>CADEBD010000745.1:11230681-11830681 GCA_902825455.1 Arctia plantaginis | reverse complement strand
TGGTAACTACTGCCGCATATAGACACCTGCAGCTGAGAAGTCACATGTGCGTTGCCACCCTTTGAGTCCTGCCCTCAAAGTCTGGTGGCGGAGGGATTTGGGCTCCACTAACCCCTAAAGAAAGAAAGAGTTGCTTAACACCGGTTTTCTGTGAGGCATGGTTCTACATCCATGCATGGACATATAATTTATATGTATATAGGTTGTTAATACATACATGAGTATGTTTATTTATAAAAATAATTGATGACAAATAGGCTTGCCTTTTTTACTTATAATCACAGTCGCCAAAATGTCAACGTTTAATATGCCTCTCTTTTATCTATCCCCTTGGGGATAAAAAGCCGTGAGTGTGTGGTAATATACATAATATTTCAACTAAATGCCTACATATACGGGGAGGTCAGAAAACCTCTTTCATACTTATTATGACTAAGGTGTAACTATGTCGGTTAATCCCCGTGAACCGTTAGAAATACGTTGTTTTTTGATAAACGGGCCATTACTTGACTTAAAAATGCATGCCTCCTTGTTAAACTATAATTTGGTGTTTATTATAATAGATTCCAAATAATTACGTTATTCTTTTATCGAGTGAACAATATTTGTAGTTAAGTTCTCGTTTATTACACTTTGGAAGTAATTGAAAGTTGACTTTTAAGATCCCATTAGATTACTGAAGTCGATATTATAAGTAATAATCAAATAATTGACTTTTTATAATTTGTGCACATCTTTTTGGCGAAGGAAGGTGGGAACAAAGCTTGGGGTAGAGGCTTCCGCTGTACAGAGGGCTGAATTTAAACATCAATAACGTAACAGTTAATATTGACGCAAACGAGTGTTTGCTGGATTATCACATTGGGGCTCTGTATTATTAACTGGATTTTAGTATACAGTTATTCTTGAAGTAAATTCAATTAAACTATCCTTGTACTAAATACATAGAGAGAAAAAACGATATCAATGGTATGTGAGTTTGTCGGGAGGCAAATTTACTGGTCTGAATAGTAAAATGCAAATTGCTGGTTCGAATTTAACCTATATCCTGATTTAAATTAAGGACGGCCCAGTATGTTTAGAAGTTGTAGGCTAGCAGCGGATAAAGAACCGTCAAAAATATTTGGATGAAAAGTCTTTATTCTAACCACCATCAAACCTTTAAAGTTTTTCGTGTGCAAGGAAGAAACATAGTTCCCATAGACAGTCATAAGGATCATATGGATTTGATATTCAATACAACCTAATACCTATGCCGTAGTCAGATGGACTGTCGACCTGAGAGAAGTAGCTCGGGTTGGTAGATTGAATGCGAAAGGCGAAGAACCGAGTGCTGTGGCGCACGTTGGGAGAGACCTATGTTCAGCAGGGAACTGCTATAGGTGGATTGGTTGATTAATTGATGATGCCTTCACTAGAGACAATACCTATCTACCTACCTATAGATATAGATAGAATAGAAATATTAAATGCTTTTAAGATTATATACCGACTCTGATAGTAAGAATTATTCAAAGTGATGTGTTTATTAAGCAATTATACTGTGGATATACTGTATCAAACAATCAATCAATCACATTTAAAAATTCATTCAATAGAGATAAATATTGATACGATATCGATTGAACGAGTAATATATTATCCATTTTTTTTTAAAAGTCCTTACCTTGGCACCACTGAAATTGTAATTGTGCACCTACCATTTAAGTTAATGGAACCGAATGATCAATATTCATGCGATGGGTGTAAACTTACTATTTTATGCTTAAAATTATGTTTAAATATTGCATTTGCTTGCAAGCTCTTGGTTTTGAAATAAGCATTACAAATATTTTTTTCCTTACCATCTTACCATGCAAACAACAACGATTAGTGTTTGAAATGCCAACATGGTCAAATCATAGCATTCATTACTTTAGAATCGGGTCAAGCAGTGAATGTCATGAAACATCATGATGTGTGGACAAATCTAAGAACATATCTGTACATATCGTCAAACTTAAGAGATATTGTAGGTTTACATTTCTCAAAAGGAAAAAGAAATCCTTACATGATAACTTTGTTGTCTGTCTGTTTACAGTAAGCTAACAACTTCTCTCTGTATTATACTAAATCCCTTTTATTTCAAGATCATCCAACATTATACTACATTGAAACCATGTTCTAAAAAGATGACGATGTCAATGAGACTATTAAACAACCAGGACATTCGGCCGGTTTTATGTTTTTTCCAAGAAGAATTTGGCGTGGACATATCTACTACTGATCTTTTTATTTGATACTCATGTTTATGTCACTAAGTACACATTTCTTCTTGTAATCCTTTTAGATGCTGTGAACTTGTTTGCGTGTTAGTTAACATAAAAACAAAAGCGAGATGTTGACTAATAATGATTGCCATATTACTTCTGATGCAGTCGTTTGGGTACCTACATGGGACAACACTTTGTGTTATCCACAAATTGTTCTGGATTTCGGTGTTCTTTGTGTCCGTTTCGTGTATGTTTGTAAAGTCTCCCGCGACACAGGATACATTCCTAATGCAGGAGTGGTCATTTTTAGAAAATAAAACTCTTATTAACAAAATTATTGCCAACCATTTGTCACTCTGGTTGCAAAGACTAGGGTTAGGGGTTAGGGTATTAGTACTAAGATTATTTTCAACAAGAACTAAAACACAAAATTAGACGACGGCTTAACGTCAGCAACAGCAAATTTCTTGTGCTATGCTGGTGGTACGATGTGTCGTTTCTGCTTCAATTTCTACAGCTACATGAATCAATGTCTCTTTACAATTACCATATAGATACGATCTGTTAAAGACGTATGGCGGTGTGATGGCAATTAAAGTATACCACATTAGTTAACGGCAGTTAGGTACGTATGGATGTATAGGATGGCAGGTAGATGTAAATACCGTATTGATGTAATCGTACCTTAAGGAATATGTAAAAATATTTGAAGTTAAAACGATATTTAATGGAGTACATGGGAGTACAATAGTAGGTACAAAGTGAACTAACAAGGGTTGTAATTTATATAAGGATCACAGATTTGAATCAAATGCTACATAAAAATTTAGTTGATCAAATTACGGGGCTTTTGGCAATATCAATGACTACAAAAATGTATAATGGCTCAATTGAAATTGGTTTCCGGTATTGATTTAATCATTTTAATAAATAGGTTTGTTTGTACAACCAAACAAAAAAATATATTTTTTGTCAAATAATAAGTGTACATACCTACTTTTATTAATAATATTGACAAAAAAAAACTGAAAAGAGACAGCTGTAAGTTAATCTCTTAATCGGTTTTCTGTTAAATTATGTACAACAATGATACTATTACTTTTTTATACATTTTAGTTATTGTGTACCTATTACTAGTAGTAAGTAGCATTATTATTTACATTATGATTTCATTAACTCACAGAATAACTAAGGATAGAGATTGACTAGATTAACAATGCATTTGAGAGAATATCCAATTACTTCCATATAAACAATAATTAGGTAAGTGCTATAATTTTCATAGTTTTTTTTTAAATAAGTACACCTTAAGAAATAATACCTATTTTACTATAACGTGGCTAAAAATAATAGGTAGGTATCCCTATTTGTAATTAGTAGGAAATAATTTTTGTATAATTGGTCGTAATAAGTACTTAAAAAAGAAAATAATTAATTAAGATCATGTAGAAGTTATATATAGGATATCCAAAAAACATAAAGATAAATGAAAAATAACGTAAAAAATTGCATGTTTTATTAGCCATGAAGTAATAATAAGTAGTTAGAGTAGGTATATACATGTGTTATCCCGAAAAAAAAATGACATTTTCAAAATAAATGTGAGAATATAAATATCGGGCGCAGGTTGTAGAGCGCGCGCGCATGTGTGAGTGTGTGGCGGCGCGCCGGCGCGCGGTAGGTATGGCGAGAGGCCGAGCGGGGGCGCGCACGCACACAGCCACGCGGCGGCCAATCGCCGCGCCTCAGGCACGCACACCACCACGCTGCCGCGCCGCCATAAACCTAGTTTTCTTATGAAAAACGTATTCATTTTGTACACGTTTAGGGTGTGAGCGCCCCCGCGCACACCACCCGCTCACATAACTAACACTTTTCATACATTTACACTCATGGAACACATTGAAAAAAAAAACACAAAAATTCGCACACCGTACTATACCCCCCACACTTTGATAAATTTTCTGCTTTTTTCCCATAGTCTTTTCCAGGGTTATTTTACATCTTTAGAAAGCTTTTGAAATGCGCTGTTGTTTAAGTAGAAATAAGTTGGTACCAGAAAACCCATTAATTAATTATTCAGGTTTGAACTGTACATTCCTTCCACTCGGTCTAAATTGAATTGCGCACCAAAAAAATGTATTTTTATAAATTATTATGGTAAAGGAGATCCTACGGGACCTGTTCATGTAACAAAAAATATTATAGGTGCATTGGTTTTTGCATAAAAAACATAAAAGCGGGGGCCCGCCCAGGCGGCGACGGCGCGGGTGCGGGGCGGCGGCTTCACTGCGCCCTCGCTGAGTGCACATAAGTGTTCAAAAAAAACTTTCTCATCCTAAATCTTTTGCTTTCGAAGTGTAGGCGCAAACCTCAAGATCAGTTTTGGACAATAAAAGCATTAAAATGTTTGCGCGTCTTTCAAGGAAAATTATTGAAAATTTTCCGACAGCACTGTTGCTTGGACGTCGAACCTGTTGATTCGGTGATAATGAGATGTACAAAAACCTATTGAAATATAAGATGAAAATTCGATTTTCACGTTGAGTTCATAAAAGAGTAGGAATTTTGACCAGAAACGTGAATAATATGAGATTACAAAAATCGGGAGGGATTGCGGTGCTAGCCGCCGACGTATGGTTTTGTGTCTGTAGGTATTTTAAAAATATGTATGTATAATAATAAAACAAAATGTACATGTACAAGTAATTAATCTCAAGCTGAATTAGTAAATTACATAAATGTGCAGTTCATTCTGCACCTATCCTGAGCGCGGTGCTCGCGCACCCCGCACGGCAATTTAACGTGTATTAGGATATTTTGCATTTTTTAACTATTTGTAATTTTCTTGAACAGTTTCGTGTATTTTAATTTGTTTTAAAAAGGTATAAATAAATGAAAAATAATAATATTATAAATCAAAATATAGTTTCATCTGAAACTATTTTGAATGAACTACCTCCGTAGGTATGTTTT
Source organism: Arctia plantaginis (assembly GCA_902825455.1). NCBI lineage: Eukaryota > Metazoa > Arthropoda > Insecta > Lepidoptera > Erebidae > Arctia > Arctia plantaginis. The sequence continues at coordinate 11,825,453 of CADEBD010000745.1, read as the reverse complement.
TAAAGTTCGTAGCTATATGAAGTTGATGGCAAAATATTTTTATAAAATCCTCACTGTTTGTTAGAAAATGACGATATTTAATAAAGTGTATACCTACTTAAAATCTTCCTGTCCATAAAAAAAAACTACCTAATAAGAATATTACGCTAGTCAGAACATCGGTGTAAAAGAAATTGTAAATACCTACTATTTGTCACTTTTTTACAAGGATTGCCATGGTGGCTGTTACCTTTTTCTCTCGTCTCGTACCTTTCGTCGTCTCTGTTACCTTTAAGGTAGGACCTACATCCTGAGTCATATCCCTACATTATTTCAATTAGTGTTTTTGTATGCGAGATTATTGTATAGTCAGTGTATAGTCACTTATTAAATTAATGCAAAAGATAATTGAATAATACTTAGAAAAATAATATAATATTATGTAATGTTTTTGTGAGCGCATGTGTACGGGGCGATAGAATGTTATCAGTGTCGTTGTTGTCGGTGCCTTAATGTGGGACTATGGACATAAGATTCCCGGAATTCCAAGAACTAATCCTAGAGGCGCGAACGAAGCACACACCGCCCCTCCATGACGCCTCGGGCCTGCGCCTGCGCAGCCAACAACAAACGCTACATTTCAATTAGCGCCGCTTTTTAAATTACAGATAAATATTGCAGTAGTTCTCTTTAGATTCTGTATATTCATATATGGGATGTTGAAATGCTTTACTGAATAATTATCCTTTTAGCTTGGATTTAAGTTTAATTTTGATCCTAGGACTACCATTCTGAGCATAATGATCCCTGTAATTTTGTCCAGATTGGTATACTTTACTGTAAACCATAGAGATTTCTACATTTTCCCTGTGGACTCTGTGATGTGTTTCATTTTATGTCAATGTGAACTTTGTTTAGTCTCATGGCAGATTAGTGATAATAGTATCAAAAAACTATTTATCTTTTTATACTACTATGAATGATTACCCAAACTACTTAGGAACACTACTGTTAATCATTCGCATTTTTTTACAGCTCGGATTCTTTTATGACTATATATATACTGTTAAAACGAACCAAATAGATTTCTTTTTTTGAGAATAAAAATAAAATAAAATAAATGTATTTTCTGCTTAAGACAGGAACGGGTAGCGAGCTATCACTTGCAAAATTCCAAATAGGGGTCACGACCCTCAGAATTGAGGATCACAATATATATTGAGGAGTAGTAATTGTTTTTGGTACAAATCTTAACATAATATATTTATGTGAAGATGTAGGGTTCAACTGCAGGCCTGAACTAAATATGTCAGTTTGTTATCAAAAACCCGAATTCTTTTGTCATGTCATTGGGAATATAATCGGGCATATTCGCACAATGGAGTAGACAACATTCAAAGTACTAAAGAAGTACCATAGACATAAAGCAGAATGCAGATTATTATACTACAACTGCCTATTTATACGTTGTGGATAAAATTAATTATCATATAGTGGGTACGAGGAAGGGGTGGCCGTGCGTTGACCCCGGAACGAGAGCCCGACACTGCCTTGGCAATAGTTATTTTTTAATTTATTATCTGCAGGTGCCGTGTACACTTTATATAGTATTTTATTTTTACAGAATTATACACTGGATATGTGGTATTAAATAGGCCAGGTGAACCTAGTCATGGATTTGTGTTTATCACCGAGAAAAATGCCGGTTGCAAGTGGATGGTCAAATTATTTGGTATCTGCGCAAGCGCGTATACCTACTGACTTAACACGTTGCACCTTTTGTACACGTGGCTACAAGGTGTTAGCTTCAAATGCTGGCTTCTTTATGTAGTCGATAGTATGGGATTGTATTAATTAAAGTGCCTGTTTTAGGAACAACTTACAGGAAGTTAATGAATTACTTCTGAGCCACCTTTAAATTAGCTTTACTAATTGGATGAACTTTAAAAATAAAATTTAATTAAATTACTAAGAATCATTTAGAATAATAGAGAATATATATCTCTTAATTTATTACATACTTAATTTTATATTCTTGAAATAACTTTCGAGCTTGAGTATCCAAGACATTTTGCGTATTTTTAGGTAGCTACTAGACGGCTTTCTGATATGTCTGAATAATACCATGTAAGTAATTAATATAGATAATTAAATATAAGTAAAAACTAAATTATAAGAATATGACATTAGGCAATAAGGTAATGTTAGGAAATCAAATGTAATTTTTTACTTTAAACCCATTATTAAACTCCTTACACTTATTTGCTACATTTTACCACTTATTGTTCAAATGTACGTAACTCACAATATTTTTTTTATAAAGCAACAAGTAAGGTTTAAATTTGAACGGACCGAATAGAAACTTTGTTAATTATAATGTAAGTAATTAAGTAAGACTTTTATCACCGTCCTTGGTTTACCCAAGGGAAGCGAAGGGCGGAAATTGGGTTTAGACACACGTGTTCCACATGGGACGATAAAGATACTTTATGCTATTGCTCCCTAAATATTTGACATCTATTTTAAAAAAGGATTCTTATTGCAAAATGATAAAGTTTAAAGTAGCTTGAATAGATTTAGTTACATCCGATAATAAGGTGCATAGTTATGTGACAAAGGAAAAATATATTGTCATTGTAAGCGTGTAAGTGGAGGAAAATGATACTGACGTGTAGGTAGGTAGACGTTGCACGTGGAAGGCACTTCCAAGTAACCGAAGTACGAGAGCTAAATACTTATAGGTACCATGAACGTATGCTGACGCAGAACAATCCGTGTGAACTATTAAACGTAATACATTGCCAACAATAATGCACAATCAGTAGGTAGCCACTAATCAAAGCATTTCTTTCTATCTTTGTCAAAATATTTTTTTATGTAAAACGAAAATAACAAATTCGTATTCTATGCTCTTATTGGAAGTGTAAGGTATAATATGACATATAATGTGGTACAAACGTCGACTAAGGTAAGTCCGAAAAAGGTTCATAGCAAGTAAACATACACCATTTTCATTTGTCAAAACTTTGAAATTTCAATACCCATACATGTATACTTTTTAGAGTCCCGTTCCTCAACAAGCAGAAAAGGTATCACAATAAGATCAGTTTTGATCTGACTCCTTTCTATTGACGTGGAGTCTTGAAATTTGCAAGAAGCAGGGTCTCATAGAAAAACATCTAGAAGTCAATATATGTTTTTAAATATTGGTAAATATAAACTTATGTTTTGCGGTTAGAATATTAACAGTTACGTATATCTATGTATACGATAATACTATTAGCACCGTTTGTTTGTCTTTTGGAAATATTCCAAAAAAGGAATTTACGCCAAACCTCAGCCATATTGTTTTAAAAAAAAATAGTTAGTGTCACTCGGGTCGGGATGACGTAAAGAATTTAACGATACCCAATACGCAATAGTTCTCGAAGCTCTGCGGACCTTTAGAAAAAATCCCAAAAATTATTGCGAGTGTTAGTTAGGTACATTTTCACGTCTGAATTCAATTACGAAACCGAACCTGAAAGATTTGCAAAATAACAATTTGCAGAGTAACGACCGAAAGCTAATGGTAGACTATATAAATAGGTACATAATGCACTTTTTGGGGCAGTCTTGTGAAGTCTTAATATTTTCAAGGATTGGTTTTCGATAACTTCATAATATTATTTCCTTACATATGAAATTAGCCTTTTTTTTCGTACTGACCACTTTGATGTGAAATATCTCCTCTTTGGTTAAGAATTCCGAATTCAAATTTATAAATTCATTTAGCTGGTACATTTGAGTTTTGAAAACAGTCATTCATTTGTTTTTTCCTCATTATTTTTTTCTTTGGCGTCGCTTAGTACCGCACAAAGGAAAAAATGAAATATCGGTATATTTACGAGTACGAGTTCTACCGTGGCACCAGTGCTGCAGAAACAGCTCGAAGGTGGAAAATGAAGAATTGAAGGCTATTGTGGAAGCGGATCCATCACAAAGCACATCAGAGATAGCTGCAGGCTTCGGGGTAAGTGATAAAACTGTATTAATCCACTTGAATCAAATCGGGAAAATAAAAAAAACTTGAACGATGGGTACCTCATGAATTGAGTGAATCGAACTTGCAAACACGCGTCGACTGCTGTTCCTTCCGCCTTCCTGACCGCCTTCAAAGAGTTTATTGATTCTCGCCCCCTGTTTTTTTTTTGGAAAGGGATCAATAAACTATCTATAAGATGCCAAAAGTGCATAGATAACAACGGTGCATACTTTGATTAATTAAATATATTTTACAAAAAAAAATTGACTTTATATTCCACCCGTACAAAACGCCAATTTCATATGTAAGGACCTAATATTTAACATACAAATTTGTTTGCTTACAGAACCCGCAAGCATTTACTACTTTTAAATGAAATTAAAAGCAAATGACTTATAACGTGATAATCTCTGTACTATTTCAGAAACTACCCTCTTTTTAAAAGAGATCTCTTAAAAGTCTTAACAGCATTGGGCATACTAATATATTATAGTTGTTCTTGCTTAAAATATGCACATACAGGAGTCTACATTTATAGACGAAATAGAGAGAGAGGTCGAGAAAAAAAGTAGTCTAAATATTCAGTCTGGCTGGTAATGTGACAATTGAGTTAAGCTTAATGTAAAAACATGACTTATTAAAGCGACTAATTTTAATATTGCGACATACGTGACAAAATGATAAAAATCTTAAAACATAAAGAGAGTAAGAAGTTGATTAATAATAACGTTACTGATACGTGACTATTTCTAACACATATATGAACATTTCTAAGCTGCCTTACGTACTCACAGCTTTATCCCTAAAAGGGTAGACAGATTAAACGCCCACATTTTGATTACTACTATTTAGTATCACTTATTTAACTGGAGTCAAGCCTTTTGATAGGAAAAGGAGAGGTAAGCAGTAGCTCAGGCAGGCGAGGTGAAATTTTGTGACTGGAACTGGATATTACCCTAAATTCTAACCTCTATGGTGTCATCGGCCAGATCTCTCAGCCCCTAGCTCTTGATGAATCTGTTTCTAGCTTCCTATACCACCTGAAGCTTTGAGCGAAAGCGCTTCTCGCCCTATCCTACGACCAGCGTTGGCTCCCCTAAGGACTTCTGTGAATATTGTATTTACCTTATTTCTCAAACGTTTTTTTACCACTCATTGGTCCAACTAACTTGGAGATGGCAACGTTTCTAAGTTTTTCATATGTTTCTAATTCTTTCTTAATACAAAATCTATAAGTAGGTATGACAAATATCATAAATAACAACACAGACCCACATTTATTGGCTAAGATATGCAATATTTTATCTTTGCAAATCGTATCGTTTATATTCGTATCCACTCGATAAAAAAACAACGATACCAGTATATGTATTACAATATTTACAATAATCTACATAGATAATCTAAGTAATCGCTCTCCGCCTACTGTTTTTTACATTATGTACAGTAATTGTACCTATCAATGATATCCTTTATCGTGTAACTGAAAAGATAAACTAAACCATAATACATAATTACTAATATTCCGCAATAACAAATAGATGTAATTAAATTAAACTTATTTTGCAGTCAAAAGAAGAATAACTAATCAATTGGAGAAACAGATTCTGCTGTAAATAATAATGATACTTTTTTTAAGACTATGACAGGTGTCAAACAAGCTTTGTCTATTTTCCATTAATCAATTTAAGAATTTATTAAGTAGGTACTTTATAGCTATATGTTTTATTTATTTCAGCAATTAATGATAGATCAATAAAATAAAACATTACTTTACAGGTTTATCAATTAAATATAAATCACAATCAAAAACTTTTAATTTAAAGTACATTTTTTCCAACAGTTACACTTATTCTTATGTATGTATATGTCAAAGTATGTTTTATATTCGTAAAGTATTTAAATAATCTACCAAACGTAAAAATAAATGTTTATCAAATATCATATTTGACATCTGTAGATGTCAGATTAAAATGTTAAGTAATTATTTATATCATTTTCTACTCTCGAATATCAACTAAATACTTGTAAAGGTTCGTTGCTTCGTCACAAATGGTTACAGTTAATACATTTATCCAGACAATAGACATTTGTAATTCAATCTCAAATTATTGAAAATAAGCGAAGCGAACAAATGAATAAATATATTAGTGGATAAAACTGTTTCCTGGTTACGTTTAACAGTGGTTTAGGTACATTCAATACGTGCGGAAAATGAGATTGGTACCTCATTAAAATAAAACTCTTTACATTTGCGTGGTACCAATTAAAACAATAGATTGTGAGTAGGTGCGTAGTCAATTTCCCTAATCGACCGCCGTGAGCGCATGCGACGGCTACCTACTTGGGGCCGCGAGGGTGCCGTTACACACGCAGACACGCCTCCTAACGTACACTACAGATATATTAATTGGATATTAATTCATAATTACGATCTCACGTACCACTTCCTCAAATCAACTTATACTAAGTATTATAGGACAACACAACAAGGTGGTACAGTTTCAGCGAGATCCGGCAACAGCCACTGAAACTTTTCTCAGAAAGTTCGGCCTCCTTACACACACGAGTCTGCGTGAACCAATGGTTGTACATATATAAAATACACATATATATTTATGTATAGTTACACGCACACATGGCCAGTTGCGCCCCGTCCGTAGGTATATTTCTGCCATTGCGAGGATCGTACAGGGGCCTCAATAGAGTACTTACCATTGCGTGGAATGTTCCAGTTGCCAATAAAACGTTCGTTCGCAACTGGTCTTGTATAGTTTGTAATTGAAGAAAATATAGATGATGGCAGCGGTCGGTGGACTGTATGAGATTAGAGTAAGTAAGATCTATTAGAGCGTTTTGTATGTGTGTGTGAGGGCCACCGACTGCCACCGACGAGGTTATCAATTTATGAATCGTAAAATAAAAAATAGGCATAAATGCTTGCTGCGATCATGAATTCTCTTGATCACGATCATCTTTATATTACTTACAACCCGTGACGTAAGCGTTACTGTTTCATACTAACCGAGTTATAAGTCTCAACCAAAGGACTAGTTATGGCGCTATTGTTGGAATTCGGTTTGGTAACGGTTTTTATCTTTTGACATATATATTTACTTACTTCTATTCAATAATGTAACGCAAGAAAATAGTTGATTGTCTAGAGGTTTATAATATCGAGCAGCCGTACAGAGTATTGTATCATTATTGATATGTCTATGTATGTAATTATAATGTGTACAAACCTATCTGCTTTTCAGAATTAAATAACTTTAAAGCTTTTATTTTATATCGAACCAGTACGAGAAATTGTATAAGTGCCTCTACTTTTTAATATCTGAAGGACACTAATTTAATCATTTTAAGGTATACGTGTGGTGACGGATTAAGAATACGAAGTGTCAACACCTCTATTCATCCCGTAAGTGTCGTAAAAGCCGATTAAGGGAGTAAAATACGCAGGACAACAGCACTGCAAAGAGAAGGAAAACTTGACACAAACCCTTTTTTTACGTGTGGACACCCCCTAGGACCGTCACCCCACAGGGGTGATGTGTTGGAATCGGACCGACTAAAACTGTGCTACTCTGCGCCTGTTATAGGAGAGATCCGGGAACCGCTATTCTTAAGACATCCGGACCCCTCCTAGTTTGTGTGCTTTATTTTCAAGGAAAGAATGAAAGTTGCGGCACTATGCGTATTTGTCGGCAAGAGACCAACAGACTCAATCAGCAACTTCTCACCCGAGAGTCGGAAGACATCCATAAGGATGTTCTACCCAGTCACTAAAGACGTTTCACTATTTATTATTAGGCATAAGATTATTTAGATACTTTTCTTCTTACTGATTGTAATCGATATGCAATTGAAACTTTTCGCTTCTACATACAGGTAGGGGTAATGATGTCTAGAAGCTAAGACATGAAGAGGTACGAAAGCTGTAATGAAAGGTAGACTGGAGGCAAACAATTCCAATAAATATTTTAATAGAAAATGTGGTTAATTGTAAAGGGTATTGTTATCTGTCGGAAGTGTGATGAAATTCGTCGTGTTGCAGGAACGCGAGAATTAGAGGTTGCATCGCTATGCATGTTGTAGCGGGCGCGCGAGAGAGCGGCACGACTGCGCCGACCGCCGAAGGAATGCGACAGGTAACCAATTCCAGGAAGGCCGCGGCCCGTTACCGCGCCGAATATCTCCGGCAGTCAAACGCGCCGACAAGTGCGGCGGCCACTTGCGACAACACCATCCGATGCGGCCGCCGCCCCGCGCCCGCGCACCTCCCTCCCCGCGTCCCCACACCTGCATTCCACACGACATTGAGTTAGAAACCAGTCGAGCGGATTCAGCGCATTCTATCTGCATTACCTGCACACGCAGCCGGACCTCCTTTACCTAACTGGCCCTTCGCTATTTGTGCTTCGTTCCACGACTCTGAATCTGACAGGAGACTAACTACTTTGGTATGACTCACTCATAGACCCACGGTGCCGCGATCGATTATACTCGGCAATCTGTATCGACATGACTTTAAGAAGCTCGGTCAAAGGGAATGGATGCCTATTATGTTATTACTTTTTTAATTACTGAAATTAATAATGAACGCTTTTTCGTTTTATTTTGGGAAATTGTTCGCTTGCAATGAAGGCGTCGATAACAATTAATCGTTTCGGTATTCAGCTATTTAAACATTCCGTTTTTAAAAACAAGACGTGTACTCTTTTTATTGACGCGTTTAGATTACACAACTAAGTAAAAGTGGGCTACTTCACAAAGACATTTCTAGAGACCCTATCAATAAGACGAAGAAAAAAAAAGAGAAAAATCGAAACGTAGTGAGCGTGACTGGGTTGAAATACATCAAGTGAGAATTTCGAAGTGAACCCGAACAAATTCATTCACATTATAATCATTCACAACTCACAAGGACACGTCCAAGGGCCGCTCATTCATAAACGACCTACGGTTTCTATTTTGATGAACTAAAAAAATTGTTTGTGGGCCAAATGTGTTCCTTAATTGTGTGGGGAGTCACGAGATGTTGAGATGGTGTTGTTAGATGTTGCTATTGACAGATGGAGTCGTGAGCTCCGAATAATTCGAGTTTGCCAGATGTGAGCAATTCGTCACTTGATAGGGTTGTCAAGGCGGAAAGGGCGGCAGGGTGCCACATGTGGCGCACATCACCCCGGAAACGTCTATTAGTTTCCTGATTATATAATGACATTATCACGTTGTAACTATGAGAGAAGATGTTAAAGTCATATATTTTTTTACATCTGAATTATTATTTGTGAACGAACTTAGTGTTTTATGTGTCTCTAAAAATCTTACATTTAGTATCCAGGCAGGACTTACAGGAATGGAAACTATATCTATGATAAATTATTTAACAGAAAAATCAAATCAAAAGAAGTCCTGAAAAATCGTTAATATATCTTAGAATCACAGTTTAAACACGTATTTATGGAGTATTTTAGAAAGCACCAATACAAGACAAATTATTTGCGCGAGAGAAAGGCGTTGATGAATTGCCATCTTAATTTATTTCAAAAATGTGATACCTGAAACTCTTGACCAGTTTTCTTTATTTAACTGTTAGTAGGTATTAGTACACAAAGTAATTCAAATGTTAAAGTGTCCCCTAGAGAGCAAATAAGAAACGTCTATCATCATTTATAGCCGTTTTGATACGTTTATATTATATATAAATAAAGCAATTTGTTGATAAACAATTCATCATCATCATCATCAACAGCCTATACTAGTCCACTGCTGGACATAGGCCTCTCCTTAGAAAGGAGGTTTTGGCCTACTATACCACGCTGGCCAGACGGGTTGGTATAGGGTTTGTTTCAAGTTTTCCTTCTCTCTGCAGTGTTGTTGTCCTGCGTAGTTTTCTCCCTTAGTCGCCTCTTACGACACCCACGGGATGAATAGGGGTGGTGACACTCTGTATTCTTAATCCGTCACCACACGGACAACACTTACACACAATTATATTACTATATTTGGTCAAATTTAAAAACGGCATCAATGGAATGTGATAATTACTTCGAGAATCAATCCATTTGTAATTTTAGGCAGTTTTTCAAGTGCCCACTAAACTAGCTGTGTATGGAAATATTGCTAATGACATTATATTTACTAACAAATGTGAAAGTAGGTTTGTTTATAATGTCTTTATCTCGTCATCAGACCATTACGGACAAATTGGTGGATTTCTTCTCACAATTACAGGTGTTTGGGTCGGTGTACGCTATACTGACTAACCACACCGCCGCGGTGACGGAGTTTCATCGTTTATATATATTGTGAAGGAAAATGGAATTGGTGGTCAACAGTATATTAAAGGTCATTTACTGTTGACCACTGATTCCCGCTTCCTTAATAGCATTAAATCCTTTTACTAGAAATGTCTAGTAAAATATATTTTTTCACCAATTTACTTTGTAAGGTCTTTTAGACTGGAGAAAATGCTTTATTGAACAGAATATGCTTTATTGTACACCAAATACAATATGTTGGATAAAATATTACAGACGGATATGTATTATGAGTGGCCTTATTGCTAAAAACAATCTCTTCCAGGCAACTTTTTGATGGACAAATCGACTGTAGGTGAGAAGAAGCAATGGGTAGTCCAGGTGTATTGAAGCTTACAGACGTGTAAAAATAAAACATAACCCTTCTTTGGCAGTCGGGTAAATATATAATTATAGGCGAACATAACACACACACATACATATATCTATACAAATAAATAAATTTGAAGTTTTTTGCATGCTCACATAATTAGTTTAAATATTTTTTATCTGTCTGTCTTTTTGTGCCGGGTAATCTTCAAAATGGCTGCACCGCTTTTGATAACATTTTACTACCAGGTAGTTGTCTATATAAGGAGTAACTTAGGCTATTTTTCCTCTCAGAAAAACCCTATAAAATTTTGCCCGATCCGGGAATTGAACCCGAGGCCTAATGGAGTGCAGTCGCGTACCGTAACCACACCACAGTGGCAGCTCTTTTTAAATTCTACGCGAACGAAGTCGCGGGTACCATATAAATAAATACAATATATATATTAATAACCATGAAATCACTTAGTCATGTACAGCTTTTGAAAGCAAAGAGTATTTATGAACCTAAGTAGTGATCTTTAAACATATTCTTAATTGCTATTAGTTTTAGGACACGTCTTATGAATATCAGCAAGGCGTTCCATAATCTGACAGCCTGCACCGTAAAAGATTTGTCATAGAATATGGTAGTGTGACTAGGTACTATTAGCTCCATAGATTCCGACGACCGGATCTTGGATGTGTGTCACTGAGGAATACAAAAAGTTCCTTTAAGTAAGGTAGGGTAACTGGATTAAATAAGATACTATACAGTATAGAAAGAATATGTGTATTCCGTCGAAGTCAAATTGGGAGCTACTTGAGCAATTTATGAAATTCAGTCACATCATGATTGCGTAAACCAAATATGAATCTAATGCAGAAGTTTTGAAGGCGCTCGAGTATATCAAGTTGCTCCTCAGTGATATCGAGATAACTGACATTAGCGTAATCGAGTATAGGCAGGAGCAGGGATTCAGCTAACGCGATTTTAGTGAGCCTTGGTAGAAAGTTCAAAAACTTATCTACTAACTTGGCGTGATTAGGGGCCTCAAGATAAAGTACTATCAGAATTATTAAGTTCTTAACACAAGTACTAATCGAGAGTACAACATCATTAAATTTGATGTCAGGTAATTCAGACCAGTCGATTTTAGAGTGCTTCCTTGAACAACCCACATCAGTGACTTTGGTATATTTCTAAAGGAGAGTAATTTTGTAAATAATAATTGCACACTACCCTACATGTTTGTGTTTTTACAATTAGTACATTACACTGGTTATGATTTTAAATCTTGGTTGCTGGAAGGATTTAAATAGTTTTTCGAGATATTTATAAACATACACTCAAGCTTACATCGCAGAAAGGGTAGGCAGCTTCGATGAAATAAACTAATCAGAAACGCTTTAAGCACTTACATTTTTCTACATATAACTAAGCGCTATTTATTAGAGATAGGGGGAATCGTTTTTGTCCATCATTTTTAGTTATAACAACACAAGCGTAATCTTCTTACGAACATCCTAAATACATTCCTTCCTTTTAAGTTTCACCATTTACCACACGTGTGACTTCAAACTATGTTTGAAAGTAAATTCTATTTTGATTGTAGGGAGAGGATCCATCCCTTTATTACAATGACAGAAGGGCGCAGCGGCATCTGCCACGTGGTCGGTTATTGACATACCGGAAATATCATTGCGATATATTTTGAGTAGAGCGCCCCCTGCGACGCATCTCAATCATCCACTAATAAGCAGACGGAAGGAAAGTAATATAGACAAAAGTTTAAAAATAAGATGGCCAGGAATAGATCGAAAGGTGAGCTTGAGCGCGGCGGCCCCACGGTTTAAAAATACGTCCGTGTAGCGCCGGCGTCGGCGTCGGCCCACGCGCCCTACCGCCACGCAAACACCACACACCACGCACCACTACATACTTCAATATTAACATTACATTACTAACTGTTGCCCGCGAATCCATTTGTGTGGGATATTTAACAATAAAATTATCTACATAAAAATTATTCTTGGTTTAATTCGAGGAAATTAAGCACAAGCATAACCATATACTCGTACATATTTTACTTGGTCATAAGTCCACCATCACTTTTGCAAAGACCTAAGAAAACAAATCCTTTTAAAATAAACAGTCTACTATCTTAATAATTTTACTTTTTACAATATGTAGTTATAAATACCATACCATTTTTTTGTAGTATTATTTTTAACCAAAATTCACGCGTTATTTAGATTTATAAATTGAAATCAAAACATATTTAAAATGAATTAATTAAAAAATTAAAAAAGCAAATGTTTAACGGATCTAATTAAATAGTACTGAATGAGCTTCAGTATTTATGTTTTCCTGTATCAGTTTGCTACTAGGTATATTTATTTTGTTTTATATAGCTGTTTCTTTGCATCTTTTAATATATTAAAAAATGGAATGGTTTTAGCAGTAACCTTTGTCAAATATTTCCTTGAGCAATCCTTGGGAAGTAGTAGAACTCAGATACATATTGAATTTGCAAATAAATGAGTATGAAGTTGCGTTACTCTTTCTTCAAAACTAGCTTTTTCGTTTCACCTGCCTTTATTGTTACTGCTTACGCTTTTTACAGTCGTAGCGTGATGTAACATATACGTGTAACCTTCTTCAATGATGCTCTACCCTAGAACAATGATATTTTTCCTACTAGTTTTTCCAGAGATATGCAGGTTTAAAGACACAAACAGGCAAACAAAAATACTTTGTTTTATAATACAGGTATAGATTGCTATACCTAGATTAAGTTGCTGTAAAAATTGTTTTTAAGCTTATCTATGCATAGTAATTAGAAGTCACCCAGTATTTAATTCCGCACTAGTAATTGCAAATGTATACAATTTATATTATTATTTATTAGAAAATTAGATTTAGAGAATCTACGTGCTCGTACCACTTATTAACACAATGACGACGTCGCGCCATAGTTTCGACTCTACTACTCAGGCTTAATACTATACCAGAAGGCTGTAACATTCTTAGTTTATGATGTGGAAATGATTTTATGAAAAGGGACGGAAATGTGTTACGGGAAGTCGGGCAAGAACACGCTATTTAATTTGACAAATGAGCGCACGCAATGCTTGTGTTGATCGCCAAATGGCTGGTAAGATGTCAGATGTTAGACATCATTTGTATTGATATCTTCTCAATGAAATTCACATCATACAGACATTCCATACGAGGCAATGTTGCCGACCTTAAATCTTAGAGCGCCTGTTTTGTATATCTTTTGTTGCTTTTATTTTCATTTTCGTCTTTTGTTTGTGTGTGTGTATCTTTATGTATTTTATTGGCACTTATATAAGTCTTCATATTAGATATAATATATTAAATATCATGCATATCTGTTATCTGTGTAATTACATGTGTAAACTTAAATTATAAAAATGTTATCGCCCGTATGTAATATTGTAATAATGCCATTGATGTGCTTAATATAAATATATGCCACTACTGTAAGAATCGGTAGAATTTCTTACTTTTCTAAAATGTTTTTTTACTAAATATGTAATCATGGTTATGGCAGTGAAAAGAAAATGCTTAATTTTAAACTTACTGCACTTCACCACGTATTATAGAGTTCAAACCCAGAATACTGAATGCTTTTACTGACTGGTCACTAAAAGTTTAGCCTAGAAATCCGTAAACTTATTTGCCTCTCAGACATGTGTGTGTGTTTTTCAAGTTTGGGTATAACCCTGTTTTTTTTTTTAATATGTGTTTTTGGTTGTATTGTAACAAGAATGCAATCCATTTTTTTATTATATTTATTTTTTGGAAAAGGAAAGTGCTACGTATTAAACGTATCACTTTCCTTTTCAACACTCCTTAAATCAATGAAGGCGTTTGCCTTTCGCATTCTAATTTATTGTTGACTTGCTGGTACCCGCGACTTCGTTCGCGTGTAATTTGAAAAGTGCTGCCTTAGTGGATTAGATTTCCGGCCCGGGCTAAATTTTAAAGGGTTTTCTGAGAGGAAAAAGAGCCTCAATTACTCCTTATATAATCAGCTACCTGGTATTAAAATGTTATCAAAATCGGTCCAGCCGTTGAGAAGATTACCCAGAACAAACAGACAGACAAAAAAACTAGGTATCGTGCAAATAAGCATGAATAAACCATAACATCCTCCTCCTGAGTTGCAGACGTTCATGGGCGGCGATGGTCACTTTCCACCAGGTGACCCGTCTGCTCGTCTGCCCCCTCTGACACAAAAAAAACATTACAAACAGACACTTCAATTTTATTTATTTGTATAGATGATTTAAAAAAATCAGTGTAAGTTGGAGTCTTTACACTTCGACAAGAAACTCTACTTCGCGTATGTGGTAGTAAAATTGTTATACTGGTATGAAATCATCGTGTATTACGACCATGTAACGGGTATCCAATGTTTATTTGCATTCCCACATTATGCAAAAAGGGCGAATTTTTGTACTTAAATTATAAATTACGATCAAATAGTAAGTAGTGTCTGCACGGTCTGTTTGTTAATTTATGTAAAAAAGAAATTTTAAATTAAAATCTAAACCAGCTCAAATGAGATCCATGATCGTGGAACCTGTAAGGGTCGATATAAACCACTCTACGTATTAGTGCTAAACTAAACACTTTTTACAATAGTTTTTGGATATATTTTTGTGGCACATGAAAAATAAAAATCATGATGAGACCAGTACCTCTCTTTACTTTGTAAAGGTACTAGCTGAGACCCGCGGTGTTACCCGCGTTTGTTGTTATAACCGCGGGCAACGCCGCGGGGCGAAGCTAATCTAAAAAAGTAGCCTAAGTTACTCCTTATGTCATCAGCTATCTGCCAGTAAAAGTCCCGTCGAAATCGGTCCAGCCGTTCCAGAGATTACAAAAAAAAAGATTACAAAAATTGTAAAAAAATGTTATTTTGACATATGTATGTACCGTGTAAACATACATATGCATTTAGTAAAAAGCGGTTATTTTAATACACTCCAATTTTATTTATTTGTATATATAGTTTTTGGATATATTTTTGTGGAACATGAAAAATAAAAATCATGATGGTGGCTCTCTTTACTTTATAAAGGTATGAGTCCAACATAAAAGGTATACATGACATAGCTAAAACGGTTTTCTTTTATGTTTAAAGTACCTTGCCGACAAGATTAAGTTTAGATAGAAATACTTATTCCCGGACGATATATGTTTTGTTTATACAAACTAAATTGCACTTTTTTTCTCATTATAAGCGAGCATCGCAAGTTTTTTAAACGTATCATGCGCGCTTTCTGTAAATGACGTAGCATTTTAAAATTTATTCAACTTTAATAAGTTTAATTTATGTATTTATAAATATTTAAACATTATTTCTTTATTTTGTTGTACAAATATATTATATTGGCTACACAAACGTTGAAAATGTTGAAAAAAGAACACGGTATTAGGCTGTCACAGCCACATCTTCCAATCGGTAAGCAATGTTGTTTTAGTAGTATATAAGAGTTTAAGGGAGTTAGTTGGGAGTTTATTGGTTACAATTTAAACGGTCTTTGTATAATGTTCATAGTAATCAGATATAAAAATTTATTTATTTAGATGTTTGTTTTAAAATCTGCACTTCCGTAAATGTTTTATGTAAAAAATTTAACCAATGATGTTGTTGCCGCCTAGGAAGTTATTGGCACGGCTAAAACCATTCAAGTATTGATAATTATGATAATAATTTATTGTTAATGATACTTGTATATGCTAAATATTCATGAAGATTAAATATATATAAAGAATCCAAACGATATCTAATTTAGATCTTTTCCATCTTCAAAATTACCGGATAATATTTTATGTGCTTACAAGTAATTATAACAATTTATTTAAACAATACCAAAAAAAGTCGAATTATGCAAAGTGCTTCTAGTTTACAACTGTTTACCAGTAGTAAATAATAAAAAAAATAGTTAAAAGCATTGTCACCCAAACTCATATCATAGATCTTAAAGAATAGATCATAAAACCTAAAAGATACTAAAATGTTACTGATAATTTATTACTATTTTACTCTAGTAAAATTTCAGAGTTTCTCAAACTATGGTTCTATGGGGTTTGATTGTAAAGTTACTTTTACCCAGGTAAGGAAAAACTAATAATTAGTTTGGAGGAAGCATGAAGAAACAGCGATCTATGACCACAAAATAAGTTTGCCTTCGAAGTCTTATACTAATGACACATTCTATGTATTTAAATGACTGCTATGCATACAATACGGGTTAGTTTTTGAGAACCCGTATCAATTTTAAAATGTTTGCAAAACAATATACTTACCTGCCTACCATCAGACAAACATATAAATTATATGATAATTTGAAGTCTATAAATATAAAACCTCGATTTTCTGACTTTTTTGTCATTGCTGTGACTATCTCATAGATAACTAAATAGGTAAAACGTGAGGATCAACTTTATTCGAAGACAGTGAATACATACAATCGATATAAGTCTCAATACTTTGGATACCTAGAAATTTAGGTATTATCATAATACTTTAGAAAAAGTTTTTTTTCTTCAATGAGCGGTAATAATCGACGGGGTGGGACGGAAGTCTGCTAATATTTTTATTGCTTTTTGAAGTAGTCTCTTTTCCTTTTTAAGTCATTTTTAATAAGTACTCCTAATAATAATAATGTTAGCAATGGTAAAAATTGCTTGTATTGATTACAATGATCGATTATCGTCTATATTCCCAAATGTAGAACTATCGATTATTGTCTATATTATAAATAAATAAAGAATAAAAAATGACTGCTTTGGTAACATGTGTTATAAATAGTAATTGAAGTAAGTCGGAGATGAACTATGTCGAAGAATACATTTACCTAAACAGCTAACAGTCTTCGATAACAAGCAAAAAAAAAACCGATCGTTTCATTAATAACACGTGGAAAAGCTGCTGGTCCTATAAACACTTTATAAAACCTTTAAAAAAAGTTATAAACGCGTAGGTATATATTAAATGTCCTGACCTACAGAGTCCAAATTTTGTCCCTCAAAAGTATAGTCTCGGGTTTGTTAGATGGAATGAATCATCCCTGGAATCAAGCCAAATATGTGCAGCATCTCGTTCGTGTGAGAAATGTGGACTTGAGCGCCATGACAAGAGTACCTAGCAGACGTGACCGAGATAACATCCACATTAAAGTGGAACTTAGTCAAACACTTTAGTGTGTCCGATCCGTAATCCGATGTGGTGGGCTAGAGTTATCACGATGTGGACCCACAGGACGGAAAACGTCGTCAGGAACCTCAATGTCTATCGTAAGTTCTGGTAGCAACTCGCTAAAGATCGAGATGGATGGAAACGGAAGGGACTTTTCCCAGCAGTGGGTCATCAACATATATACATATATAAAAAAACGATTTAAGTTTTATAACTTATTGAAATATTAATTATGTCCTGAATTACATACACGAAACTTTCTTTATGGTATTTGATTAATATTTACATAATCGATATTCGGGACTGTAAGGAGGATGACTCAGTAGCTCCACATCTTCGAGAGCAAATATTCAATGGTCCGTCTGGCGGAGTGAGCTAGAGTGTTATCGTGGTGGAGGAGGATCCTGCCTCTTGGGCGCGGCTAACATTTTCAAAGCCAACTGGCAGACAATAAGTGACATATCAATCCGCAGTAACGTTCCTTTTATCTTCTAGAATGATTATTGCGAAATGACCCATCATCCAAATAATGAAGCACTCATCTTTTTCTCGTGACTTTTGCCCTTCTTTAATTTTGTCGGCAAATCTTCGACTAGAAACATCCATTGCGCAGATTATTTTCAGGTTTCTGGTTCGTAATAATATATTCAGCTTTCATCGACGGCCTTTTTTATCTTACGTTCATTTATAAGGGTATTTATCTAGTACAAACCTTTCTGACGGCTAAATGTTTATGTAAGACTTTTTAGAAATGTAGAAACCATTTTATTGCACGACAGACATTTTTTAAATTGCCGCCAATTCGTCAAAACAAATTATATATGAAATCATTAAACATCTAAAGATGCCCAAAGAGTATCAAATTTGAAATTTAAATAAATTTTTCATCGACTGCTCTTCTTACTGGCCTATTCTAAAAAAAAACAGTGTGACCCACGTAGGTATCACTTACAAAAATAATGTATTTTCAAATTAGTTATAGTAAAAGGTAAAGTTAACTCATTTAACGAACGCTAAAGCATTGTTATCGTGAAGAAATGAAGCGTAATGGTGAGTTTAGTAAACGTGGGTACCATATCTGCGTGGTCTCATTTTATTTAAAATTAGGACAACGGCGTGTACGCATCGACTGTACAGAGATAGTTTTATAGGTCAAATTTAGTTTTATATTTATAAATAGATAATAACCCACATCTTGTTATATTTATTATGTTTTTAAAACGTTTTTACATGACTAAGAAATTTTATTTTGACAATGATTAAACGTAAAAAAGGTTCTTCTAATTGGATCTGAGGAAGATATTGTTAGATACATATCGGCTTTAGCCGTGTACCGACTAGAGTAAACTAAGAATTCGATGTAATGTAGATGATATTATAATACTTTATGTTTTAAATAAGTATCCATTTGTAAAAACGCTAAATGACTCGCCTGATGATTACAAACACTCGCAAAATCTACCTGCGCTCCTAAGAGAGGGAAGCATATGGTAGGGAACATAAAACCTACTTCCCTTACTTCGGCAACCCTATACACCTGCAAAAAATTCAATACCTCACTAAGGTTTGCCTACATTTACCTAATTGTGTAGTTATGTAAATAAATAAATAAAAAATAAAAAAAAAACAAATCCATTAGAATTCTGCAGTTCTTCAGTTTTGCGGGTATATCAAGAAAGATCGATGAATTTGCCCCGATTTCACTAGGGAAATCGAGGGAAACCTTCAAATTTGTGTTTTAGCCTATTTTTCTAGCTTATAAAGCTATTGCGTATTGCGTATAGGTATTTGCGTTTAGTAGTCGTTATGTGATGTTGCTGAGCTGATCAAGGAAGCATCCTTGACCTTTAGGAGTTAGAAAATACCTCTTTCAAAAATCATGAAAAAAAATATTTTCATGTTTGTTATCTTAAAATTCTTTCATTAATAAACCGATTATGAAAATTATTATTTTATTTGGAAGGGTATATTTCCCCTTTCGTTAGATTTTTTACTGTGCTAATATAAAGCTGACATAGACCATTATTACTTATTATGCATCGGGATTGGCACCGACTTCAAACAGATTATTGCTATTATAAAGTTACCTGTTATATTGAGGGTACTTATTATAGTTTTTTACTTAGATTTGTAATTATTTTTTAATTTTTAGTGCTCTTTGTCAGTATTGTTTGAAGTCTATTCAACTTTTTTTAAAAGGATTTATTTCACGTTATCTTTGTTGCTCTGGACTGACTTTTCTTATGAATGTGCAATTTTTTTGAGACCTTTATATTAAAAAGTTGTGTAAAATATTGATTTGCCTACTAAAATGCCTAAGTCTAATGGTATAAACGGAAAAGTAATCACATTAAGCATTTGTCAAATTAGGAGCATATTGATACTCGCTAAAATAATGATTAAACAGAATGTTAATTAAACAACATACGCAAAATACACGTAATCGTACTCGACAAGTTATAATATTTTTACAAATTATTATATTTATTTAAGTTTGCGGAAGCAAACTAACGTCTTTATTTCAATAGTGTTGGTCAACGAGGTCACCTTTCAAGCCTGTCGTTCTAGGTAATTTCAACAAAATTTCTTTGTAAAAATTGGTGGTCGCTAACTAAACAATTGCATCTTTGTACTTTTACAACGCTACACCCTAAATTGTAGAAGACCTGTACGAACCATTGAGATCATTACAGAACATACTAAGCAAAAAATAACAATGCTATACTCGTTTTTGACAAATTGTCACTTCGGTTACCGACTACATAATTTAAAAAACTTAACGATTGCTCTAATTAAACACAGAACGTGCCAGCAAAACATGAAATAATTACTAAAAGTTACCATAGAGCGCCGCGTACTATTTTTTTATACAATATTAAATAAGTCACACACCACTAAATCGTCTCTCATATTGGCCAACTTTTTTTCGGTGCTGAGATAAATCATTTGTGTAATTTCTTATTTTATAACCGTTCAAAAAACGCATAAGATTTATTTCTTGTTAATGTTACTTCTAGAAATACTATTATCTTGACTTAAAGGAACTTAGTCCATAGTACCCTAACTTGTCACTTTTGGTAACGGTTGACTGGTATTCATGTCTTTGTTTTGTATTGTGAGATAATAAAAATACTTAGATGTCTGTCCAATTTCAGGACGGCTACGCAACAAGTAGTACCCGCTACTACAATATCAGTCTCGTTTTTCCGTCGAAGACTTGCGGAATCCTTTACCCTACTTCCTTTTTCCTATCCGTAAACGATAACACTCCCAATTAAAGTTGCCACACGACGAGAACCCTTTTTGTCAGGCAGTGGCTAAAAGAAACCAGCCAAAATCTTTACCAATGTTACAAAGGTAGGAAAATGATCATGAGATGAGCTTAAGTCATGCATTCAAATGTAAAGTCGAATTTGGAACATTATTTTGGAATTTGATAATCCAATTCTTGAAGAAGGTTGTGAGCTATTTAACATTAACCTACTAACCTTAACTGCAGAGCAATGATACGATACCTTCAAGAAAAGAGAATACCTACTGCCAACTCAAAGGCTGTCAATGCACTTGTGATTCTTAAGTAGCAGGTATTTATGGGCGGAATCGGTCATATAAACTTGAGTTACAAATATCTTTATTTCTCTAATTTTATAAAAATGATGATGCTATAGTTTTCTGGCTATGCTTTAATGATTATTCGCTAAAAACATTATTAGGGCTAGTAGGTACCAGGGCTTTCCTTTCTAGGGTATACCTGTTTCCCAGGCTAGTGGTACTTGGAGACGGCGTGCGGTTTTTGGTCGGTTCGAGTCCGACATAATGACCCACTGGTGGGTGGTATCTGAGGGGAGTTCCGCACAGAAAAAAAGGGATAGAAATTACTCTTTATTAAACATATATTTGACGGTCTACATATTTAGCGCAGCATCTTAAAATATTAGTGTGACATATTTGTAGTGGTTTTTGATTAATTTATTGAAGCGATGCTATTTCTCGCTAACAGTGCTTTTCTGAATGAGAGTTCTTTATTACAAACGATTCACAATGAAAAGCCTCATTTGAGTAGTTGTGATAAAAAATGAATGCCATGAGTATAAAAATCGGTTTCACAATAACGAAATATATACTATAATATACAAATCATTTTGAAAGTTGTTTATTTTTGGCATTATTTATATTTTGGCCAGCTTGCGGATCAGATTACTTCTGTGCAACTCGGCCCAATTATACATCACATCACATCAACAGCCTTCAATAGTCCACTGTTGGATATATGCCTCTCCTTAGAATGGAGATTTGCCCAATTATGATCTGACGCATAGAAAAATATCTTGGCTCATGCAAGATATTTTTTCTATGCGTCAGATCTCTAGATACTTAAAAAGTAAAAAGAATACGCAGGTATATTCTACCTTATTGTAGAATATTTCTTATGATATATTATAAAATTTTGGTATGTGTAGATAAGTTATATTCATGTAGATAAAATTCTGTGAATTATAGAGGTAATTTATAAAGAAATACAACTTTTTCCTTTTTCCAGCAGTGGTCTAGATTATAGGGCAAGCTTTTCTCCTTAAACAGAACAGTCTTTGTGTTCCTTCTAAGCGTTTCTTATTCGCAGTGGCTTACAATTTAAAATCACAGCATAATCGTAAAGGAGAAAAATTAAGGTTGAAATCAGCTTTATTAACATAAGGTCACCAAGCGTCTTGTTGTAGAATTAATATTGTTATGATAAATATCGCACTGATTCATTGATTACAATCACTTTTCATTTATCTGTTTGAAGAATCAATTAAACTGCATATTAACAAATAATGATTATACGTAAACTATACATGAATGGTTTTCCAGGGAATGTCTAAAATTAGGAATTTTGAGACTGTTGGCTACTGGTTATTAACATGTTTTCATAAATGTTATCTTTCCATTTACAACGTGAAAGTTTAAAGTATCGGCAAATACAGGTCAATGCATTTTACTGCTTAGAATTGAACGTAATTAAAGTGGAACAGGTGAAGCTCTTTAAGTAGTTATACTAAATACAACCGTGTTTGGGGACGAAAGCGAAGGGGACGAATTAACTTATGCATTTCTTATTAGATACACACATGACTATAAAATGTTTCAAGATATTTGACACGCAGCCAATGATTGTTTGTCTTACTCACGTGAAGCCTATATATGAACATAGGTCAGATTCTAACATTAGTCACTATTTGACCATGCGTAGAGAGATCTTTGACAAATATTAAACCTATATACTTGAAAATCCTCAGAAATTGTCTCGCTACTGATCCTGTCCTTAATGAACATCTGAGAATAAATAATAAACTGACCTGTATGAGTGTTGTGCTAAATCTGGACAGTAATAATAATATATACCTCACACATCTCACACACGGCCGTCTGATTCCAAACTAGGCAGAACCTGTGCTACTAGGCATGCCTTTTAAGTTCTGTCGTTTTCATATTTCCCGGCAATTTTGAATTTGGAACTGGTCTATAGTCGAATGTGTTTAAACTTTGAATCTCAAAACAGTTGAAAGTATTAGGACTAATGCTATTGTTTAGTCACAGCGTCGATTGGAATCTGTCAGGTTGCGTACGAAAATGAATCTTTCTAAGGAAAATGTTCTGCAATAATTTTCTACAACTTTAGAAGAGGCCTGACACGGCTTCAGTGTTTCGAAGAGCTAACGCCTGTGTTCAGTGATGAGGCCCTATGTCTGCGGACTGTCTGGACTGGTATTTAGAATTGACATACTAGTGTTAGTGACAAATCTCGCGAAGGAAGCCGAAATCCGCCTTCACTGAAGATAACATCATTGCTGTGAGACAACTAATTCTCGACGATTGTCATGTGACGTATCGAGAGATAGAGGCTCTATTAGGCATCTCAGGAACAACCATTCAGAAGATCTTGCATGAAGCGCTTGGTGTGAGAAAGCTGGTTTGCCGTTGGATACTGCATCTGCTTTCCGACTATCACTAGGCGGCCCGCGACAGATGGGGAAGAAAACTCTGCAAAGGTTCATCCGAGGAGACTCAAATCACGTCTACGACATCATCAGTGGTGACGAATCTTGGATCCTACGATCCTGATTCCAAACAACAATCTACAATCTGGGTCTTTAAAGACGAGCCAAAGCCAACTAAAGTTGTTCGTTCTCGAAGCACTATTGCACTTGAAGATCGTAGAACGGTTAACGCAGAGTGGTACAGCACAATTTATTTACCACAAGTCATCTTCTTCAATCATCTTCAAGTCGAACTTCGAAAATCTAACTCAAAGCGACGCATCATCCTGCACCACGACAACGCAAGCTTACACAGCGCTCGTCAAACGATTGAGTATTTGAAGCAAGAAAAAGTAGAAATTCTTGACCATCCTCCATACAGTCCTGACCTAGGCCCTAACGATTTCTTTACATTTCCTAAAATTAAGAAAAGCCTTCGTGGTCAAAGGTTCCAGTCCGGTGAAGAAGCAGTCGACGCTTTCAAGTCAGCCATTTTGAACACCCACACTTTAGAGTGGAATAAATGTTATAATAACTGGTTTGAGCGAATGGAAAAGTGTATTAAGCTACGTGGTGAATACTTTAAAAAACATTAAAAAGTACTATAAGGTTCTAGTTGTGTTTTTTTCTTCAAAACTTAAAAGGCATGCCAGGTAACCAGACTGCTGATTTTAAATACATAGGTACATATTATTTAAATATACACATAATGGCCTATCATCATCATCATCATCATCAACAGCCTTTGCTGGTCCACTGCTGGACATAGGCCTCTTCTCCTTAGGCCTACCAATATGCTTAAATTAAGAAACTACCGAAGAAATATACTTCACAAAGGGTTGAGAAAGTCTGAGGTGACGTGTTAAGGTTCGTGTCGGTTTAAGGTTAATATTTTTAGGAAAAAGTCTTCGTTATTGATTTTATACCATATACCATGTCTCTTCGTTTACATACGTTTTATAAATCCAGTACAGAAGTTCTTCTGAGTTTTTGAGTTTATAAAGTGGTTGTTTCGATTTATGCCAGTGACAGGTACTTTAGTTAAGTGTAGTGTGATTTACACATTTTTCGTTTTTTGATCGATTAACTACACAAAGTCATGTAGATTGAAATTTACAGTTTTATTGGAGTCATTTTGTTTCAACCTTGTTAGTTTTATGTTATTAAATTAGTTGCGGCATAGCTTATTTCGTATAATTCGTTTTATGATATAATCTAGGCCGTAACGTTGAACAAGTCACAATAAATTACTCTCTGCCATTTTACCTAGAAGCATAGGGTATACAATTTGTTTATTCTATATGTTGTGCCTAGGTACTGCTATTTATCTATGCCCTGGTAGAACATATATTTTTAAATGTAGGTATATTGTTTATCATCACATCATCACATCATCAGCCTTTAATAGTCCACTGCTGAACATAGGCCTCATATTGTTTATACCATACCATAAATTTAAATTTATAACCATTTCTTTTGATTTAGTGAGGTAAGGTCATGTATGGACGGCAAAATAAAAAGTAAAAAGTATTCAGCAAAAAGCAGCAAAAAATAGTCCTAAAACCCACCAGCATGGCGCTAATATAGCCAAAGGTTTGCTGATAACAAAGAAGGTTTGCTTAGTAGAAGTACTTTAATATATTATTATCTAATTATATTATTAAGATATTCTATATCGACATTTGCCTATGTTATAATTATTTTGCAAAGTGGTTTTTTCTTTGTTCCTTATTTTACTATCCTACTCTGACAACTTGGTATCGTGGCGCCACTAGGAATTGACGCTCTTTGACGGACACTTTTTCAAACATAGACATGATTCTCCTTATTGATTATTTAAAGAAGTAGTAGTCAGTTTGATAGATCTTTATTTGAGCTTAGTTAGATATTTTGCTTTTTGACCTTTAACTTAATAACACGGTGTCTGTACATTTTTTTTGTCAAATATATAACCGTTACTATTTTTTATTGTTCTAAGGAATTCATGTCAACTTTAAAGCTATTCTCTACACAATAGGAATATGATACTGTTGTGAGTAAGTCAATAGTGTTAGGTAACACGCAGGTAGTGAGATGCTTGCTCCATTTCGCAGAATTCAAGGTGTCGACTTCTATCCATCGCCATGCGCGTTTGACATTTAAATGCATACGTCACAAGCAAGATTCGCCGTTGCATTTCTACAATACAAAAACAAACTAACAACATCGTTAGCCAATAACTACAAATTAGCTAGTAATAAAAATGTATGTAATACGATACAAAGTTATGTAGATTGGCATTTACAGTTTTATAGATGTCAGTTTGTTCCCACCCTGTTAGTTTTATTTTAATAAATTAGATATGTTTATGTGTGTTTAATACGTACATATCAGACAGACACAGTAAATGAGCCTTCATTTATCTTTAAGATGTCCCAGGGATATAGCAGAGGCATAGAATACCTGTCACGTACAAAAAAAATGCACGAAGGATATAAAAAATACTTTTAAACTAGTGGAGGTCCGGGAGAAAGCTAGAAGGAATCTAGCTTACATTTATAAGGCGAAACAATACTAGCTGTATGCCTTCTGTGGTAATTGAGAACCAAACGAAACTGTCTTTTTTAATCAATTAATTACCAACTGACATTACATTTCTGATATTTCAGGTTGTCCTTTATCTTTGGTATGTGCTTTTTGGCCCAATAATTCTTGTTTCGTTTCTCCACCAAAACGCTTTGATTGACACATCTCTGCAGATAAATTGTGCCACTGTTAACTTACGTCACACCACAGCAATAAAAAAATATTAAAAGATTAACAATATTTTTTACATTTAGGAATATCATGTAAGTACATAGTGGTCTTGCCATGTAGATGATTTCGACACGATATCAATACAACTGTAAGACAATCAATAATTCTATGTGTTTGACTTTGTAATATATGGATACATGTATGAACTGCTGCAAAATATACTTTTCATACAAATACATATAGTGAATAATTCGATTTAAGCCTTTTTAACGACAGCGATGCCCTTCTTTACTTCGTTTCATCTTTAGCATGTCCTGCAATGTGTTTATTTATCCAAATTTGTCCAATACGTAAACTAGATAATCGACAATGTATGACCAAAAATCCTGCTACCCTATAAGTTCCTCCTGCTCCTATAAGTTTGGCTGGATTTTTGGTATCCAGCGATTTCAGCGATTATCTTCAACGAACAGCTAGCCTTTAAATCTTCAGTGGATATACGAGATAATACTCGTATATTAAGACGTTAGGGTTGACAAGAAGCTGTCATTTGTACACATGATAGCATAGCTGAAAGCTTTGATTTTATTTCACAGCGTAATCTTGTGAGATGATCAATTATAAATGACAATGATAAATTAATAATGCATCTAGTTCAAATGTTTTAATTTTTAGTTATCTTACTTCTTTCAGACTATATGGTTTGGTATTATGCAAGAGACTGGTGTGTTATTTTAAAGGTTACACACACAATGGTCACAAATGAGCAGTACTCACAGTTGTTAATTCTTTCAACTACTCTAAATTACTGGTTAGGAAAAGGGTTATGGTGATAGCGTACAGAGTATAACTTAATTGTGCTATACACTCTGAAACTATTATATTGTTTGTGTATCGATTGCGGATTTAAAAACTTTATGAATATTATAGTAATATAGTGGTATTCAACTTGCAAGGTCATCGCTAGTCCTAAGCTGTATTTTAGAAAGGATTTTTGTAGTAAAACTGGTTAAATTTATTATTCTTTTACATGACTATCAAAAAAAATGCAGGGTTCGTGTGTACTCGTATTTGTGTTTCTTTATTCTACGATAACTTCTAAATACCTCAACAGATTTATTATATTTTTCGGAAAAATCAATATGGCGGCTGTATGGCATTTCGACTGCTCGTTTATGTAATTATTTTATGTTGGTAGCACTTTGTTTTAATTTTGTGTTTTAAATTTTATTAGTAGCTTGTTCATAACGTCTACCAAACAAATTTAAGCACTTCTTAGTATAAATTTGAACTTTTAGTAAAAAGTTATAGTAAGAAGTGTACGATTTAGTCTATACCTAATTATATTATTTAAAATAAATACAAACTCACGATGCCTAACTGCCCAAAACTTCTCAAACCGACTTACCTACAAACTAAGTCATAAAGTGGATGCTAATAAATTGTCAATTTTCTAGTCTTCATAGCATACAGTGAGTAAAATACAATCCCAATTTCGTAAAGCACACAGTTCCGCAGGGTTTAAAGCTCTTGAGATTGTATCCATATTGTTTATTAATTGTTGACCGTGCGATAATAGCCACAGTTTGAGCGGTTCTCGTGGGAGCTAACATTTTCCCATATTTTTATGTGTGAAACAAACAAACTATGAGGATTTTTGCAGCAGATGATATATTAGTCTTAGAATTGATATGTTACTAAAATATTGTCGAATTTAGCAGTCTGTTATAAAAATATAAAAAAAAAACAGCCTATGTCGATGCGTTTAAATCGTGTCAATTTGATTAGTTATTTTTGTTAGTTATTTTTTATTAGTTATTTTTACGGTTACTCAAAATATTTTAAAAGGTATAATTTTAAAAGCTATACGGTACAAAATTTTTTTTTTTTTTATTTCCCAAGGCGGATTTAGTGCCACATGGTATTATCTGCCAATGGTCTTTGGAAGATTTAGTGAGGTTGCATGCCAGGTGCATCAAAATAAAATTTGTATGTTGCAATACAAATTATCTTTATTTTAGCAGTCTCGTAAAATGATCTAGGCTTTGGTCACAAATTATAATAATATTTTTGTTAAGATTATATAAAAGTACCTGGATAACCGAGGTTTGCTCAGTATTTTTTTTTCTAACAGTGAAACCTAGCTAGAGCGATTAATCGCCCTCGAAACCTCCTGCATACTAAATTTCATGAAAATCGTTGGAGCCGTTTCGGAGATTCAGATTGTATATACAGGGTTACTGGGTAAGTAGACCTAAATACTTTAAGGGGTTGCCATCATTTCTAATAGATTTCACTACGAAATACCATATTCCAAAAAAATTCAAGATATTTTCATAAATTTTGAATTGAAATTAGATTAATGGTCCTTGTGGTGACGGATTAAGAATACAGAGTGTCACCACCCATAAAAGAAATCTATGACAATTAAACCGTAGATTTTTTTAAATATATGTATGTACGTATTTTCAGTTATCTAACAAGGTCTAGAATAGTATCAGAATTCATTAAAAAAAACTTAGATGAAAGACACACGCGCACAACCCTAGTTGAAAACTTGGCTTGTATTTTTGGACTGTTTCGTTTTCTATTCGGGACTAACTATTGCTAAGTGGACTTTGATTTGTGCTATTGATACTGTTGAAGATGATAACCTATACGAACGAGGAAGATGTTCATATCTTGATTTCTTACGGATACTGCCCATGCATTTCCACACGGGTTCATGGATGAATATATAGCACGCTATCCTGGTTGTCGAATGGCGGATGTTATTGTGTTAGACGGAAACTATCGACTATTTAGAATGACCGGCTCTGTTTCAAGGCGACGATCTGATCAGGGTAGATCACGTTTCACTTACGACGACGATGAAGAAGACGACAAGATAGGTCAACGATTTAGATTGGATCCAACAATTTCAACCAATATTGTTGCCCTAGAAGTTAGATTCTCACAATAGAAAATGTGCTATGAATATTGCGGACTTATATCCATACTATACGCTACTGGTACAATTTATTGAAGATGAGATACATTGAAGAGGTTGGGTTTCTGCAGATTTAGAAGACCCGTTATTTTATTTCTGAGATATTTCATGGACATGAGTTCAAATGTGATAAAACTGTATAACCTATTATTGTATAACCTATATTACCTATAATTACCTCAGCGTTAATTATTAGGCGCCAAAAGCACTGATAAATCCTAATATAACGCGGATAAAGGGACCAAAAAAACGCTTAAATTTTTTAGTGTAGATGAGTGTTGTCATGATTGGATGTTTTATTCTCCCCGAGAACAGTACGAAAGCTTTTTTGGAACAAAATTTAATTAACTTAATTGATGATTTACAGATAAATCTCATTCGCGGCTTGTGGTTTCAGCATCATAGTTGCCCTGTGCATTGCAGGAGAAGTGTAAAATAATGGCTGGCTTCTAATTATCGCAATAAGTGGATTGAAGGAGGTGGTTGGGCTCATGCGAATACGCGTTGGTAGTATCCGTAACAATTTATAATAGCAGCATATTCCTCGTTCGTATAGTTTGTAATCTTCGATAGTATCAGAAGCACAAATCAAAGTCCACTTAGCAATAGTTAGTCAAAAATAGAAAACGATAGAGTCCAAAAATACAAGCCAAGTGTTTAAATATTTATTTATTAAAAATAGATACTACCGGGTTGTACGCTAATTCTTAACACCCCGGTCTTTCATCTAAGTTTTTTTTATGAATTCTGATACTATCCTAGACCTTATCCTATACCTTGTTAGATAGCTGAGAATACGCACATATTTTTTAACATATCTGCAGTTTACCTGTCATAGATTTTTAAAAGAATATTATAATATTTGTCAAAGAAAAAACTTTTTTTTTTCATTTTCTTTTTTTTTAAGTTTGTTAAGTTGACTACAATTTTAGTAATTGTAATTATAAAACAATTAAACATCTACCCAAAAACAGTAAAAAAAAAGCATAAAATAAAGGATACAAATTCTAAAAAAATTGTATTAGGCAAAATAACGGCGACTTTTAATAAAAATTAAAAGTCTTGTATTAAAATTAAATCTTGAAAATGGTCATTTTTGGGATATGGTATTACGTAGTGAAAAATCTATCAGAAATTATGGCAATTACTACCCCTTAAAGTATTTAGGTCGACTTACCCAGTAACCCTATACACATATATACAAGAATTGTTCGTTTGAAGGTATTAGATGTATATGAAAAAAATCATATTCCTGCGAGCATTTTTAATTTACGAATACCGCGTGTAAAGGTTGCAAAGATCTTTCTTTTCCAAAACATAAGTAGGTGGAATAATGTTTACCTTCGGACTAGGGCCGCTCGGTATTGGACCTGAAATAACAAGGTCCGGGTCCTCCCCAGAGTAAGACACCTGAGGCCGGCCGTCGGGGTGGTTTTTAGTGGAATCACCACATACTCCTGGCTCATAGTCCCCGAGGAGCAGGAGATCCGAAGGGATTTTCCACCCCGTCAACAAAAAAAAAAGAAAAAAGGACCGCTCGGTACGGGTACAGCACACAGCACGTGCAGAGCATGCACCGCACACGGCACGCGGCATATTTGGGTGGCGGCAAAAGCAGAAATCGAAACGAAAAATTCTCATAATTTGCTTGTCTAACATACTATTATGATGTCATAAAAGTGATCTAAGTGGAATAGTGAGTGTCGTACAATCCCCTGGGGGATTGAATCAGGTGATTTAAGTGGAACGAGCCATAGTAACATGTATTAATCGGTGTACGAAAATAAATGCAAAAGTTTATAAGCCCCGAATTACTTTATTAAACGCAAGTAGAAGCACTCAAGACGAAGATTCCCAGCTATTCCACACCGGGCGATAGTTTTCGTTCGGGAAATTATGGAGCGGCTTAATCCTGGCATGCCGTTATTAGTGATGAGTACACGGAGCGCCCGTGCGTAGAACTCCGCTAATTCCTTCTGCGGCTACCCGAAACGGCCAGCGTGCGGTTTTTAGGCCGATGCTGACTGACGTCTAGGCAAGGCACGGCATCGCACGGCATTTTATTTCGCGACGCTTGACACGCCGCTGACAATCTGTCTCTGTCAATGACACGACATCCCAAGATGTGTCCCAAGATGTAATTTGATTTCTAAATTCATTGAAATAAGGATAAAAAGAAATTGATCAGAGATAAAAGCAGATAAATAACACCCATCTGATGTCTAACAGTTGGCGGCGCGGCGGCCCTGCTTTGGACACTGGATTAATGATTCAGGTATTCGGTCTACTAGTGTCGGTGCCTGTATTAGGTTTATTAGTTATGGCTATTTAATAAACTCTAATTGTAAAATGCAGTTCAGTTGACTGCCTCGGTGGTGCAGTGGTAGCGTATGCGTCAGCTGTGCTAAGGTTCGATTCCCGGGTCGGACCAAATGTTTGTCTGATCTGCAAATATTTGTTTCGGAGTTTGGGTATTTTCTATGTAAAATATTAATTACAAAAAAGTATATAAGTATTCTATCAGTCAATCTAACTTTCAAATACAAGCTCTGCTTAGTTTGAAAATAGACAGCGTTGTGTCTGATGTCCGAAACTATAAGCACATAGATATCTATACAATAAATTACAGTTTCTTCTCAAGCCAAGAATCGAAGTGAAGAAGTGTATAGATCAAATGCTTATTGGCGCGTCCGTTAACACTCGACTGTGTTCGGTGAGAACAAACTCAAAGACGTTCAACATTATTTAAATGGGCAATTTTGTACTTCTCTAAGAGAATATTTACATTTACATTCCAAACATACACAGTATTCTAATAAAAACGAATTTATATGGAATACTTAATTAATCTTATTTTCTAAGGTTTACCAATTGTATAATATTTGAATATTATTGATATAAATCAGGTACTATATGTATATATATATATATATATATATATATATATGTGTATATATTTATATATAGTTATATCGTATAGCTTATATTTGCTTCTCATTAGTATATCGGTGTGAAGTCGCTAGTGAAATGTGAACCGGATTTTAGTAGAATCACGGAAAATGTCCTTTTGTTCCGAGTGAACGTAAATCTGTCCTGTGAAATTTAAAGTGCTTATTCAGTTCTCACGAAAAGAGACTCCCACACAAAAGGTACGATTTTCAAAATGTAAGTCAAGGATGATTAGTGTTACGATGTGTCTAAGAACCGTGGGAGAGTTACTCATCTCGTGTGGAGCTGTATATGATTAATACCAGCCCGCTCGCTTTCTTGGAAAATTTGTTGTCAATAATAATTGTGACCTTTGAAAGTAAGAAAAATAATAAATAGTTGTGGCGAAGCTTGGGAGAGCGACACTACGCCCCGCCCCGCGCGCTTCCACTAATATCAACGCAATTCATTCATCTTGTCTAGCTCTACAAGAACTACTTACAGTTTATCTGTCTTTGTTTGTGTGCGGCTCTCTGCATTCTGTAGGTTTTTTTATTCGATTAAGATTTTGTCTCTCGTATAAAATACCTAGATATGTTTTATGGACAAGTTTTACAATCAAATTGGTACGAGTTTCGAATAGATCACTAAAACTAAGTCCTAGATTACAAATGTTGTGCAGTTTCAGGTGACAAAGATAAGAAAATTAAGTTGTTTCTAATAATGTTATTTTCTAGTCCTTTCTAAAACCCCTGGTCTAGTAATTGCCCCTATTGACCCAGATTAAGAAGTATTCGTCAATAACAAATATGCGGGTTAGTAGTGAATGAAGCGACGAAGGAGAGCGGCGCGGATGTAAACAGACTTAGTAAGGTTCATTCAATTAGTGGCAGGACACTGAGAGTGGGAGTCAGGGGACGTCATTGAAGGGCCGATGGTGGCGCGGGGCGTGAGCGGCGCGGGGGGCAGCCGGGAGCAGGAATATTCAAAGCGTGAGAACGCTCCGCGACCCGCATGCCGCGACTTCACATATCTCACGCGCAACCTCCACGCTCAGCCGTCACTCGAAAACCTAATCTAAGTGCCCGTAGTAAGGTTGTAATTCCTTTTTAAGTGGGATTGTGGTAATCGCTCGAACATCGAGGACAATGCTTTTCTAGTTTAGGTACACCGGTGTCGGCTGGCATTGGCCTGGATACTGTCGATGAGTTCGCACGTCCACTCATCGTCGCTCGCAGCCACGAGAAGGACTCTTAATACCTAACACCTAGGAATGTCTAACAGACATAGGTACCTAACGTAGTTACGGATAAGCAATAACTTATTCGATTAACCTAGTCTGCTCTGATGTGTTTATTTAGGTATACATCACAGTGACTCTCAATGATACCACACATTAAGTACTGAAAAATGCCTGATCTCCAACAAATCTCGTGGACAAGGACTGCGTCGATTAAAGAATAATTATTGTCTATTAGGATTTTATGTGATGGTAATACTCTTACGGTAGATACCTAATGTCATTAAATATTATCTTTCAGCTCTAAATAATTGAACTGATCTAAATATTACAGTGAACTCAGATTTTCTGGAAAGAATATGTAAGCAGAGGGCAAAGTACCGTCGCGAACTCACCCTTACAGTGCACTCGCTAACGACTCATCTTCAGAAGCCACCGCCTCGCACCGTTCCCTAAACATAGAGACCGAATGTGGTAGTGGATGTGATGCGGCAGCTGCAGCAGCAGCACGGTGTTCGGCAAATTGAGAAATTTCGCAGGGGGTCAGGGGTGCGGCGCGACGGCGGGGGCCGGGGGTCGGTTTCGGTGGGCCCCCGGCGGGCGTCGACCTCGTGAAAGGCGCGCGGCGGCGGCGGATCCGCGCGCGCACCGACCGCTCGCCTTTTTACGCGCTCTTTCCCGCGCCGCGCGCCGCCGCCGCCGCCAACCCCGCGGGCCCCCGGCGCGGTCGCCGCCCGCAGATAGCGAGCCAGTCGCTACCAACCGATTCACTGTCTGCACCGCATCAATTATATTCTGAATCGAGTTTGTCACTTGAACAATTTCATACTGTAGTTTTGATTTTATATCATGAACATTATGGTACCTACTTATTCATTATATATACTATACAACAAATGGTATAAATTCAACTAATTTGCTGCTCAAACTTATATATGGCGCTATAACATTGAGATTTGATTTAATTAACTAATTTCTTTGGTTATTGTAGAAACAATCGAAAGAAAAATGTGAAAGTTAATGCTGTTAACGATTTTATCATTTTCGAAGGCTACTTTAAAGTTTTTGAGCTTTATAATTCTCAACATTTGTTAAAAAGAAAAAGTGTCATTAGTTTTATGAAGAGTGAATGTGACAGCAGCGAGCGGGCCGCGCTTGTGTGCCGCCTGGCCGCCGCTCCGCCGCCGCTTCGCCCTAATTAAACAATAATCGAAAAACTACAATGAACGGGCGCACGGCTGTGCGTCCTCGGTGTCCCGCACCGCGCCCCCCGCGCCCCGCCAACACTCCCCGCGCCCCGCAACCGCACTCCCGCGTGACGTCACCATTGCACTCCTCATTATCGCCTCTCGACTCGAAGACACTCACTAATAGATCCGACCGAAATATTCAGACTGGTTTTTTTGTCAGATTTGTCTGCGAATTTAAGACGTCCATATCGATGAGAACGGCACGGCCGGGTTTATGCGCCCGAGCACTCTACTCGTCCGACCGAGGTTGCAGCCGATAAAAACTTTGCTAGACCTTACCATCGTGTAATTGACTATTATACCTTTGTTAGACAGTTCATATTGACATTATTGGGTACCACTTTTCACCTGAGCTAATTGCTTTACAGTGCTGTGGTTCATAGCTCAATATAGGCATTTTTCTTTTTGTACTTCGTAAATTCACACCTTAGGGTTGTCAGTGAGATGATTCATAACTGTATTGATAACTTGACGTAATTTTGCCATACCTTATAGCTATAATGTATTGTTACGAGATATTTCTATAATATAATATGCCTTTATCAATAAGATAAATATCTACAGAATTGAAACAAAAACGTTTTTTTAAATGCCTTATAAATAAAATAACCCCGTTACAAATTTAGTGAAATTAATATTTAGATGTCGCTATTGGTAGGTAAACAGAGATGTATGTCGTTTAATTAAAGAGTTTGCGAGTGCGTGTCAATGACCGTATATACCATAAATTTAAATAGATCATACAAATCTCTAAGAAGTTGTAATATTTCTTTATATTGTTTCAAGTCTCGACGTATTTAGTCTACGTGCAGAGTCTGTTACACGGACCACTTATCTTGAACACGAATGATGTACTAGGTATGTACAATGAATGAAGTTTGTATAAAAATGGCTTATTAGCTAGGCAAAATGTGCAGACTGTGTAGAAGGTCACGGCTTGTGCGGCGGGGAAGCAATGAATGAGATTGGCTCGAAACAGTTGTCTTGGCTGGCTGCTTATGGATATGATATTAGCGTACCGCGGTTCGCGTTATACAGATTTTTACCTCGATAATTCCGTTACGTCACTTTTATTTGGAGTGTCATTATATCGAGCGTAGTTCACTAGACTATTAATATTTCACGTTTGTGTGAAAACCTTACGTCTTGAACAATAACGAGTAGGTGAGATTATGCGGCAACTTTTTGCGGGATTTGCGTGGAATCGTCACTGATGATGACGTAACTGCTTGCAATAAATACATTATATTCCTTATTGTATTTGAATTGTTGAATCATATAGTAAACTGCATTTACCAAAATTTCTAGTGTTGTCGTTTCTCTGGTCTATTCCATGGATTCCAATAACAGACGTTGCCGAATAAACCTATATTAACAAATTATACATTACAAAACTTAATAAACCTAGTATTAAAGCAACCGCAGAATTTTAAAATTTGGCAACTTTTTCATTCATTAGATGATGAAGTTACGCTAGTTAGTTAGTTAGCTAAGTTTACGCTCATGCGCCCGTACGTGACTCGGAAAACAGACTTTGATTTTGAATACACGGTCACATGAGGCACAGTGAAGTTCTGTTCTGTTTCTAGCCAGCTCCTCCCACACCTTTGGGGGCAAGGTGATGGCTGTTAAATGGCGCTTTAGCACATCCCTATATCGCAGATATTGTTCTCCAGACCTGAACTGAGCTGAGCTGAGTAAAAAACAGCTTTTGGCAATCTGGAAGACCCTATACGCACAAGGTGCCCGCACCAGCGCAGCTAACCCTTCATTAGAAGGCTCTCCATGCTCGCTAAGCCTGTCCGACGAAAAATCTCCGTGTTGGGAACCCGATCTCGCCAGCGTACATGGAGTATAGCTGGGAGACATTATGGATGGAAAGCGTCGAGGCGTTTGATATCGCCTTTGTAAAGGCACCAGGTCTCCGAGGCGTACAAAAGCAGTGGTAATATAATAGCCTTGTACACCTTGTACAAGTTTACTATTAGTTAATCAACAACTATTAGTTTTGAGTCAATACATCAACTTCATAATATTCGTATAACTGCATATAGGTAAATAGACACGACAAAACAGTTAATAATTTTTGTCCAGTATTTGTCAAGCGATTATTTAAAACGGCTAATAAACGGTACAGGTGTTCAGTATATATACTAGATAGTACGGAAAGTCTATAAAATGACAGTTAAGTAATAACGGTCAATGAAGTTTTAGAAATTTTAAACATAGCATGATAGCATGATACTTAGGTATATCTTTGTTAAAGTTGAGCGGTAACCAACAATCGTACTGTCGCTGGCGTCGAATATGGATTACTTCAAATTTTAAATTTAAATATGATTTACGGCTATATGTATGTTAACAATAAATATTTCTTACCGAAACTATATGATGATTTAGCGGATGAAACTGCATCAACACTAATTTACAAATAATAATTACGTTATAAATATATTCAAAATGTGTCAATACTGTGGTACGCAACAGTATGAGTGTGACAACTACAAGTGTCATACATAACATATAATATTCACGTATTATCTTGCTCAGATTATAATAAATTAAACAAATTTCTGACTATGTATACAAGAGATTATTAACTCTAAGTTATTGTTTACGTATAATGTTAGTATGATAAGATGTATTGTTACACTAATTAAAGCATTAAGCACATGTGAAGGACCGCGTGCAGCATACTTATGCATATATCAGCGGGTTGAAGTTTTGAATACGTAAGGCTGTATACACATTTATATCGTTTAGAGTTTTATTTTTCTATTTAAATCACAATCATAACAATAACATGGACAGCACCACAATTATCGTGCTTTACTGAGACTTCTCTTCTAATTAATCCATTACTCGAAAAAATTCACGATGTGATCGATACGGCCCTTTAAATCCAAACAAAGAAATATAAGATTCGAATAGATGTTTGTCGTTATCTCAATTGATGGTAAACGACAATGAAGACGAGGATAGGATACGTCTTTCTAAGGAAGACAATTCCCTCTACACTTTTGAATAATTAGAATAATTTTAAAGCTAAAGCTAGACTACCGGGCAGGATTAGACAGCATTAGTGCGACTATATTTCAGCTTAGACTTCTTACTACAATTGGAAGAGAGATCTGCTTTACTATGACTTATCCTAACTTAATACCTACTACGTTTTAAAAGATAGGTTCGTATATTTTTTTGTGACTCTTCGATTGTACTTGCTTTCTACACATTTAAAATATCCAATTCTTTCGAAATAGCTAGGCAGAGTAATTAGGTAGTGATTACATGTGTCACAACTATGCAAACATTAATTCCAACGTGATTCTTTACTCACTACCACTATTGCATACTCACTACTAGGTACATCTGCAGTCATGACCTATTATTATCAATCCATTACCTTTACCTTTTTATCACTGTTTTTTTTTATTTGTATTCTACATTGTATGTTTCCTATGCATGGTGTGCAATAAAGAGTACCTACCTATCTATCTATCTAGCTTTTTTATAGGTATCAGTTCACAAAATTGGGAATTCAGGCTAATAGAGTAATGATTGTAAAGTATAATCATTACATTTTACTAAACAGTGAAACGATAGGTTTAAATTATATACCAAAGCATGACGTCATCGTTCATCCCGCCGCGTGCCATCATATAATTTACTTTTCATGTTGTTTTTATTTTAGTAAACTAAATGTAAACATAGAAATAAAAGCTGACAATACAAAGTATTTCAAGATCACTTTTGACGGAAGAAAGAAGAAAATATTTACACTATAACATACTTCACTGACTAAAACATACTAAAGGATTTTGTAAAATGTACTTAAGAAAATAAAATTGTGAAACTTTAAAACCATGCCATTAATCATGAAATAAATATTAAATTGCTACGAACAAAAAACGACATGATATCACTTACAAACTATAAAGAGATATAAATAAATCAAGTAAATTATGTATTTATAATTAGTAGAAACTGTGAAGACTGTAAATGTTTTTTATAATTACTTACGTATGTATAAATATATAATATAATATCATTTTACCGTTTTATTTGAGTAACTTTATGGAGTAGTTATTATAAACGATTGAGAAAATATCTCTTAAGTAAAAGTAAGAGTGACGCCTAGCGTAGCGGAAGAAGAGATTAGGTAAAATTGATGAAAAGTGGTAGCGGCCCTAGTGTCCAGAGAGTATAATAATTTTAGCTTTGTGTTTGTCGTGCTTGCTCGCCTGCTTAGTAGTCTGATCCCCGTTGAGCCTGTCTTATGGTAACTAGACTGCAGCTGAATAAATATATAAGCGACACCCAGACACAGAACAAATGATCTATCACAACTATTTGTTGAGGGTGGGAATCGAAACCCAAAAGTCCACAAGCCCTGGCTCAGTATCCACTGGGCTAATAAGCCAATGATGAACTTTAGAATAAACTTTAAAATAAAATTCACACAAATAAATCTTTTAAAACGTGGTAGATACGATGTAAATTCATATAATATTGAATAAGACGATGCGAAAAATAATTTAAATTAAAATATTAAAACTATGTTAAATTCGAGAATCTAAGAAACCTGAGCCTAAAACTTCAAAACAGCTGAAACGATTTTTATTATATGGATGATACAGACAGGCGTCAAACTTCAACCCCTTTGTTTCTTCACTTCTTACATAGTATCGTCAATCGTCATTGCCACATTAGGTACTTACAGGAAGATAGACATAATGGTCTTTATATTTGACTTCACAGTTAAAAGGAACACTTGTTAATTAAAATTGCAAATTTCACTTTAAAAATGCTTTAGTGGACAAAAATTGGTTGGTTAAACTTCAAAGATAATAAATAAATAACGACGTATTGATTAGAAGATACGACCAAAAGTAAAATATATATGCAATAAAAAGTAAAATTATTACATATTTATTGTAACTAAAAGACATTTGTAATTGCCATCTTGAAAACCTAAACCTTTACAGGCGAAGCTTAGTTTATGTACAAAACCAAAGGTGTTCCTAGATTTCTCTATTCCTATAAATAACATGCACCCAACTCAAGATTTAGAAAAAAAATGATTTTAGAAGATTACTACAGTCTCAATCTGTAACTCTCTCAAACAGTCCTTCTTCAAACAGAGTATAAAATTAGCAAATGATGTGTAAATCTTACCAATTTATAAGAAAGTCATAAAGCGAGTAGGATGTAAAAGAACTTTAGATTCTTACTCTATTAAGAAGATAAATTATGGAAGATGAAATTTAAAAGGGAATTATAAAGTATTGTAAAAGAGAAGACGGTTTGAAACTTCTACCTTCTCATCTATATTTAAATTCTGAACTACAGGATTAGTTGAGCTATTACCCTCTTCACAAATCTACACGTAATTAAAAAATAATGATTCATTTTGTTATATTACCTTACCTAACAGGTTACAAAACGAAGCTGAACGATTTGGGATTGACCAAAATTGATTGAATTAGTGGATGAACGGGGATCGCCACGTGTGTCAAACCAGAAAACTATTTCATGCTCAGTATGGGTACCAATTCAACCAATTATTGGTAGAAATACACGACTTTAAAAATATTCAGCATTTCTTTAATAATCCTTCATCTACTGCAATTTTAATGTTTTCGGTTAATCAGTAATCACTTAGTCCGTTATTTACCGCACAAATAGGTTTTGATGCTGATGATAAATTTTTATTCGCGTTACGCATAAGTGCGATAGTTGTCAACTTCTGATTTATACTTAGGGCATACTGCAAGTTTCTGGACCTTTTCAATGGCTTCAAGGAACGCATTCACCGCCGATTCAGGTCTCGTAAAACGTGTGCCTCTAAGTTTGACTTTAATTTTTGGAAACAAAAAGAAATCGCAGGGTGCGAGGTCCAGGCTAGAAGGCAGATGCGTCATCAGTTCCACATATGAAGCCTTTAAATAGCCTTCTGTTACCTTAGCAGAATGTGTCACTACGATAACGCATCCTGTTATCGTAGTGAAGGATGACATTGCTTCGAGGACGCTTTTCACGATGTTTTTCTAAGACTCTGGGTAAGCAAGTGTTGACGTACCAATCTGCAGTCATTGTCCTTTGGTGAAACTGTAGTGTAATGTCCTGATTTGGCGAAAAAAGAAGCAACCATATTTTTACCAATTCCGACTTTTTTTAACTTTTGTCGGCAAATCTTCAAAAGGAAAGACCCACTCTGCCGACTGGCTTTTTCTTTCGGGTTCAAAGCAGTGTACCCAGGTTTCGTCACCTGTCACAATATTATAGACAGCCAATGACTGTCCTCCTTTAAATGTTTTTATCATTTTACGGCACTGAACACGCAGTCGTTTCTGGTCCTCCGTTAAGTCATGCGGTATCGATCGAGTGCAAAGCTTCCGAACCTTCAGATGCACATGAAAAATGTTTTGCACTTGGCTCATTCCAATGCCTAACAAAGCACGAATTTGCTGATAAGTAATTTTTTTGTCAGTTTCAATAGGTTGTTGTACGGTGTCAACATTAGAGTCTGTTACCGCAGTTGCCGGCCGACTCATGGAGATGATCACGTCCACGTCTAAATTCTAAAAACCATGAATACACAGAGCTGCGACATGGTGCTTTATCACTAAATACTAATTGAAATCTCTGGCAACTCTCTTTTTGACTTAAGCCACAAAGAATATCATAAAAATTATTGAACGAAAATGTTCACGAGTTAAATTCATTTTGACAGCGATACACGATTTTCAAAAGGACGTCACAGTGAAGAAACAAATGACAGTCTCGCAAATTAAAAAAATAACGTTTTTTTAGTATGTTCCACGTATAGACCAAAACTTTACATACACGACTTTTATAGAATTTAATTCAATTTTATATTAAGCTTAACGGAGCAACTCCTATTTAATCTATACTAATATTATAAAGCTGAAGAGTTTGTTTGTTTGTTTGAACGCGCTAATCTCAGGAAATACTAGTCAGATTTAAAAAAATCTTTCAGTGTTAAATAGCCCATTTATCGAGGAAGGCTATAGGCTATATATCGTCACGCTAAGACCAATAGGAGCGGAGCACCAATGAAGAATGTTTCAAAAACGGAGAAAATTTATTACTATTGAGAGACGCAGACGAAGTTGCGCGGTTCAGCTAGTAATATATAAATTGATATTATTATATAGCATCGTATCAGCAGGCGCTTGAATTACTGCTGGGCATCTCGTTGCTGAAGAGGCCGGGCAATTAAACGGAAAAAAAATACGTCAAGAGCTGTACAAATCCCCATGAGTACAAAGAGAGAGACGGAGAGAAAGAGAAATAAATGTGCAGAATAGTATTATAAGAATATTACGGTTGGATTTTGTCACAATATTTTAAAGTTTGGAGGGTTACGTATGATGCAATTACTAATAATTTAAAATAAAACACCTTACGTAAGTCCTTTTGAATTTTTTTTTTACGGAAAAGTAAAAAAAAGTACTTGGTTTTCAATTTGATTTCGAAAAGATTACATTGAATAATTATACATAAAGGGGACTTCCCAGTTTTAAAGTGTTGTTGTTGTTGTTTAACAGTCTACCAGTCCGGGGTTTAGGTTTAGGTAAATGAAGACATTCAATTCTTTGTGAGAGGCGTTTATATATATTTGCGGTGGTCTTGGTCGGCCACCCAACTGTGGGCCGTGGGATACTTAAGAGGCAATTAAGCCATTTAATAACGAAACGGGCAGTAGCGTCCACCTACACACTATTAATATTTAGCTGTAACAGTAATAGAGGCTTTTCATCAGTATTGTTTATTGGTTATGCGATGACCACCCATATGCACGTTCAAAGGTGAAATCAGTTTATAAATAAGTTTTATTAGTCGTTGTATTTGGACATTATAGATAGCTCTGTGTTTTCTATGCGTCTATTTTCATTGTGTTTTAATTTGCAAACCAAGCTTATATCTTGGGTGATTAGCGTTATTAATGCTAACTACTCCACCGTTGAGCTTTGGCGCTGTTACTCGCTCCTTGAACAAACAGAGTAGTGCTGTTGAACAGCACCATTCTAATGGAAGCGATGTTCCAGTAGAATGAAAGAAAGCTTTAAAAACGTAAATTCGTGCATGCTGTCTTTTAACAGGAACGCTTTTTCGAAAAGGTTAAAACAAGCTATTTACATCGCACAAAACTAAAAGCTAAAAACAGT
This sequence comes from Arctia plantaginis, assembly GCA_902825455.1. Lineage (NCBI taxonomy): Eukaryota > Metazoa > Arthropoda > Insecta > Lepidoptera > Erebidae > Arctia > Arctia plantaginis. Next base: position 11,782,240 of record CADEBD010000745.1, on the reverse strand, counting down.
AGTCGCATGTACTTAGCTAAGCAAAGCTGTACTTTTTGGATGGTAAGATACTTTTATAGTCATGATGATGCGCAAATGTGTCGATAAAAATATATATATTAATTCTAAATTTGCCGAATCCCTGCTGATGTACGTTTAAAAGTTGAAAGCATTTTTTCGCTGAGAAAAGATACTAAACCAACTTCACAAATAATTATATCATAATATATCATCATCATGAAAAGCTAAAATTGCTTTGTATAATATACTTTTACAGATGTAATTGCTTAGAAGTGCTACTAGCGTTTACTATAAATTTATGTTAATTTATTGTTGTGTGACTTGACTTTTTTTTAAACGTAATTTAAAAAATCCATTCATACGCAGCATTAGAATTTTAAAGCTACAGTTTCATGGAATTCTGTTATTTTACTTAAAGTTTTAATTTTGGTAATGAACATAGCACAACCGGCATACGTAGGTGCAATTCGATCGGAATGTCGGAAATAAAAATGATGACAGAAGGCGATCAATTAAGTAGATATACATAAAAAGTGCTGCTTAACTTCTCATCCCGCAGTTTCTACAAAAACAAAGTCATGACAAGTGCTAATTATGGTTATCAATAAATTCCATAGCCACGTTATAAGCAAACTAGATCGCCTGAAGTCAATAGGAGGAATAAACAAATTAACGGTTATGTACTCTGTAATTTGGCTAAGCTGAGTGGCAGGCTGTACAAGGAGCAGCAGCCTAGGCGTTGACGTCAAGTTGATTTATCGTGCCGCCCGCCGTTCATAACCTCGGATAGGCCGTTGATCTACATCTAATACGTATCTAGTACCTTCACACGGTGCGCGGTGGGGTACATGAGTGTGACGCACTCAGTACGTATGTGTGCGCAATAACGTAACGCGGTAAGGCAAATACTTATTTCATATCTACCACATAACTAAACTTACATCACACAAACTTAGAAAGGTTTGAAATATCAGCGAGATCCCCTTCTTGCTTCATCGACGTGCTATAAATAGATAAGTTTTAAGTCATGTAATTTGTTTAAATGCGCCATGCCGTGCCTATGTACGTAATATATGTATAAATAAATAGATGTATATGTATAAGCTGTACAGCTATATTTTTACAAAAATAAGAAAAAATGTATGGGAAATAAGTATTTTGTAAAATTACTGCAATTATCGTATTGAAAAGTTTATAGTATAGATTATATCGTATCTTGAAAGATAAATAGACAATGTACACATAGGAAAAAAACTGTTACTTGAATTAGTAGTTGAAATAGTAGTAGTAGTACTAGGTATTTTAGTTAGTTCAGGTGAAGAATTTTACTAAAGCTTCTTCTTAGATTTTACACCATCAAAGAAGTGTTCTTCTTGGCGTAGGTACCTACATGTATGTGTGAAGTGTTCAGCTCGTTACTTACACACAGCATGTCTTTGCAATTTTTACCTTTTTTAGCTCGGCGTAAAATCTCTAAGCTTTAAGTTTTGCTCTTAACTTATGGAGTTGAAATTTTATATGTGGGTATAATTCCGATGACAATGAATATTTTTATGATAATAAATGCAAGAAATCCTCATGAGCTACACATCCATCAATAGTACAGAGACAAATTTTAAATTCTGTATGATGGGCAATGACAGTCCAGTTTAAAGTACACCTATAATTTTTGAAATAATATATTTATTTTTAATTTTGTATTTTATTCGGAATACCTTTAGACTAGAAAGTTTAGTCTAAAAGTTTTAACTGGTACCCTGGTACCAACAAGAATCTGTACTAGTATAGACAAAAGCTTGCCATAAAGACATGTTTAAACCAGTAGCATTTAGTTAGTTAGTAAACTGTATTAAGTTCGAGGGCCCGGCATTCCAGGCAATAGGCAGTTCAAATTGCAGGTATAGATCCTAACCAGGCGAGACCTCGTGGCGCTCGATAGCCTGATTGCGGCTATCGTGCGGAGCGAGAGTGCGTGGAACTCTGCCGTCTTCTTCTGCGAGCAAGTTATGCTCGCAAAGGAGACAGCGGAGCGGGACCGGGAGAGGTTTAGAACTCTCCCGGCCTGCCAGGCCCGGGAACGGGCCAGGTACCGCAGGCGACTCAGGCGCCGGAGGTCGCAGAACGACCTCCATCCTCCATAAGCGCAGGCCTGGGGGTGACAGATGAGGCCATCTGTCACCCTAGCAGAAGCAGGCCAGGGTGGCGGCGGTATGCATAGTTTACATTGCCCAGTCCATATGTTTGATCAATACCCCTTCTTTTCTCATTCATTATAATTACACAATGAAGCAATATTTTATTCTAAATGTGCTTGGTTGAAGACCTGCACCCTATTACATGAACGGAACGAAACCCTAATTGACAAAGTATAAAGATTCACACGACTCTGTTTAACTCATTGAGGATACAAATGAAGGTAAACGTATTATTATGAAAATGGAATCCTAATGGGATCACTTTTATGAACTTCGATGTCGGATGCCCAACTATCTCTCTATCTGTTCGTTTATCTTTCTGAGGAGAGACTATTTTCTCAGTAACAGTTCTGGTACTGATTTGAAACAAACTAGAAGGCAGGTACCTATTGCTTTAATGATGTTCTTATTATATTAAGTGTCACACATCTTGTCGTGGGAGAGAATTGCTACGACACAAATGGGCCGGCTCGACCGGAGTACCAGAAAACCGGTATTAAGCAACTTTTCCATTAGTGAGGATACTGGAGCTCAAACCCACTTTACCTCTGATTTTAGGGGGCAGATTCAACGGGTGGCAGCGCACTTTTGACTGACAAAATGGAAAGTGTCAGACGCCTCTGTTTATCCCTTTGGGGTTGCAAACGAAGGTGGTTCTGGTTTTCTGCTTTCGTAAAAATACGTAATTTTTACGAAACCAGAATGTTGTAGGCCAGTTGCAGGCGTCGTTGGTTACTTACCATCAAGTGACTCGTCTGCTCGTTTGCCTACTAAACATAAAAGAACCTCTTTTACTATTTTTTTCCAATTAAGTTAATTATTATTTTTAAATTCATAGTACCCTCTGTTAGTGTTCTTTAAAATCGGTTAATTTTTTTTTCAAATAAATTTTGTTCTTGTTTGTATTCTAAGCACCGTTCATTTACGGTTATGCTGAATGACTGCAATATGTTAAAATCCTTAGTTGATAGCACACATACGTTTCAAACATCTTCGGTTCGATTCCCACCCAGAACGATTATTGTGTGATGAGCACAGTCATTTGTTCAGTGTCTGGGTGATTCTCTGGATCTGGTTGGTTAATTTATTAATAATATGTGTGTATTTAAAAAAATAATATAAGTATGTGTATGAGTAATCTGGTAACCAAAGTACTCTGCCTAGTTGGGGATCAGAGTACCTTGTGGGAGTTGTGTGAAGTTATTATTATTATTATCTTTTCTAATCTCCTTCCAATTAGAGAGCAAAAGGCCTACTACAGAACCAACGCGGTAACGTTAGCAGACTTTTGGGACCACCGACACTACCTACCTAAAGCCATACAATGTGGAGTATATCGACATAACTGTGTTAAATAATCTGGAAAAACAATAGTTTGAAAGGACACCAAAGTATCTGATTGAACGATAATTGCGCGAAAATTGTTGTCGCCCTGCACAGCGAAGTCGCGTCACTGTAAATTGATGGAGAGTCGGTCGCTTAATGTTCAGTGGTATCTACACGCCTATCTGTTGCGTATGTCATTATCACCTACGACAGTTTTTAGCGCGGAGGCCCCGGCGAATATTTATTAAATTTTGACGTCACAACATGTACTTACTAACATTATACACTTATCTGACTTGACTGAATATGCTGGTGTCGAGATTTTGCTGCATATAAAAATTATTGGGTTCATGTCGTCGTATTGACTAACCGATAAGTTGAATATTGTTTTACCGTAATAAATTATAATTTCGTTGATATACTTTAGTAGAATTCAACCGCCGTGGGAAACGAACATCCCTAAAGACCACGTTTTAAAAAGAAAAATGCACTTTGTCTTAACCAACGAAATAACTACAAATGGTAATTTCGTTGCGTTGTATGCCGTGGAAGTGGGTGCGAGGGATATACCAGCGAAACCCCTTTATAACCTGCTTAAAGACCTTGGATTGCCAAGAGCTTCTGTAAGCTCTTTTCTTGAACGCATATCCAAAGCGGCATTGCTGGGCTAGTATCAAGTATGGTTGGGTAGATGGGAGAACACAGCAGACAGTGGAGGTGAGCGGCAACGCGTTGCAATAAGGAGTATTGCCTAAATCTATTCCTGAGTTGCAATTCCCAGGCGCTGTCCATGCCGCATGTGTTGCCCCCATCTGTCAGGCACCCGCACGGTGAATTCATGGAACGCTAAGAAATAGGTCATTTAGTTTACATTTACATTTATTTTGCAGGATTGGAACCTGTCAAGGCAGAGAGGCTGTATACGTTTATTTACACAATAAAAGCGTACCTGAAGTTTTTATAATAATAGCGTTATAATTGGAACTTTTAGCAATGCTTAATAAAGTATAGTAGATACTAGAGCTTTTGCCCGTGGCTCCGTCCGCGTGTATATCGGTTATAAAGCAGCCTATGTCCTTCCTCAGGAATCAAAGTCTCTCCACTCCGAATTACATTAAACTTGATTGAGCGGTTTTTTTATTTAGAGAGGTCAGACGAGCAGACGTGACACCTGATGGAAAGTGACCATCGCCGCCCCTGAACATCTGTAGCTCAGGAGCCACAAAGGCGTTGGGGTTTCCGGCCTTTTAGGAAGGAGTACGCTCTTTTCTTGAAGGTCGTATCGGTCCGAAAATACCGCAGACGATAACCCGTTCCACAGATTGGTTGTGCGAGGCATAAAGTGTCTCGAAAAGTGCACAGAAGTGAAGCGCCAACTATCCAGGTGATGGGTATGAAAATTTTGCCGCGTGTGGTTGCGGCCGGTATTAATCCGAAAAATTCTTCGGAACCCTCTCCATGATATATGTGATAGAGAATGCAGAGTGAAGCCACATCGATGTCGATGCCTAGGATTCCGATACTGGCTGAGGCAGTTAGGGAGATGCTCTCAAACCAATGTGATACGAATAATGGTATCTTCTTTGCGGTGAACGCACAGATTTGTGTCTTTTTTGGGTTGACAGTGGCACCTTCCGCTAAGAAAGTGTCAATTTCAGACGCAAGTTTGTTTCAACTCTCGATGACGTTTTCCCGAGAAATATTGGGTTGGCCGGAGTATAGGACATCTCCCGTACTATCATCTGCATAGCAATGGATGCTACTAGTTTGAAACATGTCACATTGATATGTAGAGGAAACAGCGTGGGACACTGTTCCTTTTGCATATCAATTGCAAAACACATTTCGTCTTTCATGTTACCCAGTTACACAATTTCTCGGGAAGCCCATAGAAAGGGAGCTTCGAGAGAAGCTTCTTATGCCAGACACGATCAAAGGTCTTCGCTATGTCCTTGGTCTCGATCGCTTGTGCCCACCGGTGTGTTAGAAAGACGAGAAGATTATTTGTCGGTCATTGAGTAGCTGGTGATCATCTAAGTACCGGAGGAGCTGTTCGTTGATTACGGATTCCATAATCTTAGAGCACAAAGGAGTTATGGCTATAGACCTGTAGGTGGACGGGTCAGAGGGGTCACCTTTTTTATGGATCTTGTGTACAAACGCTATCTTCAAGGAGTTCAGGAACACGCCTTGGGAGTAGCAGAGACGAAAAAAGCGCGTTGAAACCGGTGCCAGCCCCGGAGCACACGTCTTTAATATGATAGGAGAGATTCTAACGGGCGCACTCGACTTATGAAAGTCGAGAGAAAAGAGTGATTTACGCACTGATTTTTGTGTGAACCGGATTTCCGGCATGTAGCTCTGGCACCGCGGTATGATAGGCGGTACGTTTCCCCCGTCATCCAAAGTCAGCCCGAAAGCCTTGTTAAGAGATCAGAATACACGAGTTTCAGAAGGAAGTCTCACCAGTCTGTCACCGATCCGGTTGATGTGCTCCGGCGACCCAGCAATAGCTTTTTTAAGGGACCTGAAGGCAAAGTTATATTGTTTTTTTAGTGTGTTGGTATTTAAATTGCCTACCGTTGCTGCATTTGCCCATGCTTGGTAGTATTTTCGCTTTCGGCGGGACGTCGTTTTGCGGGATCTGTCAAATCCGGACTTGGATCTGCCACGAATAGTTCCACGCCCTGAAGCACTACATCAGTGACAGAATTGAAAACGTCGGTGGAATCATTCGGCAAGAAACAAACCTGCCTCCATAGTAGTGCCATACACAGCGGCAGCTTGCAAATCGCGGCCGCGGCAAACTCGTCAGTGGCACTGTACGTCGGATTAGACAATGATCAGAGGAGCCAAGTCGGGCTTCAACGGCGATTTTGTAACCGTCCGGATCAGACGTTAGCAGAAGGTCCAACAGTGAAGACTCACGACTCTCCACATCTGGGACTCGCGGTGATGCCAGTTGTGACAAGCCATAGGTCGTGGCGAAATCGTGACCAGATCTCCCCGCGTTATCAGTTCTGCGTGAGCCAAGCCATTCGGCGTTGTGAGCGTTAAAGTCGCCAAGTATCACGATCTCTGCAGATGGGATCTGCTACAGGACGGAATCTGTAGAAATTTGGACATGATCCATCAGTCGGTCAGTTTCGGTGTCACCGTTATGGGACCTGTAGAGGCATGCATAGACGCGGGGATGGTCGTCGCTGTCTACATGGGGCCACAAGATGGAAGGGTCCCGTCCTTCAAGGTTTCTGAGCCGGCGAGAACTGATATCACCTCTAACGTACACGCACTCTCCACATCTAACAACAAAGTAATGGAGATGATATCTGCGTCTAGGTTGAAAAGAGCAAGGCCGGTAGCACTGTCTTGAGGTGGTGGTTTACATCGTTAAGGTTGGAGTGAAGACCCCTTACATTGCAGAAATTCACGTCAAGCGTTGCGAGGGGTGGCCTGATGTTCCTGGTTCCACCGCGGGCAGAGATCTTGTCGAGCGCTGTTGCGCCCCTCCCTATAATACGCGGGGCAGCGCAGACATTCACGCCCAGACGTATTGTGTCCTGAGCGTGGACTTCCAGAGAGGGATTTTCCAACGCTAGCGCAGGTACCCCCCAGGGGTAGACTATTTTTCAACGACGCTATCATGACGGGGGGGGGGGGTTGTAGGGGGGCGGGGCGGTAGTAGCTTAACGACCGGCTCGCTCACGGTAAGATTTTGGTCTACTACACCGCGCTGGCTAGTCGGGCTGGTATAGGGTTTGTTTCAAGTTTTCCTTCTCTTTGCAGTGCTGTTGTCCTGCGTAATTTGTTTCCTTAGTCGGCTCTTAACACACCCACGGGATGAATAGGGGTGATGACACTTCGTGTTCTTAATCCGTTACCACACGGACACTTATTTATATAAATGAACGTGAACGGGATGTGGTGACGCCACACGGACAGTCATGAAAGCGTAACAGACAGACAGACAGAGTTACTATCCCATTAATAATATCTGTAGGGATTTAGTTTCTGGATTTATGCTTAAGACAAAAATGTTAACAATTTCAGTTTATAAACTTTAATTACGTAATTGACCAAATGGAAGGTGAAACCCAGCAAGTAAGAGCATGTGCGCTATGCGTTAGCCGTGACGAGATAGCCACTTTAAACGTTCTCGTAATACAAAATTTACCAAATATCAAAAATAACTGTGTACATTCAGGCAATTTGTGAATGAACATTGTTATATTTGTTAATGAGGTAGAAAGTATACATTTTTCCTTTCGTGTTTGTAGACAGCTTTACTACCAGACAGCGTACTCGTGAAGTGCACAATCGAATGTGGAAAACCCGGCTCCCACCACGACTTACTACCAGGCTGATCAGTCTTAGCAGACAAGATATGGAACCATAACGGGACACCTAGCCCTGAACCGACAACTATTCACCATTAGTACGACCAACAGCCCTCTTTGCAGATGATGCCTGAAAGCTGAAGAAACGGCCGCCCACGTAATTCTGGAATGCGAAGGAGTGGCCACACAACGGACAAGTGCCATACCTGGTACAAAATCGCTCCTCGAAGCCTATGAACGTCCCTGGAGGCTTCTGTGCTTCTTTAAGAAATTTTGTTGGCTCACCTCGTTAACCTCTCCTGGACGCATAAAAGACCACTCTCAAGTCTAAATGCGGTAATCGGAGCCTACAACCAATACCAGCCTTACTATAAAATATCATATTTTCACGATTGTTACCTCTTGCAAAAGAAGCTAACTACTTACGGATGGATCATCCGTTATTGTGTACTTACGGATACATAATAACGGATGATCAACGAAGTATGATCCGTAGTCTATGGAATATATTAAAGAGAACAATACGGTAACATAAAATAAATACAAAACAACCCTCAAAAAGTTGGTACATGATGACATTCGCCAAGATTGACAATTTTAGGATTACCGGCGAGTTCACTTTAATAACTATTAAAAACTTATAAAGCCTTGACTGACTTATTTCCGGACAACAGATAATGCTTCCGGGCTATGCTTATGAAGAAATCTAATATAAAAAAAGTTATGTTGTCTCCTTGGCAGAATGCGCACTAGACACAAATGTCAGTCGTAATTAAGGCACTCTACCGGTGTCTTTGTACACAAGGGCAGGAAAAATAAAGCACAGCCTTTGATAAAGTCTAGTCCAAAAGTTCAATATATTAAAGGACCGGTGTCCTTTAATAGATTGAACTTTTTTACCAATTAAATCCGTGCAACTTATTCCAGCCATATACATGCTTTCGTCGGTACGAAGGCATGTATGTGGATTAGATTCAACACGCCGATGACATCGCATCCAGTGTGTGTGTGAATTTTAATAAGTGAATCTGAAAATACCGCACACTTAGTGTTTAATCTACTTGTTGGCTAACTGGTATCTCTATTATATATATATATATATATTGTCTCCCAAACAGCAGGTAATACCTACTAGGACAAAATAGTCAAAAAGCGGTTTGTACGTAGGTCACTATATAAGTTTTGAGGTGCTCAAAATTTAGGAATGGAACGCATCTGTGTCATATATTATTAAAAGGCAAATGTATTTGAAAATCGAATGCAAAAGGCCATTGACAGTAATAAAAAAAATGTATTATACTGTAATTATTTCCCGCTGTTTTGTCTTAGCTTAAACGTGAACATTTGCGTGCTATGATATATTATGACTTTAAATGTGGTTTATCTGAAGGTTTAGCTTGAACCTTCGAAAACTTAGGACGTTTAATAGAAATTAATCGTAAATCAGCTTTAGGTGAGTGTGCTCCCTCTCGGGCAACCATTTTTAGATGGTTTATATAACCAACTAGCTTTGAAAATGATGACAGAAGTGGACGCCCGCCAACAGTTATTGCTGAATATGTGGGGACTACTGAAATGCCCACCACGAATTACAAACATATAGAAAAAATATTAGGCATTAGTTCGGTTAGTGTTCACACCATATTACATGCCTTTTTGTCATTGAATACCTCGTTTGCTCTCCGAAACGGAAAAAGAAGCCCGTGTGAAATGGTGTCATGATATTCGTCTAAGTTTTGAAAATTGGAGATCAAGGCTTGTTTCTGATATCATTACTGTCGACGAAACATGCATATGTCAATATGATCTGGAAAGCAAGAAGCGTTTCTCGGTATGGGTTAAGTTCTCGGTAAGTTTCCAAATTGCCATTTGCCAACAAAATTGCAAAGACCGCGGAACATTGGCAAAAAAATAGTGGCCCGTTTTTTTTTCACGGAGCCGTTTTGTTGCAACATCAACATCTTGCAACATCAATGCTAGAGAATTGTAAGTCTGTTAACTCAGAATAGTACATTACAGTCGCATTGCCAAAAGTTTTCAAAGCTGTACAGGAGAGACGACCAAAGACCGGGCACCGGGGAATGATGCTACAGCACGACAATGCGTCTTCACACTCTTCTTTCAGAACAAACACTGTGGATAACACATACGTGAGGTAAAGAACAGTGGCATTTGCGGAATAGTTATTACAGCCCATAGTTTCTAAGTACATAGTTAGCTCAGCTCTACTATGAATCAAGTCTCAAACTTGTATTTTGTTCTTGTTTAAAATACAATAAATATCCCAGATTAAAGACATCATGTGCAAGATATATACTCGTATACCATGTTTTCAATTCAATGTTGAACGTAATCAAGACTATTGGCAAGTCCTACATACTTGTAATCCTACTACATCCTACTACTATATGTAAGTAATGTATGCAACATCAGTATAGAAATCTCTTCATGTTAGATTACTTTATTTATAAATATTTTATTCATCGTGTTTACAGGCGATCACGAGTGTTGCGATATTCTTTATTCTTACACAGCAGGTTCAGACCAACCTTTCTTTAAACGTCAAAGAGATGCCTGTGGCGCGAGATGTTATAAATTGATTGCATCTTCATTGGGATGCATTCCAGCGATGATAGCCTATTCTGAATATTGACGACGTTTGCCTGCGAAATACCTATTAACCAGATGCAATTAGCATAAATTATGTGAAACGTATGAATGTCTAATCTTCTTTGTGTACCTACTTTTATTTACCAAGGTCATAAGGTGTGACAAAAAATTGCGCATTTGTTATAAGAGCTACTACTGCAGGTGTGTGGCTCAGCCCCTCAACTACCCTGTTTCGTTTCGTCGACTAACCTGACCGACCATTTCCGATGCCAATTGCAACATGAATTGCGGCTTGTACTCATAACACCTACAAAGCGCGATTTTCAACCCTCATGCAAGCAAATTAGGGCGCACTCTCGATTTTCACAGAAACGACGCCTATATTCATTACGTTAACGGTTTTAGATTGAATTTTAATGAATCCAACAAACGTTTCATCTGTTCTAAAATAGAAGAGGAAACCAGTGGCATGAATGTTTGTAACACGGAACATGCACAAGCTACTGAAAACGTAACGACAATAACTAATACGACATTGATCTACGCGACGCAGTATGTAAACAAACAAACAAGTCACGCAACGAATCGAGCGCATTGTGAAATGCACACGGGACATGTAACACATGCATAACTTACGTGCTTATGCGCAGGCGACGGTACGTAAACAAAGCTGTAATAGTCCATCGATCGGCGAGTGCAGGGAACCTAGAGATTGATGGTGGCGCTGTGTCGATGTAGATCGAGCAAACTAGATACAGCTGCGATGCGCTTTAATGTGTGCACCATAAGGGTGATAGTTCAAATGGTAATGTTTATGTTAAAGTAGTTGGAATTTAAACGGGTCGAGAACGCGTGCGCACGATGCACAGCGGTGCATAGGCGAGCAGTGCAATACAGCGTGCGCGGGGCGCGGGCGCGCGAGTCTGACTGCTGCAGCGAGGGGCACCCCGCCGGGTGCCGCGCCCTCTGACCGCCACCGCCACCGCCGGATACATTGTCAACAAATGAATGGAAATGAGTTTGATGCGCTTCTTCACATTACACCACCGACAAAACATTTTATAGCTACTTCCACTGCATTCACTTGTTTTTGTCTGTGTTGTTTACTTTGCCTATGACAACACGAATTTTAAGGTATACATACAAAAGTAATGTTTTATAGTACCTACAAATGAATTCGAAGACTACAATTTTATTTTGATATTTATATAAAAGCCCTTTAAGATTAATTTAGGTGGTAATAGTTGGTTCCCGCGGTAAAAATTACAGCAAATTGATTTAATGGTCTTAATTTTTGTGATATATTATGTTTAATTAGATGTAAGCGTATAATTTATTTCAGTTATGATTATGAGTTATAATGATGCGGGCGTAAGTGCATCTCGTATCGTCCAAAACAAATGAGAGCGCGCGTGCCGCACCGCGCCGCCACCACCACATGCAGGCATGCCTTGGATTCCATTGAGAGGGTTTTATCGTTGGCGGCGGCGGTGAGAGGAGCTGCGTACGCGCAAGAATTTGGGTGTTTGGGTGCGCAACTGCGTCAAGGGTCGATGACCGTATAGCGCCGTGCGCCCTTTGAGCGATTTTTCTAATGCGTATTTGTTGACATCGACTGCCGGCCAGCGTTGACACACTATTTCCCCTTATACTCTGTCGGAAATTTAGTTCATAATTTTGAGGGTTCCGCATCAAAATACTAGATAAATAATGTAGTAGATGAAATCAGATTTGCAGATGGTCTTGCACCAATGTATGTTAATGTAAAATCTGATCCTACCAAAAACATTTTCATGTAAATTGTTGCCAAGACGCCATATGGTTTACACTGTCAAAAAAGTTTGGAGATCGTATGTAGAGCCAAGCATTAAACTCTACACGCCCTGACTCTACAACCCCTAATTTTTCACTTCTTTCACTTCTTTATGTAAGTTAGCGTAGGACATTATTTTGTTAAAACTGTCTTTCTTATTACAAGGAGTCTACTACTACTTTTTTTTAGATTTCCAGCATCAAAATTTGTGGATGTCTCATACAAACTTCCATCCCCTAGTTTAAGAGATTGGGGGATAAAAGTTCCAAGTTTTTTTGTTTGTTTGTGTACTAAAACTAGCTTACATACCAATTTTCAGCTTTCCATGACTTTGGAAAATGTGCGGAAATCCCCTCGGATACCACCCACCGGTGGTTATGTCGGACTCGAACCGACCAAAAACCACACGCCGTCTCGGGTACCAGTTGTAAGGGAACCAGGTGTACCCTTGGAAGGAAATCCCTAATACCCCGACGTACCTCGGGCCATCTACGGCGTGTAAATGACCCCCTCCTGTGCGGGAACCCCTATGTCCCCTTTGTGCTCCCGAAGGGGCGCGCGCGCTCCGCAGCGCGTCTCGCCACCACCCCGGCCTGCTTAGCAGAAGCGAAGAAGGTGACATCACGAAGTACCCTAAGAATTTTGATATTTATCAGTGAGGCAGTGACGAAATCGGGGCTTTTTACCGGGCACCAGGGACGGTCGTAAGTCTTGCATCCGTATTTTAAATGTTTGATATATTCTAAGATATTCATTTTTGTCATCCAAAATACAGGTTTTGCCTAGCTTGGTGGACAGTATTTAGTACCTTCAGTGTCATAGATTTTGTACTATGTGATATTGTACCTCAACAGTGAGTGTAATTTTAAATGCAGTAAAGATTATTATTATTATTATTTTGATGATATGCTATACAGGGCAATTTTCATCTACCGTAAATGCACAAAGTATCTAACGTATTTAATTGGAAAGGAATAAAATACTGTATTGTTCAAAATAGTTTCGTAAATAACCCATAGAAAAAACACATGGAAAAGATAAAAATGGTTACTGTGGTATCCTTAGGAGATAGACATATACCATTGCAAACTTTTTTAAGATATACAATTCCATAGTACGTTATTTTGATCCATCGCATTGAAGGCAATTTTGGCATTTTGAAGGCAAATCTACAATCAATGTACTACGTATCAAACGTAGTTATTTGGATAAGAAATAATACTGTATTGTTTAAAATACCTTTATAAATTACCCATTATTTGTTGTGATATGTAAAAAGATTAAAACGGTTACTGTGGGTTATCCTTAGGACATAGACATGTTGTTTGTAGATCTTTTTAAGATATACAATTCCGTGGTACATTATGTTGATTTATCTCTTAAGATTTAGTCAGCGCTTGCAATGTAAGTGCACAAATCATGTTTATTACGACAAATCTTTGATATCCTCTTATTTCCTCTTAAATCACTCTCTTTAATGGTGAAATCCGCATTAAAATCGGTTGCTTAGTTTAAAAGATCTAAGCGAAAAAAAAGGGACTTTATAATAAGTAAAGAATATAAGAGCTATGTAAAGATAAGAGATATGCAATTGAAACATTATATGTTTAATAAGTCTCCTATGGGCATCATATCGCGAGAATTTTGTTTATCTTTTATAATCCATCACTGTTTATTTATTTTTTATTTATTAAGAGCCGACTAAGGGCGCAAAACAACGCAGGCCACCAGCACTGCAAAAAGAAGGAAAACTTGACACAAACCCAATACCAACTCGTCTGGCCAGCGTGGTATAGTAGGCTAAAACCCCCTTTCTAAGGAGAGGCCTGTGTCCAGCAGTGGACTAGTAAAGGTTGTTGATGTGATGTGATTTAAAAGATTACTAGGTAAAATTGAATAAAATTTAGAAACCATATCTTGTTATATTATATCCTATTTGTCACTGAACATAACTCTACACAATTAGTACACTGTCACATGTGACGAAGATGGTTCGACTATGCGATTGTTTCCCTTTTGCTCAAATTTACGGCGGTATTGCCATAACTCAAATAATATTAAAAACTATTACGCTTTAACAGTAATGTTTAAAGGGCGATAAATTTATGTAGCACAGGGAGCTACTAAACTTCTGCATGCAAATTGTGTGCATACGAATCTGTATTTCTAAACAACCAGAACCTTGTTACCGTGAGAATCGTCTTTCTCCTCCCGCCACCTTTCCCTATTAATTGAGAGAAGTGAGAGAAATACATTTTGCTATCATCTCGAGTGCGCTTCCTTAAAAGCAATATAATCCTGTCTGTCGCCCTTAAGCAACCGCCCTTGCTTAAGGGCCACAGACAGGATTATCCTTATTATATATATTATTAGAAGCCGGCAATCTGTACTCTCTGGCTTTTTTTGCAGAAAAGCAGAATCATCATATATCAGTACTCTCTCGTTCCCTTTTCGCCGCATATGCAAATACGCATGATAATGCATGCAAATGCATCACATCAAGATCGAGGTTATGAAATTACTCACGATGACGTACACGCATCCTGATTCTTGAGCATTTTTGCGCTTTGCAAAAGCGATTTTCATAATTAATTTGTAATTAGTATTACAAAGTAATTATATATTCTATTATAACTTTTGGTATCACACAACTTTTGTTACATTATTTATTGGCCTTTTAAGGCGAAATCTTATCGGGTTCCTTTATGTACAATCAAATTAAATTACTACAATTATTACAATAAAATTTTATAACTAGGAAAAAATAAACGACGCACTTGATAGTACCTAAATTACTTCTTGTGCCTTTAAATCGTTGCAACATCAGTGGTGTTACTTGTACATTACTAACCATGAGAAATTCTTAATAGTGCGAGAGTGGTACGCCCATGAGGATACAATTCTAGGCAAAATGCTTATCAAGAGACACACGTGTATAAAATGTTCAAAGAGACCAGCAAATTACAATGAAATACTTAAGAACTAAACATGAGCTTTTTACGCTTCGTTCTAAATAGTAAAGTAATTTACTGTAAATTTGAACTATGTTTAAATTACCAGTAGGTAGGAACGATAAATCAAA
This sequence comes from Arctia plantaginis, assembly GCA_902825455.1. Classification (NCBI taxonomy): domain Eukaryota; kingdom Metazoa; phylum Arthropoda; class Insecta; order Lepidoptera; family Erebidae; genus Arctia; species Arctia plantaginis. The sequence goes on along the minus strand of CADEBD010000745.1, from coordinate 11,766,877 downwards.
GTTTTGTAATAAAGTCATATTTTTTTTTTTTTAGCAAAGCACTTGTGACACTACTGAACATATGAACTTCCAATCAAGCCTCTTCAGCCACCACAACTATATCTTTATTAGATATCTTAATAAACTTTAAGGACAAAACTCCTATTTTCATACGGAACAAATGATACTTTTAATATTTATTTACGCTTCCAAAATCTCAGTAAAATGAAAACTTAGCACACTTTAGATATTTCATGATACTAGTTAAAACATAAATTTTTGATAAAGCAATTTGTATTGATTATCAACTCTCTAGGACTAACAGGGCCTCAATTCTGCTATTTTATGTTTACAACAAGCCACTGTCATACCACTGACACGCTATTGAGATGCCATCGAGTGGCCGCCATTGGCATCGGTATAAATATCGGTAGTTAAAAATATATTACGTTTTTGAAGGAAATGATTTATTTGTTTTTATTATAATAAATTATTAAAAGAAATAAATAAAATTAAATAAATTATTAAAAAAAAAAAAAATATTATAGTAAATTATTAAATGAAATAAATAAATTAAAATAAATTATTAAAAAAATAAATTAATTAAAATAAATTATTAAAAAAATAAAATATAATTTTTTTATTGAATTAAATAAAAAATAAATTATATAATTAAAATAAAAAAATATTAAAATAAATAAATCTTTGCCTTATAATTTGAAAATATATTACGTTTTTTGAGGAAATGATTTATTTATTTTTATTATAATAAATTATTAAAATAAATAAACTAAATTATTAAAAATAATTCATCACACATACATCACACGGTGTTTCTGTGACAAAAACCGTATATATGTATAAATTAGATAATGATGATAAGCCGGTCATGGGTTTGGAGTATGTTTATCAGCAGTTTGGTGACTATAGCACAGGCAATCAGACATCAGGGGATCAGACAACCGTGTGGGAGATGGGAGAGGTTTATTATTATTATTCAGTTGGTTTGTTAAAATTCAGGTTAAAACCTACAGCAAACAAAGATCGGGGACAAACCCAGCTACACCGCATTATGTGGCTGCCTAATGTTGATGGCAAAAGGCTGCCTAGGTTCTTGGAGTCTTTCTTACAAGTGTATAATGGAGGCTGTTGTAATATACTCACTTGTAATGAAACACCGTGTGATGAAGGCCAGTGGCGGTTAGCGTTCGAAAGAAGAAAGATCCTTATGTCCAGCAGTGGACTGCGATAGACTGATGATGATTCCTCTCTATAGTCCTCAGTGGCATCAATCCTTAGTTCTCATATAAAATATGGTAAATTACAATTAACATTTATTTGCCTTGAATCGCTTAAAACTTGCTCTGAACAGAAATCGATTTTGAATTTGAATCAAATCAGCAGCGTGTGAGGGGACCGCCACTTTACTTATAATCAAATTGTCAAAAAGAATGGATATGGTATAATGAGTAACTTTTTTTTTGTAATAATATAATCATTTATTTTTAGAAAACGAAAACATTGTAGATTTTAGATTTATGGCAAGATTACAATGACCACCTGGCACACTCGGATTCCTTGTGTCGTGTGGGCCAGTTCCATCTCGTCAACAAAAGTTATGAAGTATGAATAAACATTTTGTTTGTGTATAGTTTTCGGCCAGTAGCCATGTCTATATACCTTTCCTGTAACAAAACGAAGCCATATTAAGTAAAAATTGTTAATCTTCAGTCTATTTAACTTCAGAGTATTATTATTGTTGATTTACAGTACAGAGCGTTGGTCGGTAAGCAATTTTAATATTGCTCGTTGTGCTGTTTCAAGTTTGACAAGTACCCAGCGTCAGTGTCTTGTTTGACGGTCCCCAGGCTGCCACACTGACAATTTGACTAAGTTTTGGGCCTTATTTGGTCATAATTTTCTTAAACATATGACTTAGTTTTTCTATACGTTTGGTAAGTGCCTCAATTTGGAGTATCTAAGTGAGATGTTATGATAGTAGGCCAAAACCTCCTATCTAAGGAGAAGCCTATGTCCAGCAGTGGACTGTTAAAGGCTGTTGATGAAGTGAGATGTTCGTCGATTAATATTCCTAGATATTAATTACATGAGACCTGCTCAATGAATGCCTGCACACTGACTTAAAGAATCCGTGGGCCTAGATGGGACGCATGTAAAGGATGTCTCAGTAAGAGTGCACTTTTTCATTTTAAAATAAAAACACGTATTTTATTAAAAGGTGGTGATATTTCTATTGGATTGTAAAGAAGACATATTCCAATTAAAGATGGAATAAAATTTCCGACAAATGGCCCCCACGGCTCTGATGACGTGCCACTACCGTATCTGTACTGGCTGTATCTCACTGATGACGCGTTCCACAGTTTGCAAAAGTGTCTCGAAAAGCGCACAGTAGTGGAATGCCAACTATCCAGGTGAATTGATGTTTTCGGGTTTTCGGCGACACTCTCATTTACAGCAGCAATGTTTTCAAGAGACTGACCAGTACTTTGATGCAAAGGATTCTTAATATCCATAATCGACCCAGTTTCTTGAAATTTTTTGACTACTCTTCGAATGGTTGACACATTAGGTGCACTTTCTCCACTAAACATTTGGCGAAGTTTGCGAGCGATTTCAAGTAACTTTCCCCATTTTTTAATGAGTTTTCACAATTATAACGCGTTATTCTTTCGAAAAGCGATCCATTTTAATTAATAATCGGAATAAACATAGGTGTCAGCTGACAAATTTCAGAGTTGCCACTTGCACGAAAAAAAAAAGGTACTAAATTTAAAAAGTGCACTCTTACTGAGACACCCTCTAGTAAGTTTTACTCTAGCGGTCAACTAATATTTTTGTTTTTTCTTTATTTTAAGTCTTAATCTAAGTTTTTTTAAGACCACTCTCGCACTAGGAATAAATCCTGTGTCGCGGTGGACTTTACAAACATACATGAAATGGATACAAAGAACATTCAGACTGAGAACAAAAATTTGTGGATCACACAAAGTGCTGTTCCATGTGGGGATTAAACCCATATATATTATGTATATATATGTATATATATATATATATTGAATACCTATTATATATTAAATACGTCTGACAATGTTTTGGGATGGACAATCATAGCTGTATCTTAGCAAGGGGCAATGAATTTCAGAAAGAGTTTAGGCCTCGGAATACTGCGATACTACTTTTACGAGAGTAAGAGACAAAAAAACATAGTTCAATAAAAATACAGTAACAGCACTACCACGCAACAAACAAACAATAGAACAAACAAAACCAAGAAGAAACCACACTGAAAAACCGATTTACGATTTACTTTCGTTCTAAATAAATATTTTATGCTTATGCTTCAATTTAAAGTCGTTTAATGTTGAAGCCCACGAAGTGCTCGTTCACATTCGAGATCGGGCCCCAGTTATGTTGTTTCCTGTTATAGATTACAGGATTCTGGGAACTCTGATAAAATAACCAATAAAACAATAAAGTTAACAATATGTCGCGCTTAGAAACTATAAATCAACAAAGTATAAATAAAACTTATTCTCAGAATACCTTAAGCCTTAAAAGGATGTTAGCGACAAAAGATTTTTAATAGAATCCATTACTAATCGGCATTGAAGTTGTAACAATGAGAATAGGTATTTTAAAATCTTTTATTAGATATGTGGTATAACTAAAGAAGCAAAATTTATATTTATGAGCCAGCAATAATCAATACCACGCTTAGAAGAATGTTGGAGAAAAGTGACTGTTTCAGCTCAACAAGAATTCTAAATAATGTAAATTATATTACTTATTTGGCTGAAAACACGATAAAATCAATTCAAAAAATTATACACATTTACAACAGACAGCAATCGATAAAATTGAATAATGCGTAACTGTAATCAAGGCTCAGGAACAAGTCATTCAGTGAGTTGCAATCTAATAATCTTAACCAGTGTACAATCGTTGGCACCAATAGTTGGTAATGCGCTGAAAGTCGTTCAAAAATGTGAAGACAGAAATTATTTATTTAGTTTAATTTCTACCTTCATATTTCGAACGGTTTACGCAACATTGTTAAGAAAGGGGTGTTGTGATTCTCCTGTTATGTACATAGTTAAGTACAACTTAGGTTTGATACAAGATTGAAAATGATTCATACTCGTATAGAGCGTTCTTTTCATTATATTATAAACACTATACTACGGAGCAGCACGATTCCGAATGAAATGAAAACGAGCATGAATACAAATAAATGCTTTTAAAAAAAAGTTGAGCCGACTTCAAACAATACCAACAAAGAGCACTAAAAACCTAGCATCAATCACGGTTGATTGAAGAGTTCCGTTGTCTGTCTCGGAAAGTCATCATCAGATCTATAGAAATTTAAATAGAACCATTTCGGATAGCCCTTTCGAACAAAAAAAGAATTTTAAAAATCCATCCATATTTGACGGAGTTATGCCTGAACAGTGAACAAACATTTAAAAAAAAAAACACCCGAATTGATAACCTCCTCCTTTCTAAAGTCGGTAAAAATAGTTGCAATAATATTCTTTAATTGTAAATTGTTCGCGGCAAGAGGAAAGATGCTCCTATTTCGGAACTATCAGTTTCTGACCACCTTGCGGTGTCCTGTGATTGCACTGTAGGTATTAATTTCTGTAACGCAATATTGATATATGCCATTGTGTACTAACTTTACTGACCATTGCTTCCTATCTTTACAAAAGCTATTGATATTGTAGTGGACAGAGGTAGTTTAAGGAAAAAGCCCCTATATAACGACAATAATAACAAAAAAATTCATAATAATAACTTCAGGGCCGTTTGATCCCAAACTAGGCAGGTGTCCTATGTTACTTTACCGTTTTAGTAGTTTAATCAGGCAGCTGATAGACATAGTTATATATTTGTAAATACATATAATTATACCAAATGGTACTAAATGGTACCCACGACTTTGTTTCCGTGGAATTTGAAATCGCTGCCTTGGTGAGTTCGATTTCCGGGGACTGGGCAAAATTTTAAAGGGTTTTTCTGAGAGGAAAAATAGCCTAAGTTACTCCTTATATAGGTAGTAAAATATTATTAGAATCGGTCTAGCCGTTTACAAGATAACCCGGAAGAAACAGACAGACAGACAGACAAAAAAACTGTTTTAACATTACAAACATACACTTCAATTTTATTTACTAATTTATAATTACACCCAGAACAAATGACCGTGCTCATCACCCAATTATTTGCGGGTGGGAGTCGAAAATAGGACCTGGCTTAGTTGTCATGATCACTAACCACTGGACCAACAGGCCTGTCAAAGAATTATACATATAATCTAATAATAATACACTTTCTTTTTTTGTGCTCGCAAAAAAATGTTGTGATAGAAGTTAGGTTTTTGGTGTAAAAGATGTACGCGGAGTATCTTACTCGTATATCACATACAGTGACACTCATGCGTTGGGTAACATATCTCTCTATCGATCGTTCTCTATTAAACCTATCAACATGCATTAATACAAAACATCCGTGAGACAGCTACTGCGCTTAGGTAACTTATCAGTTGTAAACAATTCGTATATTATTTATTTTAACCATAATAGAGTTACCTATCTACATTTGGTCAGTGCCTCGGAGAAGAATTTATTTAACTGTTCATTTTTTTAATGTCTGTGTGACTGACTGGGAGTTCCGTTAACAAAATAATCAGTTAACTTAAAATTCATTACAATGTTAAAAAAAAGAAACCAACTATAGAAACTCAAATTTAGGGCACCCTTATTCTTGTTGTATTCCTTGTCAGCATTTGCAATACACGTGCTTGTTTGTTTGCGTGTTTGACAGATACTTTGTTCTGTCTGGTTTTTCGGGACGTTCTCACGATACAGGATTTCCTGTTAGCAAACCCGCTTTCGGTGGTCATGTTTTAAACAACTAATCTGATCCATTGTTAGCTTCAGCCCTTAGTTTGTGTATAATCCATAATTTAGGGGTCATCAAAATACGAAATATATATATATAAACTTTGCGTATTTATAATATTGATTATGGAATTTGAAAATGTTACTGAAGAAGTCTGTTTTAAATAATATTTTACTATTTATATTATTATTTTACGTACAGATCATATCTGAATGGATTGTAGCCGACTTTTACAACATCTATTGAATAATGTTAATAACACTGTGCTATTTTTTTGTGATGGCTGGAATAATAACTCCAGTTCATTATAGAGTGGATAAACAAATTAGAACACCTATTTGTGCTGCAATTTCTTAAGAGCGCCGATACATGCTTATGGACCTTGGACCTTTACCCGTGTACCCTGTGTGACTTTGTGTCCTTATTTGTAGCAGCGTTTTGACACAAATATAATTTTAAATTAAGTGCTGTCAAGCAGGAAAAAATCATTATCCTGTTTCCTCATAGTACTTGACTTTAATTGACATACACATGTAAGTAATATAGTTTGGAAAGTCTGCACGCCCTATTTAAAGCAGTATACTCGTATAATTAAAAATATCTGAACTAATATTGTAAATGGGAATATGAGTTCCACCCCGACAATACGACTCTTTTAAACCGAGGCATAAAAAAATACTAGTTTAAACGAGTAGTTTTCTGAGTGAATCAGTAAGTACACTAACAAATTGACAGTATTTTTGAAGTATCTCTTTGCTAGTATATTTTATTTATGTGACATAATATTAAATACGAAAAACATATAAATAGAAAGAATTTTATTTGAAAAAAATTTGAGGTCCCATTTCTCCTCTATAATCTTGCTACAATTTTACACATCGTACTTTCTTTTTTGCAAAAGAATCCATAAGCTCATTAAAGTTCGTATTGAAGACATTATTGACTAGTAAAATGCTCTAATTGTTAAAAATTGCAAATTAAATGCATGCAGTAACGTTCCAGACCATCAGGTCTGAACTTTTCAGGACCGAACTTCTCAGTAGGTTCTAATGACATCAGTCAATAGAACTTACTGATAAGTTGATATTTCTTTATACCCTTTCAAATACAAGGTAGAACTTTCAAATTGCGCACTGATATTTGTTTACCCTTTTTATTTCTGTGCCGAAATCCCCTCGGATACCACCCATTTGTTTTTTTTCTTAAAGGTCTACTAGCAACCGTAATTACTAGTATTCCCGTTAACCCTTCCCGCTAAGCTAAATTGCTTGTGTTAGGAGTGGGTTCACGTCGGTAGTGTACTGGTCAGAAAGGAAATCGAGGTACGATATTTATTTACCCTAATTGATTCTAAAAAATCTTTCAGCGTAATCAAGCAGTGATATTTGGTGGCCATCACGAAAGCATCCACGTACCTACCTATGCAACACGTTCAATTAAATCGATGATTTTTAATTGCATAGTCCAGATCCCGCACACACTTTTGTTACTATACCTTAAAACTTCCTTGTAACCTACGTATGAAGCACTTTCGTTTGATTAAGAAGCAGTAGCGTGCGGTGATAGATAAGTGAAGTCACATCACATCATTCACTGATTGTATGAGTTCGATCTCTGGTCTGTCACCTTTCTTTTTTTATGGTGTAGAGGGCAAACGAGCTCATGGGTCACCTGATGGTAAGTGACTACCGCTCGCTATAGAAACCTGTGTAACCGCCTTTGGATCAGGAGGGATCCAGTGGCTATCCAGTAACCTCAGTCACTTAGTTAAAAGCAACAAAATAATTATTTATCAAGCCCGTACTTTCCCGCGACACCTCTGAATTTGAAGTTTATTAGGAATCACATATCACTTGTTGAACAAATTGTTGCCTGCGGTATTTCTGGACCGATACGACCTTCAAGGAAAGAGGTCGGCATACCTCAAAGGTCGGCATCCCACTTATTCTTAACTCTTGAGTTGCGGGTTCACATGGACGGTGGCAGTCGTTTACCCTTCCTTCTGCTCGTTGGTCACCTATGCCGCAAAAATGCTGAATACTTAAACTTAAACTTCTCAACAGATCTCTAAGACTTAAGAAGTCTGAACCTCGTACCATAAAAACTAACTACAATAAGATTCTCACAGATTACAGATTACCATAAATAATTTTCCATACAATAAATAATCTTCCATATTTAAAAAATGATGTTATGTTGGTTAGTGTACGATTCAAAAACTCAAGTTCTGCACCGATTGAGCTTAAATTTTGACACGATATATAAACCGCTTCAAGTGGCTTTTATTTTTATATTTAATTTATAAATTTACATTCAATTACATTAGAGAGCTATCTAGAAAATGTTATTTTTGGTATTGGTACCGATTAACCAACTTAAAACTCAGGCTCTCGTTAAAAAACACTCAAAACAAATTACATAAATCATTCTCATTTATGGTTCGTAAACTTCACAGCTTCACAAATAAAATACTTAGTACAAATATTTGACACAATATATCCGAGTATACTCGCCATGGGAATAAATATCAGGGGTAGCAAAGGGCCGAGTGTAGTTTAGAGCAGAGATATTCTTATTATAAAGATATGAAGGTTGATTGCCAGAGGCATTAAGCCCGCCTTTATATTGTTTGAATACATATATTAAGTAGTAAATACAAGATATTTATGACTTCGGAAATGCTAACATGCAGGCGATGTAGTTTAGAACAGGACCAGAATATATATTTTTTTTTTTTAATTCAACAGCTCTGTACTTACTACAACTTATAAAAAATCAAAATCAGAGCCCTTTTTAATAAACGTTACAAATTGTAATTGTATATTACAAGTAACATTTGTACAAGTTTCTCTTTAAAAAAGAATATAACTTACTTTACCATGGTGGAAAACTGTCAAAATTGTTAAATTGTACGTACAATGTTACATACTTGTGTTTAATAAACATTTTATCTTTAAGTGACAATTCACACATTTATAAGGATAACTGTTTTATTGTTACATATTTTGTAAGTTGTAAAACAATTCCGACAGGTGGATTCGCCTTGTTTAGAACTTTTTGTACCTCAATTCAATAAGTGAAGAATATTAATTGTTGTGCATTACAAAATGGTTGTAACAACTAGTAGTGGAAGTAGTGACTATGAATATATTAGTGAACAGCAACGGCGAGTTTTTCGTAAAAGGATAAACTTTATTTTTAATGTGTCAGATTTTACGTTCAACGAAACAAAATGAACCAAGTGCTAAAACCAAATTATAAACATTTAAATATTCTAATATTTTTGAAATTTACCCTCAATTTAAGAATATTTAACAAAAGCTTACATTTAATGTAATTTGTAACTTACGATTACAAATTTTGTGGATACAATATTGTCATCGAAAGCTACAGGCGTTTTTTGCACATGCAAACGTTTAATAAACAGCACTTGTAATGGTAATATTTGTAATGTTTTTACTTGTAAAACTCTTACATAATTGTTAGGTTTATAAAACAGAACTTGTCCTATTACTTCACCAATATGTCACTTATTTACAAAATTGTCGGATTGTAACGTATATTAAACAGGACTCTGGTCTCCCCGCTTTAAGTACAATTTACATGAATAAATTCCCTGCATTTCCCTAGTATTAAAACCAATTTGAATATTTTATTTGGATCAAATAACATGCTGGAGTAATAATAATTATTTTGTGCCCTAATAATAAGTACTTTTAAACCATTTCAAAAAGGAGTTTCTATATTTTACTGTTTTGATATCTTCGCCATTCGTAAACCGATTTCAATAATTTTAACTTGAAAGATAATATTCCACTTCATTAGGGGGAAAATTTAAAGCTTAACAATAGAACTCAATAGTCAGATACTTTTTTTAAAGCTAATTATTGTGGTCATGCAGTTACTCGTATGTCAGCTAGTGTCACTCGTCATATCCGAATACCAAGTCTAATATTTAATTATGTTTCTAATATGCATTAGGAGAAAACCGGTATTTTTATATTACAATTAGATAGTGTCTGTATCCACTCGCAATTGAAAATATTTGTGAAGGTGAAAGAATAAAACAATATAGTAGGTTCCTTTAATTTCTAATTTTTTTCAATATTTAATGTGTTCAAAGTATCCAATAATGTACTATTATTCCTGTTGTGCTAACATCTGACATAAAGCCAAGAGGAAGTTAAGTCGTAGGTACATATCTACGTACAGGATTATTAACGACCCGACTGGGCCCCGTTTATCGCTGCTCCCGTTCCATTTAAATACACTTGATAAGGAAAACTTTTGTTGCGAGGTAAAATCACATGCCATTATTGGCATACGCGGAATTCGGCTAATAATTAATTAATTTACATTGTACACAACTTTGATTCATCTACTAAAAGTATGAAAGCCGAATTAACATTTCGTCTAATACAGAACATTAAAATTTTAGGAATTATATATTATAATGGCATGTGAATCACGAGTGATTTCAAATCTAAAAATAAATTAATATATAATGTAAATCTTGTAACTTTTGTGGGGGCCTTTTTTTAAAGAGAAGAAGCCGTTCTCAGACGGAACAAAGGTAAATTATGGGAAAGAAAACGGATAGAACGAAGGAGCTATTTGTGACAGGGTGGGAAATTGCACTGCGTCTCCTGTCGGCACTCAGAGACGCAATCGTGGCTATGCAGGAGCCAGTAGTGTTTTCACTTGCGCAGGGGAGGGCATGCGCTGAATCGGGACCGAAGCCGGGAGGTCAGCCTTCCGCCCCTAGCGGAATGTGGAGATGACACTCTAATAATGGATACACATCTCCGCATCCTCCAGGTGAACGTGGGCAACGGTCAGGGTCTTCTTCTCCAGAGCATGGCACAGTGGTCATTCAACGACGCCGCTGTCCTCTATAAGCGCAGGCCTAATTAGGTTGTAGAATGGGAACACCGTGATTCCCACACACGAGGGGGTCACGGCACGAGAGGGGTGTACCCCTCTCGTGCCGTGACCCCCTCGTGTGTGGGCCTATAGCCTGTAGGCTATAGGTGGTCCGAGGTCCGTCGGGTCCGGGATTTCCTTCCTAGGGTACACCTGGATCCCCGGCTACTGGTACCAGTGACGGCATTGGGCTATCGACGATCCGAGTCGCTCTTCGTTGGATGTGGTCCAGAGGGAGAAGCTGGTACTGAGGTGCCCCTGCATAGAGATGAGAACAGTATTCCATATGCGGCCGGACACGACCCCGGTCAGACGCTCCCGCGGGGCAGACCTGCAGCGTATGCTGGGTACAATCCCAGTTGCTTATGCAGTGCTGGTATTGTGCCGTATCCTCACGTCCGATCCGATTCAGGTACTCCATTGAATAATCGTGCCCAGTGAGTATCTGCGTCATCGGTAGAAGACTACCTCCTGCAGTAGCACCGACAGTGATGATGTTCAGTTTCAGTGTGTCGGTGAACGTTCCGTCGTATTTTGAGCTAGTCGTGGATCTCTCCGTTTTCACCCCGTCGGATCGTACGACTCTGGTCATAGATACTCGCGACCATATATATCCACCAGGATACCAAAAGGCGGGATTCGTGCCAGGATTGTTACCGCTTCCGACGGGATGGAGCGATACGCTCGGACGATTTGAATGGCCGTTACTCACTGAGCTTAGCTTAGTAGCCGGCTTGGGAGGAGGCCGATGGGCAAATGGCCTATATCGGTGCTCCGTAGAGAGCCATAGATCGTGTGAACGCACAGTAGAGACGGCGAAAATTCTCCGTGCCCATGACATTCAAGCATTCTAAGGTAATAAGAAAAGTAAAGGTTTTGTCTAAAATATTTATCTTGAACTCGGACAAGGCAACAGAAGGTGCGAGTACAAGACCCTGTTCTAACTATTGATCTGATCGTATTATTGCTCTATCTGTAAGGGTAACATCCTTTTCCGTCCATGATTATCTCTTATAGCCTAGCCTACGTATGCCTTAGTCTTCGGATATTCGGAAGTGAATGTAGGTAATTGAAAGTAGACTATTATAAAATATATATTTTGATAACAGTTTTATGTGAATAAATAAAAGGCCTTGATATTGCACTGATCTTTTTATAATATAAAAACAATTACAGTAATCTTAAAAGTAAACACGTTGGTATCGGCATTAAAAACGTGTGCTGTTGTAACAAGGTAACCTACTTACGTAGCTTGGATAAATGCAAAACTATTTAAAACGACCCTTTATTATCTTTATAACAACTTATTGATATACTTAACTTTGGAGACATACAGAATAACAATATTTTTGGATTATCTATGGCCAAATAAGACACAGAATGTTATACTTTCTACAAGTAGACTTAAAATGAAAATATTTGTGTAACCGTTAATTAACAAAGGAAAACTACGTGGTATAAAATGTATTTTATCTTTTATATTAAAACTAGGTCTGCAAACTCACTTTACTCAAAGTCTTCCACGATTGTTCGATGTGGTAGCCAACTTTCTTGAGGTGACCATTAAGTCGTTAATGTATAAAAACTTTTTAAACTAGTACCACGTGTAATCTCAGATAGTTTTGGCAGATTGATAGTTTTGCACATACATAGATGAAATAACAATAATCAACAAATGCGAAAGCGATATACGAAGGAAGTTTGAGTTATAACAAAAAAGAGATAAATTCTCTTTATTTCTGACTGGCACGTCTTAACCAAAAAGAGTATGTACTAATAGTTTTTAAATAATTTTATTGCATTGCACACCATTTTGAGGCGTTAATTAATGAGAGTTATGTATCTACTTAAACATTTCAATACTAGTTACAACTGTGAATAGACCCCGTTAGTCTACTTATAGAAATGCACTTTATTACTAACAGTTTCAGTTTTTACATAAATAATGTAAATTTTGCATGCATAATGTACACAAGTTACATATCTAACCAAAAAATCATATTGTTTTTGTTTGATCCTATATTCCTTATAAAATTAAAACTGAAGGCATGCACTTCTCACCGAATACTTACATTCATTTATAATGTAATATATACTGTAACGAGGCTTTCTTTTGGTAAGTCCGTTACAGTTACGTATTATGCTGAAAGAACAACTTAGCTAGATATTATCCAGTTACAAGTATTCTATTTACCTGGTTTACATTTTCTAATAACAGTGACGAGTACATGCCCTAAAACTCCCTAAAATGACTCACATTCATCTGGATGATGTCAAATTACGAGGACAGCTCAAATTTGCAATTAAATAATTTGATCTAATACAATCTAAATATCAATGTATATGATTAAAATTATGTAGTCAATGATATTATAAGCAAAAAAAGATGAATAAAAGACAAATTGACCTTATTACACTTAACATCGAAACGTCACAATATGTTTACTAACTAGGCCAATTAACTCATTTTTATTTTGTAATTTGTCGATAATACATAAATCTATCTGTATCTCTTTTTACTTATAAAAACATTGTGTGAAATATGCATATCTTATGCATAATTATATATTAATTATCATTTTGGAATAAATCTGGCCAACTCTAGTGCACCAGAGCTTCATCATTTACACAAATTACATGCTTAGTTTCATACAGGGTTTTGGGGCATTAAGTATGTGTTTTTTATTTTCCTTTTGAGTATGTGCTAGTAGTAGTAATAACGACATATGCACAACATTATTTAACTAATCTGGTTGTGATATACAATTAATAATGGCAGGAATTTCTAAATACAATAGCACACCTCATCATCGGAAAAAAGCAAATGGCTATTGTTATGCTAATATGTAAGGAGAAATCACTTCTAATGCTTATCAAGTACTAAATGACAAGTCAGGAAAGTGTTGTTACTGGGCTTTTCCAGCTGTTACTCAAACAGTCATAAACGCCTTCGTAATACTGCGTATTTATCAAGCAACGAAATTAACTTACGTTTGACCATTTTGCACTACGTAATTTTTATGAACACACTTTAGTACATACATAAAAAGAAGTGTTTTGGGCTTAGGTTAAATAAGAACTCGAAAAATTTAAAAAATCAGCTCGTCCCCATTATGCCGCCTATTGAATTATAATACAAACTACATGAATTGCAGTTTTATTTACACTTTACATATTTACAACAACTCCACCTTTGGCTTTATAACGAATTTGGCTGTGAAACACCACACAAAGAACTTATTTTTGTTGCGTAGGAATAATGTTTTTTTTTTCATGACTGAAAACAATTTCCTATAGACGAATAATCCGATATTATATTATTTTTATTTTAATATAAACTTTTGGGTTCCCAAATTGTAAACAACACTATAGATATGTTTTATGTTATTAATATCGTGAACATGGACAAATTTTACCGACCAAATAGCAAGTTTTGATATGTGCTCTACAAAAATGTACATAAAGAGAACTCTAGTGTGGCACTTTATTAAATATCTTTGACGACACGTGAGTCCGGCTAGCTGGCTGTAGCGAGCCAATTAGAAATACTGAATACAACCAATTATAGAAAACGTATATAATTTGAGACACGTACTCAGTGCCGTTCAACTATTTAGTCCAATGGATTTTAACCTTTCAATGACAAGCTAAAACTCTTCTCAGATCGCTTCATTATGCAATCGAATTATTTGTTTGCTCGATTTATATAACGATGGCGCGAATAGATGGATTATTCGGATTTGAAACGTTAGAAATGTTAATTGTTAGTTTTTCAATTGTTACATAAATTAAATATAATTAGGGCACTAGCGGACACTTGCTACTCATTAATACTAAAAGATGAAACTCTATAATACAGAAATATCTACAATCTAACTTACAAGATGTAATATCAGACCGTTAATAATATCAGCACGTAGTCGCCGAAGGGAAGGCACGGTGTGAGTGACGATGAGGGTCTTTACCCGAGACCAACGTCCAAGCACATCATGACCACGAAGCCGATAATGCAGCCCCAGGTAGCAAGTTTGCCGTTACCGCTATAGACAAAAAAAATACCTTCAGTTACATGACAAATAAAACAGATTTAATGTCCGGATGATAATAATGCCATAGATGTTCATAACATAGCACTAGCGCCAGCACATTTCCCAATGACGCTTGTCACTAGCAGGTTTTGATGTATGGCATCACAAAATAATAGTAGTATGGTTATAATTGGCAATAGTGGAACGGCTTTGATTAGAGAAAGGCATCTAGTATGTCCGACCTTTGGAAGTACCACTAACTACAGCAACTGTGAAGGATATCTTTCTTTGTCTGCATACTGAAATATTATTATATCTATACTAATATTATAAAGCTGAAGAGTTTGTTTGTTTGTTTGTTTGTTTGTTTGTTTGAACGCGCTAATCTCAGGAACTACTGGTCCGATTTGAAAAATTCTTTCAGTGTTAGATAGCCCATTTATCGAGGAAGGCTATAGGCTATATATCATCACGCTAAGACCAATAGGAGCGGAGCACCAATGAAGAATGTTTCAAAAACGGAGAAAATTTATTACTATTGAGAGACGCAGACGAAGTTGCGCGGGTCAGCTAGTTATTAATATTATTCTGCCATGCCATGTTTTAAAGTGACAATCGCAACATGAGGTTCAACAATGTCCTATGTACTCTTAACTCTTACTCCTATGTAACTCCATAGATTGAACGAATGTGATTCGCTATTATTTACAGGCCAAATTATGCGTTGACTATTAGTGCTCAAGAAAGCTTAAAGGAACCACTGTTTAAGTGTTAACAAGACGTGAAGGAACGAAGCTGTTTGTTTTGACAGCCGGAAACTTATTTTACGATATAAACGGACACATCATAGACACATTAAAATGTATGTCTCGTATTAAGGAGCCAGTAATACGTTTACTGACGCACTTTGCTTGTGATATACATAATGGTATGTACATAATAACATATAGGGGTCCGTTATAAAATGCTGTCGTCATACAATGCTAGCCATTGAGAAATAACGAGTAGACGACATTTGAATATCAAATAGGTAGCAAAATTACGATATCGGAAAGGCCGGCCGATGGCGCTTGCGTCTCACGCACTCGAGTTTAGAGAAACCGGGCCGTCCGGAATACACTTACTGGAATTACGGCCATTACATTAAAACGATTCTTAGTACTTAGTACGAAACCTACTGGCGTTACGTTCCACACATACACAATTTTATTGAAAAATTGAATAGTTTCTTTTAAAGCATCATGGCACAGCTGATTAGTAATCTAAAAGCGAATAATGTTATACATGACTAACTTTAATATTCACAAGTTTCTTAAGTATCACGGAATATAAATTTCTCAATAGAAATGAATTGATTTAGTAAGAAACAGAGGTACCTGTTAAATGCTAAACATAGTAGGTATACGTGATGTAACTTTGTCGACGTAACTCAATATATTTAATGATCTCTAAACCTGGATGTATTTGATGAACATTCTAATTTAATCTGCCGCAATTTACACCAAAAACTATAGAAGTGCTATGATCGTTTTCAATACATTAATTTTGATACATATACCCGTTAAATATTTAACTTGCAAGCAGCTAGTTTTACGGCGAATGTTTCTGCAGCCAGGTCTGAAAATACAGAATTTGTACAATCGTCATTTGGAAGAGTATACTTTGACATCCGGCTCGTGAAGAGGTGAAGCGTCGGAGTACGCCATGTTAACGAGTATGACAGCAAGTAAATATTCCGATCACGTGTCGTGGGGAACCCCAGCTGGGCACACGACATGCACCTAAATACCATTGATGACATCACGCTTAAATATGGTACTATTTGAACACATGCATACAAAGCAATGGAAAATCTGATTATAAAGTTGATTATAACACTGTTTGGTGAATATTAACGTCATAGGAAGATGAATGTCGAATCTGACATACTGGATAGTACAGTGAGTTTTTTGTTTGTAAGACTCTAAGAAGAATATAAATTTATTTATGATATGACCATAAGAAACAAGCATGTTGGTTTGTTTGGTTAACATATCAATCTGTGCAATAGAGAGATGATATGTATTAATGTATCAAATAAATCTTTGTAGACATGTGCTGTATCTCCATATGTCACTCAGTGGTACTTGGTATAGGGGACACCGATGATTGATTCCAACTGCTTCTTTGCATGAACAATTTATATTCGCAACTTGCAATTTTATTATAAACGGTAAAGATAAGCAGAAAAAACAGACTCTTATTGGCCTCTTAACACTTGAACATCAGTATCCTTTGTATACCTGAAGGTAAGTCAGGGAGTGTCGACCAGCAGAACATAGATTCCGAGACATTGACGTCAACCTAAAGAGAAACTAGAGCGTCGTCACCGACTTTATCCCAGCAACAAACGCATTTATTCTTATATTTATTGTTATCGATAGTGGCAAGAGGGTGACAAAAAAAACGCACCGAAGTTACTTTATAAGGCTGAAGCTGTAGCGCGCCCGCCCCTTACGAGGTGCTTCGCCCATCCGGCGCCATACACCCCACCATGAGAATACATCTCAAATACACCTCAATCGTCATTTCCACATTTACCTGTCTTATGCGCAATTCCTTGCGACGGCGACGTTTAAATCAGAAACTCAAGATATACACCTATATCAAATTTACATTACGCTAGCAAAGGAAAATACTTTCTTTTTACTATTTATCTAACAACACAGGTATATAATATATATTAAGTGAATAGTGAATATAATAGTCTACTCTCGAATAATAATAATAATCTTCGTAAAGTGATTGTTAAGCAAGTATAAATGTCAAATTCTACATGCAAAATATTATGCGCAGAGAACATCAACAATCAGTGCAAAGATATAAAAGCAAACGATTTCGTTATTTTACTTTTACTAAAACGGTTAGAAGATTTAAATGTAAAAGAAAGAGTCGCATATAGTCGGGTAGGGAAGAAAGATACAAATATAGTAACAGCACTTTCAATGACAACAGTGTATGGAAACGATTAATGTTTGGTCTAAAATGGTCATTCTTAGATTATGTATTTTGTGGCTACTTTATTTGAAATAGTACATGCCTGCAGTGACCCACCACCAAATCGTTTAAATGTTATGCTAATTATAGTCGTATCCTTGTAACGATGTGTTCAAAAACAAAGTAGCATTCTGACATTTTTGGTAAAACGGAAGTGTTTTCTTAATGAAGTAACTCAAGTGTTAATAGAAATACAGAAAACAGCAGATAAACTGCAGGTAGGGCACCCCCCTCCTTCTGCGAGCAAGTTATGCTCGCGAAGGAGACGGCGGAGCGGGACCGGGAGAGGTTTAGAACTCTCCCGGCCCGCCAGGCCCGGGCACGGGCCAGGCAGCGCAGGCGACTCAGGCGCCGGAGGTCGCAGAACGACCTTCGTCCTCCATAAGCGCAGGCCTGGGGGTGACAGGTGAGGCCATCTATCACCCTAGCAGAAGCAGGCCGGGGTGGCGGCGAGCGCGTTGCGAAGCGCGCTCGCTTCCAGGGAGCACAGGGAACATGGGGTTCCCACACGGGGCGGGGGTCGTCTACTCGTCTGTAGATGACCCGAGGTATGTCGGGGCACCAGGGCCTTCCTTTCTAGGGTATACCTGGTTCCCCGGCTATTAGTACCCGGCGAAGGCGTGCGGTTTTAGTCGGTTCGAGTCCGACATGCCACCGACAGGTGGTATCCGAGGGGATTTCCGCACGGAAAAAAAAAAAAAAAAAAAAAAAAAAAGGTAGGACACCCCCATCTGTACGAAATGTTTAATTTGACGGGCCTGTTGGTTTAGCAGTTAGTGGCCCTGATTGCTAAGCCGGAAGTCGTGGGTTCCAATCTCACCCAGGACAAATATTGTGTGAGCACGGTCATTTGTTCTATGTCTGGTTTTAATTTGTCTATAATATGTATGTATTTAAAATATATATAAGTATGCTTCTCAGTCGTCTGGTTACCATAATACAGGCTCTGCCTAGTGTGGGATCAAACAGCCGTGTGTGAGATGTGTAAGGTTATTATTATTATTATAACTGTCAACCGTGGGGCAGGGGGGAGGGGGGGGGGGCGAACGGAGAGCAAAGGGTGACCTGATGGTAAGTGACTACCGCCGGACATAGACACTTGTGCGTTGACACAAGTGCGTTGCCGTTCTTTTCAGTGCCCCCAACCCCAGAAGAGGGGAGGGGTCTTGGCTTTCGGAAACCTCACATCGTTAAAAGCAAAGAAGGTATTACATAATACAGGTTTTTTATAAGGACAGTTCAACTTAAATCGCTTTCTGTTACACAAAAAGTACTTAAGAGTACCTAGACATGCTTTGCGATATAGTGGCGGTAGGTGACCGATAAATTGTATCAAGAACTAGCGCAAATTTACCATCTAATTAGACCTTTATCTCGATTTTAGGTTGTCATCGAAGTCTAGATTAATCGCTTCATGCGGCAAACTCAAATGTATTTTTCGAGAGCGTATGATATAACCAATAATTATGTCAAATACAAAAAGTGCAACAATGTTGAAAAGGATCAATCGAAGTATCTTGCAACCTGTAAACTGGGGCATTATAATAGAATACATGTTGCATTAATTTATTTTCGACGAGTCTTAAGTTAAATGGTGGCTTATGTTAGGTAGTTCGCACATTCTAGAATGACAAGAAGGCCATGTAGGATTTTGGTGCAATATCCGAAATACCTCACTCACATTGATGGTGACTGGATTAGTAACGTGAAAAAAGACATTAAGAAAACTTGTTGCTCTCAACTTTGTTGCTCACGTACATTCGTGTTTTCGTTACCAGACTCAAGATCTGATTTAATTTTATTATGTGGTATAACAAATATTGTGGTCAGTATGTAATAAATGTGTTGCTGATGTAGTGTCGCGACGTCGCGTCCGGGGTGTTAGACGGCGCGCCGCTATTTCGGGCAGGGTATTTGCGTCCCGACTCCCGCCGTCCGATGTGCGCCTACTTGCAATGTGCAAAATGCTATTGTCCAACACTGTTATTGTTATTACTGAAGTTTGCAGAATAAGCTTTAGGAATATTTTTATGACTAACGAGTCCAGTATGAGTTCGATTCGTGTATACTTTTTTCTATAGAGTATTATCGTGGCGCTACCAGCTTTATTTTGCCATTCTTGGAGTGAGCAATTGACCACTCGATATTAAGGCAAACACATGTAATGTATTGCATAATACCTTTTATTTATTTCTTTTTTTTATTTATAATAACTTAATGCACAAGTTGTACATAGGCGGACTTAATGCCATTGGCATTCGCTGCCAGTCGACCTTCGGGTGATGTAGAAAAATGATGCGGTAGGTGCGGTAGGTTTTATGTGTATAGTACATTACCTATATTTAAATAACTAAAAAATAGTCATTTCTGAATTATATAATAAAACAGGATAATAGTAAAGATACCACCACTGGTCACATTTAGTGCAGTAATTTTTTATATATCAATTTTTTTGTAAATCATCAATTTCTACAATAGAACGCTTAGAAGCTGAAACATTTAAAAGTTGCATCAAATTTGCATAATGATTACTTTAGTTTTATTTCAGACATACTATATGCTAAATCATGTGTAGACTCGCATCTGGCGCAACTTGAGGTGGAACTTGGGAAGATTAGGTGGCATATCCTAGGGCTTTGTGAAAGTACGAAGAGAGGGAGAGGACACCATAACCCTCGAGTCAGGCCACCTAATGTACTTCCACGAGGGAGACCAACAATCCCAAGGTGGCGTTAGGTTTCTGGTAAATAAGTCCCTTTCTGACAACGTTGTGGAAATTTCCAGTGTGTCGAACAGGGTAGCATACCTCATTATCAAGCTCACCGAGAGGTATAACCTCAAGGTTGTGCAAGTGTACGCACCGACCGCGGCACACTCGGACGACGAGGTGGAGGATATGTACGATGACATATCGAGGGCCCTCCACTTCACAACTAAGACCCACTACAGCGTTATTATGGGTGGCTTCAACGCTAAAGTGGAAGTACAGAATTGCGGCGAATCGGTAGTAGGATTCCATGGATTTGGAAGCATGAATCATAGGGGCAAATGCTGGTCAACTTCCTCGAAAGAGAGGGGCTCTTTTTGATGAACTCTTTCTTCAAATAACAGCTACAAAGGAAGTGGACGTCTCAAAGCCCCGACGCTATGACCAGAAATGAGATCGATTTCATCATGACGGATAGAAAGCACACATTCAGAGACATCTCGGTAATCAATAGGTTTAATACCGGTAGTGATCACCGACTTGTCCGGGGCTCTCTGAATATCAACTTTAAGGCTGAACGAGTCTGTTTGATGAAATCCAGGCTCCGACCGACTCTGCTCCAAGCCATGACAGGATCTGAAACGTTCCAGTCAAAACTGGAAAACCGATTCGCTGCCGTGGAAACCACAACTGACGTAAGCCAGAACCTCAAAAATGTGGTTCGGATCCTCAGGGAAGAAGATACGAGATTTTGTGAAATGCAGCGTAAAGGCAGGAAGTCGAAGCTTTCAGAAAGGACCCTAGGGCTGATGAAGAAAGGACGTGAAAACCCACCTGTCACTTTGTCAGCAAAGCGGACTCTAAACCGAGAGATCAGTAAACTCGTACGACACGACCTCCAGTGCTCCAATATGCTCTTTCAATTGAAAGAGCGATCGAGCAGAATCGGGGTCAAGTGTTCGTACAATCTCTTGGAAAGAGCCACATGACAAAGTTGACCACACAAAGTGGAGAAGTGGTTGCTTCAAAGCCGGCAGTCCTTTTGGAAGTGGAAAGCTTCTATGGCCGGTTATACGCTTCGCATGCATCTCGACCTGAACCCGAAAATGAGGACTCTAGAGCCACATTAACCTGTCACTACACCGAAGACCTGCCGGAAGTAACAAACCCGTACTAAGGGAGCTCCAAAAGCTCTTCAACGCTGTCCTGTTTGAAAGGAGAACTCCGGAAGCGTGGAGTAGGAGCGTGGTCGTCTTGTTCTTCAAAAAGGGTGACAAGACCATGTTGAGGAACTATCGACCCATATCCCTTCTCAGTCACGTCTAGAAGCTGTTTTTGGAGAGTCATCACGAACCGTCTTGCGCAAAAACTCGACAAATTCCAACCACCGGATCAAGCTGGGTTTCGGAGCTGATATGGCACCATAGACCACATCCACACAGTGCGGCAGATTATACAGAAGACCGAAGAATATAATCACCCCTGAGTCTAGCATTCGAGGACTATGAGAAACCCTTCGACTCGATCGAGATCTGGTCTGTTCTGGAGTCCCTGGAGTGTTGCCAAGTAGATTGGCGATACATCCAAGTGATGAAATGTCTCTACGAAGCAAAGAAGGCCCCATACCATTACATCGAGGAGTGAGACAAGGGGACGTTATTTCCCCGAAATTGTTCACAAATGCAATGGAGGACATGTTTAAGACGCTGCACTGGAAAGGGCGTGGCATCAGTATCAATGGTGAATACATCTCTCACTTGCGATTTGCAGACGACATCGTCATCATGGCAGAGACGTTGCAGGACCTACATCAGATGCTGAATGACCTAGCTGACTCTTCTGTAGGCATCGGCCTACGGATGAACTTGGATAAAACCAAGGGCATGTTCAACGAACATGTACTACCGGAACCGATTGCGGTACACGGTGCCGTTCTCGAAGTTGTTCAAAATTATGTGTACCTCGGGCAGACATTGCAGTTATTTAAAAACAACTTCGAGGACGAGGTGAATAGAAGAATTCAGTTGGGTTGGGCAGCGTTTGGGAAGCTACGTCGAGTCTTCTCATAGTCGATCCCACAGTTCCTTAAGACAAAAGTCTTTAATGAGTGCGTCCAATCCGTCATGATATACGGAGCCGAAACATGGACACTCACGGTGCGGCTGGTCCACAAGTTCACAGTCGCTTAACGTGCTATGGATAGGCCTATGCTCTGGGCTGCTATGAAGTGGGCTGGCCATATCAGCCGCAGAACCGACAACCGTTGGGGAAAACGAGTTCTTGAGTGGAAACCGCGTCTCGGCAAACGTAGTGTAGGACGCCCACAGGCCAGATGGAGTGACGAAGCCCAAAATCGATCTAAGTGGCGTGCAATGGGAGAGGCCTATGTCCAGCAGTGGACTGCGATAGGCTGGTGCTGAAATAATTTGTAAATAGGAAATAGAGACAAACGTTGACCTATGTTTTACAAACTCACATTGTCAAAGTATATGTACATATGAGTGGCAGTATTGTCGAACACGGTTCAAATAGCCGATGTTACTTCGTTACACGTCATTACTTTTCGCGTAAAAGCTTCTTTGGTACTCGTAAGTAGGTTTAAGATTTCTGGAACAATGCGACTTATTTAAACACATCCATGAATCTACGCTTCAAAAACTCAAAAATTTCTGCACCGATTGAGCTCAAATTTTGATACGATGTACAAAACGCTTCAAAGAGTGTGTTTATCTATTTTTCGCATTAGTTTTGTTTCTCATTTCTTGCCAATGCAACCACAATGTGCCACAGGGAGCACGCTCGAAATATTTCTACGAGAAACGACTGCACGGATGGCGTAGTGGTTTAAGCGGTCGCCACGCCGTTCGCTACTACGCTGTGTGTTGAGGGTCCGAACCCCACATGGGACGACACTGTGTGATCCACAAATTGTTGTTTGTGTCCGTTTCATGTATGTTTGTAAAGTCCACCGCGATACAGGATTTATTGCTAATGCGGGAGTTGTCTTTTAAAATAAAAAAATGAATGAATGAAAATGATTTTTTCTTATACATTTTATAATATTTTTTTATGATATAGGGGGTAAACGAGCAGACGGGTCATCTGAGTAACGGTAAGTGACTACCGCAGCCCATGGACACCAACTAGAGTAACAGATGCGTAGCCGCGTGTCCCCTTCAGAAATAGGAACCAAATACCCCCTTCGCAAAGAATTGTTTAACTACAGTTTCCTGTGAGGCCGTGGTATCACTCTGATCGATGGTGCCGAAGCGTGGATCTACCACAGACCTAATGTTATTAAATAAATCACTTCGACCTCGTCGCACATCGCTTTTCTTCTCCTCAGAACTCTTCTTATAGTTCAACCGGCTATGATAAGTCTTTCACCGTATCTGCGGTGCGACTGTGTGAATTATCTTTCTCACTCAATACGCGATAGACCATTCTTAAGTGTTTTTAAGAGGCGAATCAGGGCTTTTTTCCTTTCTCAGCAGTAACAGACTAATGTATGTACGTATTAGGTGTATATATATATATGTTGTATATGGTTAATATTGTAATGTAATGTATAATTTTATGTTATAGTTTATTTGTATTCAGTTGTATATTTCTATTTTCTTAAATTTCACTGTACATACGACTCTCTCTTGTTGTACTATCCTCTCTTCACTCTTGGGTTTGTTGGAAGAGAACTCAATCATGAGTTAAGTTCGCCTTTGTGTACACTATTTCTTAATGTATTTTTTTCTGTAAATGTGTATTGTGTACGTAAGAATAAAATAAATCAGTAGGAGTATCAGTGCTATAAAACCGAACGTGTAAACTTGTAAATAGTCTGGAGATGCGCAATAAGGGGCGATATTATCGCGTAGGGACGAGTAAAATGTCGAACCCTCGCAAAACACAAGTTTATCGAGGGTTCGTAACAAAGAATTATCTCGTTCCTAAGACCGTTTTGGGTGATTCCAAGGCCAAGTCTTTCAGTTTGCTGTTCGAAGAGGAAAATCAGAGATGGGCGCAGATTGTATTAATAATTATAAAGACCTATTCAGTTTAAATATTATATTTTATGGGTACGAATTTGAAAGACGTGAAAATGCTGTCAAGTTCTTGCTAGCACCGGGCCGGGAGAGTTCTAAACCTCTCCCAGTCCTACCCTATAACATGCTCGCAGAAGGAGACGGCGGAGTTCCACGCACTCTCGCTCCGTACCATGGCGGCAATCATACTACCGAGCGAAAGGACTCCCACTCCGATGCTTCCACCACCACTACCTTTTTTTTTTAACGCGGGGAATGCTTTTCGCACCATACCCTCCGTTGGGGAAACGCAGGACGTGTGTCGGACTCCCGGAGAACCGGTTTACCACCCCCCGGCAGCACCGGAGTGTCATCTGTCTCGGGTCGTTTGCATCGGCCACATAGCCCCAAGATGTGGAAGCAGCGACCCTTAGGCGGCGATTGTAAGAAAGCGACCTCTGCCGCGTCCCCTTCGTCGCCTCCTTCGAGCGGGATCGGTCCTCTCCCGATCCCGCTCTGCGGCCTCCTTCTGGAGCATAACGTCCTCGCAGAAAGAGACCGCGGCTGCCCATCCCTCGGGACTAGCCAGCATTGCCGCGATCAATGCTGCCGGTGTCAGGTTTCGTCCGATCTGTCCGACCAAGACTTGACGTTCGGACTCCCTCGCAGGGCAGTCCTCCAGCGTTTGCTGGGCGGAGTCCTGGTCGGACCCGAAATGGTGGCATTGTGCCGTGACCTCCCGTCCAATTCGATTCAGATACTCACCGAAGCAACCGTGCCCGGTGAGCATCTGAGTCAATCGGTAGGTGACACAGTCGTTCCTCTCTACCTATCCATAGTATTATTTTTTTGAGATTTGCAATATTTGCGTATATTTTAACAACTCTAATTATTGTTTCTACACAAAGTAATGAGAGTTGATGAGCTAGGAAAAATGAGGGAAACTTTCAAATTGTTTTGATTATTCTAATCATACGAAGAACATGTCCTTCAGCAGTAACTTTTGCCTTATTATATAACATATTTCTGTACGTAAGAGAACGTAATGGATACATATTTCTGTGGAGTCCTAAATCTTTTCCCATGAGAAAAATAGCTTAAGTTACTCCTCATAATCTATCTGCCCTTAATACCTGTGGATATCGGTATAGGATCGGTGCAGTATCGGTAGTTCGGAAAATAGATTGAACAAACAGACAGACACCAATTTAAAATTTCCATTTTTGGGTCTAAGTACCTACCGTATAAACATAAATAGTTCGTAGGCCAAAACCTCCTTTCTAAGGAGAGGCTTATGTCCAGCAGTGGACTACTAAAGGCTGTTGATGTGATAATGTGTGATGATATGTATACGTAAAGTGAGTGATGAATAGATGAAATAGATGCATTCTACCTCAAGGGGCCAACCTAATTTCCTGTGAGACACTTTTACAAGGCAAGTTGTTACGAGACCATTACGTGCACTACTTTTGGCTTTTAATACCCATAGTTGATTAAAAGTAGGGATTCCAAATTTTCTAAAGAAGTATGTAGAGGGCGGTCATTTTTCCCTTAACTTTCTTTTTGTGGAATTGGCAAGATATACTCACGACGCGTTAGCCTCCGGGATGATGTCGTCAGCGACGACATAAATCATAGCACCAGCTGCGAAAGCCAGCGCGTATGGCAACGCCGGCTGGGCGGCTGCTACTGCTACTGCACCCAGAACGCCGAACACGGGCTCGACCATGCCGGAGAGCTGGCCATACCTGATAGATAAAACAAATCCTGTACTTTAAAATTTTACTATAACAAATATAAGTAGATACATATTAAAAAACTTAGAAATAAACGAATCACGATTACTGTTTCTGGAAATGGTCGTAATAGAAAGACGTGACTCTATGCTGCATATATTTATGGGATTATAAAACTTAGAACTAAAGTTATACAGTATGTTATTCAGTATATCTCATTTATCAAAAGTTAAAAAATTGAAATTTGTTCGCTAATAAAAAATAATGCTCTGGATGAGCATTATTTTTTATATATATCTTCTTAACACAAAGAAAACGTGGGTTCTTTCATAACCCTGCTTAAACAGTTTTGCAAGCCATTGCTTTATATAAGTAGGTTGTCTTATTAGGTGACTTGTTACGGCGAAAATATCAGCATAAGTTTTACTGCATAGCCAAAGAGACCTTTTCTGGGTGTGTAAATATTTTATGCAGTGCGTAGTATTCGCTTATTTTATGAATAGGCTATTAAAAGTAATTCAGTACGGTCACTAAGGAGCCGGAACTTCAAAGGGCCGTATATCCAAACTACTGATCACGACGTCATGTATCAGTATGTTGTTAATTTTCACGTGTACGTGTGGCGGGGTGGAGAGGTACGGCGAGCGGTGCGATGCCGAAAGAGGCCGCTAACGAATTGTTTTGGTGAAAGTGCGGACCAGTGCCGAGACCACATTCCGACGAACTGGTCGAGGAGCCGCTGTTGTGGGAAACGCCGTCAGGGCCACCCCACACGATGACCAGCCTATATCTAACTGCCAACTTAGTTTCTATCACGACTACATTCAAACTGTTAATGCATCCAAAAAATCCGAGAACAATAGTTACTTGGCAGCATTATCATTGGCACATTTAAAATCGGTAATTTATATTGATGAGAAAACCTTTGTAAGAAACACCTTCCTGGAGTATAAGTAGTTCAAAAATAATATTTGAACATTTTGGAAAGTTTGAATAACGATCGTGAAGAATATAATGCACATAAGGAGGGAAGGTTAATTTGCATTAGATAACAATGGTATACAGTAATAGCTAGGCGGAATGCGTGAGGGGAAACGGGTTTGTTGAAATTGTGAGGGGTGCGGGGCGAGCACGGGCGGGCGGCGACGGCGGCGCGCCGGGTGCGCGACGTGATGTTATGTTATCGCATGCATTATTCAGCGGGTGGCGAAAGCGGCAATTTGCGACAATATCCACTGGTTCGCAGAATCGCCGACTGTTGAGCCGACGACGAGCCATAAAACAGGATACCCGTCACTCAATAACTACGTTGTATTTAAATAAAAGCTTACAAATAAAACATTTAAGATGTATTTTTTTGGAAATGGATCATTGTTTATAATGTAAGGTAGTTTCTGGTGTCGTGGTTTTAACATTGTTTCTTTAATATCTTTTACATATCAACATTGAATGAAGAGTATGTTTATTGCTAGAATCTTCTCAGAAATTATTGTGTCCATGTATATACAATCCAAAGAAGGAAAATCACAAAAACAAAATCTCGTCTCGAGCCTATTGTGACTAAGTATTAGGTCAGGCGAATGTAGCGAATGTTGTATATGGACAACATACAAATATTGTAGAACGCAATTTCAGTAGGTTAGTCTTTGTTGTTGCCTTTGTAAACAAACTTTATTAGGTGTTCAAGAAGATTAGGCGCGGTAACAACGCAATATGCGCTCGCTAAACCGGCCTCGATTGCGCAGAACAGCGCCACCAAGGCTGGCAGCGCCTTCCGCGACGACTTCTACGGAGCCCGCGCGGTGGTGACGGCGGCGGCTGCGGTCGCGGTGCGCCAGCGTAGTTCTCTTTATTTAATTATTTAACTCTGAAGGCCGATCGCCCGAGGCGGGCAGCGGGCGGTGCGCTGTGTTTGACTGGTCCGACGAGTGCGGTCCGGAAGAACGCGCAGACAGCGCGCCGCCGGCCGCATGCCACGCACCGCACCAGACTCCGCGGCACCGCAGCGACACATCGCATACCAACACAACGCAACACTCAAATTTCGAAATAGACGACTTTCTCGGGTCCAGTTAGCAATAACCATCTGACCAAATGACGTCGCATGTGTCGAGAGAGCGGCCCCCAGACACGCGGACTCGTGGCGGTACTGACATTCGGCCGCTGCTCCGCCATACCGTCCGCACCTTCACCTAACACTTACGAAAAGATACGGTAAATGTAATCTGTGTAACAATTTTCAATATTTGTAAATCGATTTAGTGTCGATTGCATAGCTATTTCTTTGGCCAAAGGAACAATATCGTCGCTGACAGCACATAATTAAGAAAAATAGGAAAAATCTTAACCCACCAATTACTAGTAATTTGTTTAGATTGTCTAACGGATGAGACACCTATACGGTGCGAGACATGAAGTTTGCTACGTTGTTATGAGTCACATATGCGCTTGCGGTGAGAAATGTTGACTAGACGCATTGTCTACGACAATGGACCAATATACAGCTTGGCATTATTATATCATGCAACAAAAAACCAGTAGTAGGTCTGACTCGAAAACAAGACAAGACATACATATATCAATACCAGTCCCAAAACCTATCTTGAGCACATGAATAAATTAGTGGAAATACTGGTAAGTAAGAGATTATATTATATAAAACACAGACAAGAGAAATCTGTTCTGTGTTGTACATAATAACATAACAACGAAGATCACCGATCTGACAAGTTTCTGCGTTTAAAAACCATCCCTCCAAAAACATTTTCATGTAAAATGTTGCCAAAACGAGATCACAATGGCTGGCATTGCCAAAATCTTTAAGATTTCTCATGTAGAGAAAAAATCCTAGGCCTAACTTTAAAAACTTTACACCTTGGCTGTTTCGTTAATACAAGAACTACCTATCTTATGACAGAAAAGTAATGAACAGTAAATAAATTATTCACTTTACGCCCATGGAACGGTAGCGAAATCGCCAAGCCATATATTTTGAATAAGGTGTAGAGTTTGAGACATTTTACATGAAAATGTTTTTGGTAATTCACTTCCTTTTTTTAAGTTGCTTATGACAATACATTATATTTAATATTTTGATACTATAAAATGTTGATATCAGAGGTCTGAAAATTGATTAAATGGGAACCCCATTATATAAATTTTCAGACCTCTAGTATCAAAATTTGTGGCAGTCTCATACAAACTTCAATCCCCCTTTTTTTGGTTACGGGATGAAAAACCCCTTCGAATCTCGAATAATATATATATATATATATATATATTATAATAGGTCTTTACCTATGAAATTACCATTTTGTATGCAATAAGTGAAAGTACTTATTTTTTCAAAGTTTTTTATTTCTGTTATTCGAAGTAATTACCCATGCAATCGACGCATCTTTGCCAACGCATTGGCAGTTTATTGATGCCCCTCTTGTAAAAATCAGCTGGACGGGAGGCAACAAACTCTTCAAAGGCATTTTGTACTGCCTCTCGGGAATTGAATTTTTTACCCACTAAAAAGTTGTCTAAATTTTGGAAAAAGTAATAGTCGGTAGGTGCAAGGTCTGGTGAGAATGGCGGATGAGGGAGAGCTTCCAACCCCAGCTCTTGCAGCTTGGAGACTGTCTGTTGCGCAGTATGGGGTCGCGTGTTGTCGTGAAGGAGCAGTGGGGACGACCGATTGACCAAAGCTGGTTGCTTGGTACTCACCAGACCTTGCACCTACCGACTATTACTTTATCCAAAATTTAGACAACTTTTTAGTGGGTAAAAAATTCAATTCCCGAGAGTTCCCGAGAGGCGTTATCATTGTGCAAAAGCCAGTTTTTGTTCTTCCACAAATCCGGGCGTTTCTGGCGGATTGATTCGCGCAAATTGCGCATAACTTGCAGGTAATATTCCTTATTGACCGTACTACCCTGTGGCAAGAACTCATGATGCATCACGCCCCTGCAATCGAAGAAAACTGTGAGCAAAACCTTCACCTTTGACCGAACTTGGCGCGCTTTTTTCGGTCTTGGCTCATGTGGCAGCTTCCATTGGGATGCTCTGGAGCACATTTGGGTCGTCATGGACCGAGTCCAACATCTCCTGAGCATTGATAAAGCGATGCTGTTTTTGGTCGAAATTGAGCAATTTTGGCACGAATTTCGCAGCGACCGGACTCATGCCTAAATCATTAGTTACAATCGAATGGCTTGAGCCAATCGATAGGTTTAGGTCCTCAGCAACTTTTCTAACGGTGATTCGACGATTGGCCTATACGTTGCTTTGGTCCAAGCTAGCTTCACCATATGCCACAGTCAACATTCGGAATGGGTTTGCGCACTTTATTTTGTTTTTCACACAAAATTTAATACAGATTCTTTGATCCATTTTTTGCAATAGGCAAAAATCGAAGACGAGCCAAAACACATCCAAGCAAAACAGCTGTCAAAAAGTAACTACAACCTCGAAATAGCCGACCTTGTCAGCATAAGTAAGAGACTTGAGTACCAACATAACGCTACAGAAAAATAAAAAATCAAATATACGTAGCCCGCGGAAATTCGAAATTCGCGATACTTGCTGAACAGACCTCGTATGTAGTAGTAACCAGTTTGAATAGATAGTACATACGAGTATTTATAATATGTAACAGAAACGAAAAAATTACTACTCGAACCGTATCTACTTGTATTCTTCGCTTCCTGAGTATTGCAACGAGACCCTATCGCACCTGTTTTAATTTTATTATTTAAGATTCTATAGCAGCCTCCAAAGTCTAGCCTTATGTGAGATACACTAATAATATTTAATCTAATCCTCCTAATTTGCCCGTAAGGTTTCCTACTCATAAGGTTCGTCACAAATTATATAAAAATATCATAAAATACTGATTATAGTATTATAAACTTCCCATTGTGTCAAAAGGACAACAGAGAAGTTAGTTTGTCAACATAAATATAGGGATATGTTTACAGTAATAACAAAAATATACTGGGATATTGCGGACCTATTCTATTACTTAAAAGTATATTTTACATTATTGAAGGTAGTATCAGGGTTGTTAAATAAATAAAAATATTCAAGAATACTTCAATCAGAATCGCTACATTTTAAGGAGGTTTCCGCTATTATCGTTAACAAAAAGAGTGTCTATCGTACTGTTAATAACAGGTAGAGATAAATTATCAGTTCCTATGGTTTAAAATACTTGTAAATTGTGAGTACACAGCGTCAACTATCAACATAGCATTGAGGTCACTTCACATTCAGCCAAACCCATTTTAATAACGTGCGCTAATAGGAAAATTTATTTATTTATTTACACATCATGCACTTTTAGCGAACTTAATGCCTAAGGCATTCTCTACCAATCAACCTTTTGGTGATGCAGAGAAAACAGGGAGTAGGTGCATTTTGGTTGAAGTTTGTTTGTAGTAATAATATCAAATACGCATATATAAACTTATCATGAACTAGAACCCATACTCATTATACATACGTACATAAATATTCCTAAATAAATATAAACTTACATAAACACATACATACGTAAATAAATAGCATTATTAATAGTAGATGACAATCATTTGTCAGTTGCTTTACAAGATACTGCTTTACTTTAGTTTTAAATGAGAAAGTGTTGGTGCTTTATGATGATTTATGATTTTTTAATGTTTTTTGTTCTATAAATTGGCTTAAAACGTTTACTGTAGCTTAACAGCACTTTAATGTACACATTTCCATTATAGTCAAATAGGCTATTACGATCAAGACGTGCTAATAAGGTTAGTACAGAAAGCGAGCAGGGCGAGGTCGTCGCTCGGCGTACATTCCAGGCCCACTGCAGGTCTGTATTCCCACTCGAGCACATTCTTGCCGCCAGTACAGCCGAAAAGGTAACGAAACAACCAAATGTTTTTTTTTGCGGTAATTATAGAGACGACAGTAGTTATCGCTAGATACTGCTGGATGACTGAATATCTGGCAATAGCAAGGATTTACATAATCCCTACACAAATATTGAATTGAATTGTTGAAATTTCTAAAAGCTACCTAATTTGAGTGTAACGAATTTAAATCTGCTTGTGTTAGTAAATACGACCCTTATAATAATGTCCCGAAATACAGTATTTCCTTTATAAGTTATAAGTATAAGTTCCTTTCACTGTTCTCAGTGTAATCGGCTTGGCGGCGCCAGGTCAGCGGTTCCGAGAACATGGCGGAATGCGACTATTTAGAACTTTTACCTATTTGGTAACGTTTACAATACGTGCACGTACCACACTTGCGCTCTGACAATTTGAATAATTTTCTTTGTGTACACTTAATAACGAATGAACATTTGAACATAAATTTTCTTTCAAATCTAACATCTAACATGAAGAAACTAACATCCCAGATGTTTTAGTACTTTAAACTTGTAATCCTCTAAATTTTGTAATACTTTGGCATATTACATGTCACAATATGTAGATTTCAATGAATCTGCTTAACTGTATGACATTATAACAGTTTCTGGTGGAGACATGATCACAAATCTGAACGAGTAACTGAGCTGCTCGGGCCGGCAACAGTCGCTAAATGAATTAGCCTGAACAGGAATGGGGTCGGCCAGTCTGGCTGCGTTGGCATCCGGCCTAACGACGAGCGCGGGCGCATTCTCTAACCGCGCGCTACTGTCTAACTGCAGAGTGGCAAACTTGCTACCACAATCTGAACCCTAATTTACGCACTTCAATTGTTAACTTTACTACTTTTATCCATCTAGAAAATAATTTAACATTAAAATATTTTATTTCATGATGCGTGAAGTAAGAAAAAATGTTCATGAAAATGGTTGTGACTTATTCTTACCAAAATGCTCTCCAGACCGAGAAACCAGCGGCTTGTAGGGGCAAGCTGACTGCTAAACCCTCAGGAAAATTTTGGATGCCAATGCCCAAAGCCAGGTTTCTGGGGACAAAATAAAAATTTGGGTTATAAAAACTTATTACTAATTTATTCATTGTGGTAAAACAATTACTGTTAAGAAAATATAAATTAGTCAAATACCTATTCAAATATATTTTTTTAAGATTTCAGAGTTTTTTTGTTTTTTCTATCACTATTAACACATAGAATTGGTTCTTGCCAAATTTCATGGTTATAGACCAACGAGGAGTCTTCGGAATAATTATTTTGTAAAAAAATATATATGTAACACAGGTGAAGATTTTTCTAAAATGCACTAAATTAACTATTTTGTTTTTTATGTAAGAGTAAGCAGACGAGCAGACGGGTCACATGATGGAAAGAGAAACTCAGATAGAGAAAGATTAGATCTTCCTGTTAGATTGTATCCTGTTACCGGCAAAAGGTCTAAACAATGTTGGTAAGACTATTTACAGGATGACTCTGCGTTCACGAGAAGAATGCTCATGAATACATAAACAAAAAATATAATGTTTATAAAATAAATAATAATCATAATTTATTGACAAAGCTCTTTACAAGTTATATACATTGGTTAAAATACTTGAAATCTAAGCCATTCTATTACATATTACAAAGAATAATATGGAGAGAATATAGTCATAATATTGTTTTGCTACAGTGGCAACTTTTTTTTACCAGGATGTAAGAATCCTTGGAGAGTTATGTAGGTTTTCATGAAGAACTGACTATCTTCAATGATCCTGTTATAGTGAGGAACAATGAAACGAGACAGTCTGGAAAGTATCAATTTATTTCAAATTAAATTGAATACAGACACGCAGGCAGGAATTAAGTATTCAGTAGTGTTAGAGGTATATTGATGTAATTTACAATGACCACAAACCCTTTTTCTGACTGTCCGAAAGTGAAGCTTTTGTGGAAGAAGTATTTTTATTTTCTAATTCCAAGGTAGATATTACATTATAAGATAAAACCTATAAACAAATCTAGATGGTTGTTATTCGAATTAGCTATAAGTTTAGGTCTTTTATAGTATGACTTTAAGGTATGGCTATAGTACTTAATGTTATCATACTAGAGACTATAGTATCTCTATGGACTATATGCTTTTATGCACTTAACAGTCCCTTCACTTCAAGTCGATTCGTATTATAAAACGAACTATCCGTTTCTCAATTTTTGAGGACCTTTACTAAATATGACTTTTGGAAACTTTATCCTCTACAAACAGTGCTTATAAAAATAAAATGAAGCGAAAAACATATTTTGCCCAGTATTTTAATAATTCAATTGTTGTGTTCGGTAATTTAACGTATGACACTCGATATTAGCAAGATCACCATTTACTCTGTTCAATTTGAAATCAATAGGAAATATTAAGAGCTAATGGCATATATGACTGACGACCGAATGGCGTAGTGGTTTGTGTAACGGACTGCTATTCCAAAGGTCGCGGGTTCGATTCCCGCTCATGTCAAACATTTGTGTTCATGAACATTTAATGTTTGATGTGGTCTGGGTGTTTCTATGTATAACATGTATGTATTTCCGAAAAAAAAGTATATCCGTTTTTATATCAGTTGTCTTGTACCCATAGTACAAGCTCTGCTTAGTTTGGGACTAGATGGCGTTGTGTGATTGTGGTAGAATATTATTATTATTTTTAACTTTATTAAATTATATATAAATATTAATTACATTATTATTAATAATATATGGTAATATTAAAAACTCAACCCGTTTCATACAAAAAATCTTTAAAGTACATAAATGGTAGTCACATCACCATTTTTGTATCTTACTCTCTACGTACTCAACATGAATAAAAGAGACAATCAGCTTAGTATGTGCCTTAACATTTAGCAATATGTGTATACGTAACAAACACAAGCAATAGAAGATATGTGCTGACAGTGGCACATTCCTAACGAAGCCTGTCCCTCCCCCCACTGCACCTGCCACCCTCGCCGCGTGCCGCTCTAGGAATGCGACTAACAGTACTCCACAGCTTTAGTCACCGTTAAACTCAACTGTTCCCGCGATGCAGCTAAAACTTACTTCTCGTAAAATATTACGGAATCAAATAACAATGTGCTATTTATTTACTGACTTCATTCGACTTGTACAAATTTTATTCCAATCGAACGAAATGACACCTTGTATGACCATAATGACTGTACAAATTTTATTATAGAGATAAGGGAAAACAGAATTTGAAAGTTTTGAAAGTAAAGTGTGAAGGCAGTTTGACAACAAAATATTTGATTTATCTATAGTATCTAGTCTGATTTACCTGCAGAACAGTTTTGAATGAAATACTTATTTATGGATTGAATATCGTCGTCATCGATTAAGTAAGAAAATACTATAAAAGGTTTTGCGTAAGATAACTAACGGGACATATTCAAGTAACACAACAGCTAAAAGTACTAATAACGACGTAAACGGAAGCCTCGGGAATTCCTGTTAAAATGGTTAACTTAATAAACATGCAAAGCGGTGCGGAACCTTTGAGCTCGGTGAAAGCTGTCCACTACGAGCCACGCATGTGCCGGCCAAGTACACCGCG
The DNA here is from genome assembly GCA_902825455.1 of Arctia plantaginis. Classification (NCBI taxonomy): domain Eukaryota; kingdom Metazoa; phylum Arthropoda; class Insecta; order Lepidoptera; family Erebidae; genus Arctia; species Arctia plantaginis. The sequence continues at coordinate 11,731,031 of CADEBD010000745.1, read as the reverse complement.
CTAGGCACATCTATTGAGTATTTACTAATAAATCTTTTTTAATCCTTATTAGATACATGTGATTTAAAAAAGGTACCTTTTTGTGCTATAAGTAGTACAGGTGAAACAGATATCTTGACCAAATTTACGATACGGTCGGATACCGGACAATAAATTGGTATTTAGTTAGGATACCGGATATTAACGATTTCGTTTTCCTTCATAGATAATGTCAAATTAGAAATTCTAATAAAATCTGCCGTCAATGTTATAAAATTTCAAGAACTTAAATCTTGCATCAAATAGTTATTCTTCCTTAAGTCAGAACTTAAGGAGTTTAAATGACTTTCTAATTTAACTTTCAACGAGGCCCTCGTACTTTTCTTGTGTTTTATCTTTATCTAGTATCTGGCTCTGTTGGAGATCCAGTTATCTGGCCGCAAGGTCTGTTGGATATTCGGGATCCGTTTGATGTGTATTGTAGTATTTAAGTTCGCGACGTGATTGTGGATATGTGAGCACACTAAGAAAACTAAATCAAGTCAATAATAACTGTTGGGATTGTTTGTTTGGGATTGGAGGGGCTCGTGTCTAAGTGATGACTGAGGTGAGGTTAGCACATTGCAAAGTTAAGTAATCCTAGCCAGGTCAGTCTATGGATAAGTGACCATTCTAGACACATTGAGACACCTTTGTGCCTCGGTCCCGGTTGCCATACGAACTTCTATGGCAATCGTTTCGTGTAGTTAGGGCCCTAAAATCCGACATTCTATTTACAGAATATCGCCTAGGAATCGGGTTGTGGAGGTCTGATTAAGTGGCTAAACTGAAAAAAATAGAAGTTCAGCCGTGTCGTAGTAGACTGAAAGTAATAATAATAATAATATCATTTATTTTCTCGACTCCAACCTGGCTAACCTGTTGTTTAAATTTTGCCAAAATTTCAAAAATTAAATAGGCGCTTATGCTAAAAATATATAGGTAAAAATATAGGTATACAACACGATTTCAAATAAGCCCACGGATCATTTCCTGGTGATCACTTATTCCTATTTGAAAAATCGATCAATAGTAGCTATGTCGCTCAAGTGTGGTTAATCTTATCTCCTTGCCTATCTTATAAGATCCTAGAAAAGGCTCTTAGATAAGGATCTCCTGCCTTTTTCTATGGCAGCATCGACATAACTTCTGTTTTAGATATGTTAGATTAAAGAAGTCACAAACTGCAAATAATAAAGAATAACTACTACATGACTAGAATTTTGTTAATTCTTAAGTCATTAGAATACTTACGTACAATACAACACATTTGGAAGGGATGTACGCCATGCTACCGTTTACAAATGTTTTTATTTTAATTTTGTAATTTGTCTTTCAAAAACGACTCTTATATTAACTGTACTGTGATTAATTTAAGGTTGCACAAATGTGTTTAGGTCACAGGTAAATAGTATATTAATACCTGTGTGTACAAAATTTCACAAAGCTTAATCACTTCATGAATTCAGCGCAAATTGGCTGTGACAGACAGAGAGATGGACGGACGATTGATCTTTCTTATAATGGTTCTGTTATCTTCATTCGGTCATACGGAACCCTAAAAGAGCTTTGGGCTTAAAAGCATAGCAACTTAATAATTAAATAGTAATTAAATCAATCGCCATGAAATGCGATAAGTTTATTACCAAAACGCTAACATAGTAAAATTATCTACGTAGGTACAATACTTCTAAACGACTAGATATAAAATTCATGAAGCGCTTATCTTTAGGTTTCCTTCAAAACAACATCAAAATATGATTTGAATAAACAATGATAATAAAGAAAAATGAATGGTCATAATCATAAACGAAATAAAAAGGAGCCAGGATCTTTCAGTTTTATGGTAAAACTAAAAGTGAAGTTGAACTATTCCGTCTCACAAGAGACAAGACAGATGCTGGTGCCCAAATTGATGACAATGCTGATTGTCTACCATTGCTAGTCGAAGTGACAGATTAATAAATTCTGACTTCCCGATTTTATTTTACACTAGCTGACCCGCGCAACTTCGTCTGCGTCTCTCAATAGTAATAAATTTTCTCCGTTTTTGAAACATTCTTCATTGGTGCTCCGCTCCTATTAGTCTTAGCGTGATGATATATAGCCTATAGCCTTCCTCGATTAATGGGCTATCTAACACTGAAAGAATTTTTCAAATCGGACCAGTAGTTCCTGAGATTAGCGCGTTCAAACAAACAAACAAACAAACAAACTCTTCAGCTTTATAATATTAGTATAGATTGAAGTAATCTTTTCATGGATATTAGAAAATAGATAAAAGAGGTCTCCGCCATCATGGGATTGATTTGTAATATGTTAGCTCTGACGTTTTATTGAGCCGAGATATTACATATCAAAACTCGTTTGTGTTTCACCTTACAACGTAAATTACAACTTACTCAAGTAGCTGTGATGAGAAAAACCTTATCATATAGGTTCGTGTAATTGTACTGTCGAAAGAATGTGTCAATAAGCCCTTTTAAAAAAAAAGTTGAACCGACTTCAAACAACACCGACAAAGAGCACTAAAAATTAAAAAATAATTACAAATCTAAGTAAAAAACTATAATAAGTACCCTCAATGTAACAGGTAACATTATAATACCAATAGTCCCTTCTAGTCTGTTTGAAGTCGGTGCCTTTTTGAAGACTAGCATGAAGCTCCTAGTCGAGACGAATCAAATGAGCACAAACACGGCGGAATTGCTTTATTTTATTACAGAGTTCCCATGGCTATTTACCGTCTCCATCATCAGACCCTGAATATCACATAGGATCGGAGTCCTTATTAATTAGACTCAAACACATTCAAATTCGATGGTATTACATAATTTTGTTACAGAGATCCCATACTCCTAAACCATTCATCATCAGCTTCATCATCAGCTCAGCAACATCAGATGGTGACCATTAGATGCAAAAATCTACATAGATTAAGATAATTTCTGATAAACAGTGTATATGCCTACAAAATTTGAGGGTTTCCCTCGATTTCCCCAGGATCCCATCATCAGATCCTGACCTGGTGACAATGGGACCACCTCTGACGTATGACCTACCAAATAAAAAAAGAATTATTCAAATCGGTTTATAATTGCCGGAGTAATCGCGTAACAAATATACAAAAAAAAAAAAATATACAGTCGAATTGAGAACCTCCTCCTTTTTTTGAAGTCGGTTAAAAATTATGATAAGGTATAATTAGTTATATAGTTACATCCTATCGCAACATCAAAGCGCTAATAGTACCTATAAACATCTAAACTGAACTATTTTTAATACGCTTTTTTTAAATACGGTTTTGAAATATTTGACTTACTACCACTTACTACGGGTTCATATTTTAAAACTGGCGTATTACCACAATATAAAAGCAGCTTATTTATAACCCAAAGTTCCATAGTAAAAAAATCATAACAAATAAAAGGAATTGTATGTAAAACAGTATTCATAACATATATAAAAGTCATTATTTTTGTAAAATCGCAATTGACAGTCGCCACATCTTTTTCGTAAATTGCCGAAAGAACAGTGTGAAAGCGACATTGAAGGTTATTGGTGGCAGTTAACGTCTTATTATTATTTTAATGGCTGGCTGACTGAACACATACATAACCGAAGCGTCGTCATGTAAATGACAAGATTTGAACTGTAAATAATAATATAATATAATAAAATAATATATCTCACACACTCATACACGGCCGTCTGATCCCAAACTAGGCTGAGCCTGTGCTATGGTAACCAGACCACTGATAAACATACTTATATATTTCTAAATACATACATATTATAGATAAATTACACCCAGACACAGAACAAATGACCGTGCTCATCACACAATATTTGTCCTGGGTGGGAATCGAACCCACGACCTCCGGTTTAGCAGTCAGGGTCACTAACCACTAGACCATCAGGCCTTGAATGAAACTGTATATCTGCAATAAATTAATAATAATTAATATAATTTGAACTATAGCATCCTAAAGTGTTAATTGTTGTTATCGGCATAGATTTATTAATGATTTAAGCTTAAATTTAACGACTTTTCATTATCTTTGGATATATTATTAACCATTCAGGATAATACGGATCTCCAGTTCGATTTATTTTATTAATCTGTATTAATGGTAGATGTATATGTAATATATCTTATTTAGTGGTGACAGAATTAAGTCATATTACGATTCATCGCTGCCACTATTTAGTGTCACATAAAAGGCTGCGGTTCGCGGCTTACTATGTCAACCAATACCTATAGAAATTTATAAGTGAATGGAATAACGTTGACTCCGGATACATCCGAATTCCAATTACATCACAGACGAGTCCATTTCACTTTCCGACCTACCCGGAAGTGAATTCCTAAGCACGAGCATACGGCGCAGTCGAATTTTTAATGGAAAGAGCAATAATAGACTTAAATGTTGTGATCGTAGAGTTCTCATGAAGAGACGGCGCAAAAAGTCTCTGAGGCACGCACGAAACATCGAAGCGGATGTGAACGTTTCGTAGCGCCATGCTAAAAGTGACTTCGTGGTGTTGTTTTAGGGTCTAAAATCACAATGGTCGAGAGACCGACAGTCGCGAAAGTAGTGGCAACTTTCACGGCACGATGGGGGCGCATGAGGCGGCTGCGCGGGGCCCTGCCGACAGCCCATTGACGACACCGTGACCTACATACCGCAGCTCCATTCATACCGTGGCCTCGACAAGCGGTGCGCACGCACAGGACTCTAAGCCCGCACACTTGCCGCTGTCACAGCGACAGCGGAATTTCCATTGGCCAATTAACTACTAATGCCAGTAATTGTCGCAATCGGACCTATGCATTGGGCCGGGGTCGCACTACCATCACTACACTTGTTCAATTAGAACTACCAATAACACTTTCAATGGACTATAAACATCAACCAGATCAAAACCGTAAATATTTAAATAAAAAAACTAGACTGCGAACATTGCAGATTAAAATAATGATAACGTATTTTTTTAAATACCAAACTAACATGTGGTATCTGAGCGAACAAGTAGTGAGTGTGTAACAAGCATGACATGACATACAGTGCATTAGTAGAGGATTAACGTGAGAAGTCAATATAAGCCTCTCTCACGTCCTAAATGCATCCATTCGCGTACAAAATTCGCACGTTTCATAATAAATTACTATTAATTGACAACATTAACGTGCCTAGTAGCTGGCTATGTAAAAATAAAATAATCCTATCAGTCTAAATATTATTGAATTGTCATAAATATGGTTTGGTTGTAATACCAGTTTTCTGCTAATTGAACGGACTCGTAAGCTATCTATATAAGCGAATATTAAACTTAATAAATTATATTTTACAGAATAAATATGAAATGGTTTTGATCTTTGTAAAGCCGTCATAGCAAGAATATACATTTAATCTCATTGAATTGTTATTTTAGATTTCTGATAAAAGCTCATAGATGAACTTTAAACAAAATGGGCGAGTCGATATAAGGAGTAGGTTAAGTTACAAGACACGAAATATTCCGATTGAAAATAATATTATGATGTATCTAGTCAGTCAACCTTGGGAAGTGGCAATGAGTGAATTGTCGACGAGTATTTACCGTACCTAACGAATATAAGGTGGTAGATGAATTGGCAATACAAGGTGGTTGCGCTAGGTATAGCAGCCGACGGAGGGGCATGCTGTGCAGGGGGAGGGGGGAGCAGGGAGAGCGGCGGCTGCCAGACAGCGGGGCTCCGCATGGGAGGCTAACAGCAGCCTCTTGCATCGTACGCTGCTCGACGTCGCTGCCGCGTCGCGCCGTCGCGACAGCTTCACGCGAAGGCTGCTCCACTTTGATTAAAATTGCATATTAAGCGACGTTTACACGATACTTAAGAGCCGAATGTGTTAGTCGCTAGTCACAGTGTTATTCGTAACACCACCAATCAAATTTTACTCGTTAATATTAAAACGACGTTCTATTAAACATTTATGTAAGACGGCAATTACTCATAGCAGCAAGGTTAACAATATGTGTACACCATTACCTATGTTTCAAAAAATAAACGACTCTACAATTCCTACTTAAACTGTTAAATGTTGATTGAAGACTGTGTTGACATATTAATATTCATCCGAAGCACTTATATAATTTATGATTGCTGGTTCACATCAAATACGAAGATGAAAAAAAATGTTTTTATTTTAGTAAAACAATGCAATATCGCTCTACTGTACGCTTATTTATTTTTTACGGTATCACACCAATTTTGGTTATCTAGCTTCTGTCAAATATCTAACTTTGCAGTCTACAGATTATCCAGATCCGTACTGAACAGTTAAATTCCTAAACTCAATAACACAAGTAACATAAAATTTCATGGGTAAAATGAATATTTATTGAAGTGGTTCATTAATCTAATCGCGTTGTAAGAGATACACTAGTTGAGGGTATATATACATACATGTTGTAATGAGTAGTGCTACTCGAACGCATTCCAAAAGGTACCCATGAATGATACCAAACCTGTCTACTTAAACATAGTATTTCCATATGAAGGTATGTGAAGAATGATAGGAATGTAATATCTATTGAATGAGAGAGCAATTAATAATCAACATTCGAAAGCGTAAAAGATTACACGAGAACCGACGAATTCCTTAGCAGCGCGCATTCGGTTGCGGTATTCATCAATAGCAGGATATTAACCAACTTTACAGTGGGACAAATGAGCCGCATCAATAATGTACAAACCGATTGCCAAATAAAATTTACACCGCATTCAAATCACTAACTGTAAAAAGGCATCATTAAAATGACTAATCAAACGTTCGACGCTTAAAAATCTAGTAAAATGTTAATTATATGCCGGAATTCATTGAAATTATTCGAAATAAAATTAATTCTTGTTGTGAATTTACTAAAATAGAGGTTTTGGGTGTTTGTGAAGAAATGGAAGACTCCCATGGACCGGTTGAGGTAAGTGGTCCATCAACCTCGGCGGTTCGAAGCTGACCGCCGATCGCTCAACTTCTTATCGAGGCACATCATATTTCTTTAGTAACAATATAACACTTATGAAACCTTGGTAAAGAAATCATTTCTTATATAAGGTTAAAAAAGCCTTGTAGTAGCAGATCTGTTGGTAGTCTGCTTAACAAGTATTTTAATTGGTATTGAACTGTTGTGCATAAAAAGCTATGTGACCCTCACTGTCTTTAGTGGAAAATTTTCGATTCATCTTATATTTAAGAGGTAATAGAGATCGATCTTGTATTAAAAAAGAAATTTCACTAAAGTAAAGAGTATTGTATACCCAAATCTTTTATTTTCACCAGCATTAGCATTGAGAAAACTCTTAGTTAGAAAACTAGTTAATTAGATTTCAATAAAAAATATTTTTTTTTTAAATTATTTTCTTTCATTTAGATTTTCTCGATGATCGTCCTCGGGCGTACATAAAGGATTAATGTCAAGTCTCAGGTCATACTTTTCCAAACATTTCTTAACGAGGGAAGTTCTCACGCTTGTGTAAAATCTTATTTTAATCCTTATGTACCGCTGAGAACTATCGTCTTATTAACAGAATTACTTGATGACACTAACTAATAGTGCGTTTGTAATACATTCATGATAAACTATGTTGGAACACAGAACACAGGAAATGACAACTTTCACCTACTAATTCTTGGGTTTCTATTGTGTCTACGATTTAGCTTTTTACGTAGATACATGCAATACAAACGATCCCAACAATCTCCCAGGAATCAAGCAAGGCTATAAGTCAGCATCACATCGTCCTCTAACAAATGGACCTGAATGATTGCTTGTATCTTATTTTTAAATAGGGCGTTGGCTTCGTTGTCTACTTTCTACGAAGTCAAGCCGATATCAAATCACACAACTCATGGTATATTTACTACGGGACAAGATGGACGCAAACTTTCTACAAAGCTCTGCGTAACCGCATTTAAATCAATTACACTGCTATTTGTTTTACCAGCAGATTACGCTGGTCGCAAAACAATGCATACATGTACTCAATATGGACTCAGTAAAGCAACATTTAGTCATAACTCATGTGTAGCAACTTATCAACCATTGATGACTTTATGAAAATTGTAATCAATTTATTAATTTTATTTGATAGGTATCCTCCTAAAAACCAATATATTTGTTTGAGAAGTTAGTAGATCATTATTTATCCGATAGACAGACTTAGTGTTTGAGCCGTTTATTTTAATTGCATGAGGGATTGAATTTAAGATGGAGTGCTGCTTGAATGGTGTTTAAAATATAAAATTGTCGTATAGTTAGAACATCGGCAAGTTTATACAACTCACTAGTGGGGAACAGAAATGGCATTGATAGACAACTTTTAATACTACTCTTTGGGATCTTTCTACGTTTATCAAGTTATATGATAAGATGTATTGACAAAGGGCCACCAAAGGCACACCATCGTAATGGCAGATTTATCAGAAACGTGACGGAGTTTTATTAAGATGAAAATCTGTTGAAAGTCCTATTTGATAGTTGTTCATATGTTGATTGAAACTAAAGGTTATCTATCATGATGCCAAGGTATTTTAAGTGAAAAACTTTTTTAGGGCTTCGCAAGTACAGCCATGGTTAGGAGAACACGTGTGTGCTACGATAGATAGGTTACTAAAGATGAATTGTTTTTAATAGTATTATATTAATTCGTTCCAATAATTTTAGTTATTTTGTGCATCGATAAGGCCGGTAACTCTTGGACATCACTGCCTGATAATAGAGACACACAGTGGCAAAAAGCATTTTCAACTTGAATGGAAACGCAACATTAAATAACAATGATGATGATGATGACGATGATGATCAAGATTACATGTTAGCACATATGCAATATATATTTGCATATGTGCTAACATGTAATCTAACATGTAAAAACATGTACAAATGAATATTGATAATAATTACTAAACATAAGTAAACAGCTTCAGAAAGATGTACTTCTCCAAATAACAGAAAAGCTACACTGTTAAAAAGTACTTCCATAAACCATATCTTATTTTTCATTTTCAACTATGTTGAATAATTTCAACTATCTGCAGTACTTCAAGTTTAACGATTACGAAACTGCCGCAATTACCTTTCACTCCCGGCACAACTTCCTGAAGATGCTAAAGAAAAAGTCTTGAAAGGTCTGCAGGGTCTCTTATAAATAATAGACGCTAAATTCCTTTTCAACGTGTGAAGTAGGAAACCCTATTAAGAACTATGGAGACGATCTACATTCCACGTAAACAAATCAGTTTGTATGAGAGTTCAGTCCACATTTTTATTCTCAAAATTTGTTTCGCATTGCATAACAAAGTGTAACCATATCGCTTCTTTTTTTCTCCTAATCAATTTTATACATCACATGCTTTTAATTTTATATTCAAGATACTAGAAAGAACGGTTACATGAACACATTCCTTCGAAGTTCTTTAGCAGGTTCCCGTTTGTACGTTATAATTGGTATGCAGTGGAATAGTAAGTTGTTAAAACTAACCCTTTAGTGAATTGCACCGAGATCGGCGTTGGCGCCGCACACGTCACACGACCGCATTCCTGGTGCGGGCGCCTTCATTCATGTCGTACGGTTAGGGCTGTCAGATTTTTAGCTTAATTCCAGAAAATCGAAATTGTGTTTGGCTTTCTCTTTCTAAAGAAGTTACTTTACTTACTTAAACAGATAGACAATTTCTTGGCTTATTACCTAGTTCTACTACTTAGTATCATGGAAAATATCCATATATATGTATCGGAACAAACCCTCTATATCCAAACTTATAAAATAAAAATAAAAACAATAATTCAGTCATCTCCCGCCTTCTTGTGTCTTCTCCTTAGTGCTATTACAAATCATTGTTGTGATCACTACAAATTATCCTTGACGACCGCTCTCCGTCTATTGCGGTCCTTAGCAGTACGTTGGCTTGACAGATCCTTTCGTTGGCGTTGTCCCAGATCCGATCTATCCATGGCATAGTATCTTTATATATCCTTCTTCTCCATAGTATACTTCCTTTACAGTTATGGGACAAAGTATGTTTATGTTAACGTCCTTTATATTAACGCAATCACGTAAATATTATATGAAAATTATATTACAGAATCGTGTGGACCGCGGAACTGCAAGCCCTAGGTATGAGCGAGAGGTCGCTTCAAAACCTTTGGATGGAACGAGAAGAAAGGCGACCGTGTGCCATTACCTAGTATAGGAACGCAATTCGTAGACGCACACGCATTTGAAGCAGGACTTGTTTCGTTCCAACTCACACAGTTGTGCGGTATAACCGTGTCCCTGTCGCTCACTAGGAGAATTTCCTTTCGGCTAGTATATCTAGCGATCCGTCCTTTTGCATACTAGCGGTCTGATTTGATCGATCGCCGGTTTCCTGTGAGAAAAACAGGTTGATTTTCAAGTCAGGTGGCGCGGTGCTTTACCGTTGATTCATTGTGTGTGTCCCGACCGCACGCACTACGCCTAATATTGTTTTTATTTGATTAGTACATCCGATTTGATTAGTACATTGTATACCTATGTACTACGCTTTTCAGAAAAATAAAGTTTTTATTTGCGGCTTGTGTCTGTTAATATTTGCCTGTCTTATGATAACACAGGATATTTCCATACGTATTCATATTTATCTTGACAATAAATATCGAATTATTAGCATATTTTAACTAAAAGCCTATTTTTAGCACATTTATTTTTCAATATTCTAACACTAAAAAAAATGTCCTAAAAACAAACGTTACTTTAAACAAAATTTTTTTTTTTATTGAAGTGTTGTCATGCCATATACCTATAATTGTTCGTTTTGTTTTTATTTTTCTACCAGTTACCCTTGTAATGGTACACAATCTACAGAGGGCATTCAACCTTATCTATTTTTTTTAAACCCGACGGAGAACGACGGGCGTTATGTATAAGTTAATATGTGTATCTGTCTGTCTGTCTGTGGCATCATAGCACCCGAACGGATAGACCAATTTCGATGTGGATTTTTTGTTTCAAATCCGATGTGATCGAGATGGTTCTTAGCTATAAATTTTGAAGATCATCAGCTCACTTCCTAGACGATGAAGGGATCTCACTAAAAATCCATGGGTCCGATTGATCTAAAATTTGGTATACTGTTACTTTGATGGCTGCTGCTTCAAGGGGACAGGATAGCCAACTTCTCAGAAAATTACAGCATATGTACCATGTTTGGGCTTTATACTGTTTTTTTTTGTGTCGGGGTTTTTTTTTTTAATATTATTATGATACTCGGTAATTCTAATAAAAAATAAGTGCATCGCATAGATAAAAATAATTCTAAGAAATGATAGATATGACGACTTCGATATCAACAAATCCTTGTAGCCGTATATGATACGAGTATTTAATCAAGTCTGTCAAAATGATTAGTTCAACTTTATATACGCCTAGCATGTGCCCGCGACTTCGTTCGCGTGGAATTTCAAAAGCGCTGCCTTAGTGGCTTTGATTCCCAGCTCGGGAAATTTTATAGGGTTTCTGAGAGTAAAAATGGTTACTCCATATATAGACAGATATCAGGTAGTAAAATATTATCAAAATCGGTCCAGCCGTTTTGAAGATACCCGGAACAAACAAACAGACAGAGCGACAGACATGACAGACAAAAATTATTTAAATTTGTTTTTAAACATGGGTACCGTGCAAATAATCGTGTGAACATGAAAAAGAATATTATTTTGATATTAAAACAGACACTTCAATTTTATTTATTTGTATAGAATAGATAGAAATTCCACCACCTCGTATATAGAAACATGAAACGATCCACAAGCAATATAAGAATAGAGTATTGTCGCCACGATACAGTTACGCTTAGTCACATCCGCCTATAAACATAGGTACCTACCTACACAATACAATAGCGAGAATACTAAAAATAGGAGCCAAAAGAACAATGAGACTTTCTTCTAAGATCTCGTTTGAATTTGCACTTTGTATTTTTATAATAAACAATGACCAATATTTGATAGAAATATTATTTATAAAAATGTTTATATAAAGGTATAAAATAATGAAGTTACATAATCAGTTACAATCACTAAACAGCACATGCAAGAAAGAAATATCTGCTTCTAAAAAGTAAAAGTTAGCATATAAAATTAACAACCCAACGCGGTGGGCTGGAAAAAGAGATCATTTAAAATATTCAACGTCAAAATTAAATATTTTATTCATAATTCAACTTTTGTAATCAATTTGGTGTATAGACTAACGTACCTTTGCGATATTTGATGGATAGACAAAGTTAACATGATATAGGTAGGTATTGATTTACGCAAATTGACTCGTATGATCCAAATTAGGTATGATTTTTAAATCGTTTTTTTTAATATAGAGAATTTAAGTGTTATGTCCCCTTCTAATGAACAATAGTGACACTACTACATTAGGTCTTAGGTACATCTAGCATATGAGCTACATATATGTATTCTAAATTGAAGCATCAGGAAACACAATCACAAAAGTGTAACAATAAGAAGTCGTACAAAAACTTGATTACGACAAATATCGCTAATTTAACACAACAAATAAAAAATAGAATCTTGCGCCTATTGGTATAAACATTAAGACTGCATAAAATTCTAAAATGGTTATAGGTATCGGGTTATCTTTTATCTGTTGTCTTAAGTCGTTTAATCGAATTTTCAACGCAACCTTAGACAATTAGAAGAGAAAGTCATTTTCGATAAAAAATATACATAGGATTAAGAATGTAATCCCTGTAACGTTTACATTACTTTGAGACAAAATATAGCGTCAGAAATTTATAAAAATGCAAAAAAAAACTACAAATGACCGATACAAAATCAATGATGCGAACACACATAAATTGAAGATTTTTACAACCAGGTAGGTACATGGGTAATTAAGCGATCATCCATGAAAATAGCCGTAACAGATTGAACCGTGTTACATACCGATCAAACTGTCCGTTGATTGCACTTCCAACTATGCGATGGGCAGTTTATTTTATATCACAACCTGGATTCTTGCCAAAAATGTCACAATAAGGAGAAAAATGTAAACACAGCCGCATTCTAATTCAAAAATAAGGTCGTCTCGTCTCCCTGTCCGTGAACGAGAGGAGGATGTCTCGCCAAAACAAAACTCGTGTTACCTACGACTGCAGGGATTATTTCTGGGCAGACTAATTTATAAATACTTTAATGCTCACAGACGACAAGACTAATGCCGCACAATATATCTATTGGGACTAGTGCATGCCGCGACACTATACTCACGTATTTATTAAAAGCGTTCTTCGGGACTTCCAAAATGAAGTGACGCAAGTATCGCGTCGCAGACTCAGACGATATAATATTTAAGCACTTTCTTACGAATTGGCTGATGTTTTTATCAAAAACTACGTTTGACCTGGTTACAAATAGTGTTCGACCGGACCTTAAGCATTGGCTCTTGCCACCCGAGGCTTAGCCAGGTGCTTTAGCTAAAATGAGCCGCAGCTTTAGCCGTAACTGAAGATTTACAATTTACGGATGCACAATAGCGTGGCGAAATTTCCTTATCTAATTTGATTCTTTTATACGAATGTAAAATAAAGAAAATTGAGATTTCAAAAAGCATACATGAAACTTAAGTATTTTTTCAATAGTTAGATAATTAGTTGGCTCGGAGTCGGCTCGAACCTTACGGCAATAGTTTCCGTTTGTCAATTTGAGTTACAGTATGAGATCCTCACCTGCTCTAGTTATTGCTTACACTCCGCAACCCACCGGTATATGCAATATCTCTTTGCCTAGCATTGTCTCGTTGGATCATGGATTTATTTCTAAACTAGCTTTTGCCCGCGGCTCCGGCCGTATGTATGTCGCTTATTGCGGTAAAAAGTAGTCTATGTTACTGGCTGATATTGTAACTTCCCATTAATAAAAGAATGTTCAAAATCGGTTCAGTGGTTTAGGCGTAAAAGTGTTACAAACAACCAAACAAACTCACTTTCACGTTTATAAGTATGGATTAATAAAATATTCATATTCGTTCTCAGTACTTTGTCAAGGTGGCGAGCTTTAATCGTATGGGCGGATGAGTTCGTAAGATTGTTTGAGGATTTATTTATTTACTAATTTCTTTCAAGTAGGTATAGATTAGCGTTCTTATTTATCAACATGTAATTTAATAATATGAGAGGCCTATGTCCAGTAGTGGAATGCGATAGGCTGATGATGATCATGAATTTAATAGTTTTGTCAAGTTAATACAGTAAACATGAGTTTTAATCATAGCCAATCATGTACGAAAGTTCTTAGAGGTTTTTAAATCGTCGTCAGCTGAAGGTTTTGGCGATGGCCTTTTAATCGACTTCGGCCACAAGTCACGAACGGTAAGCACACTAATTATTTTAACTACTTTTTTATGTGGAGTTCACTACAGATTACCCTTAAAGAATCTTCATCACCATAGGTATATATTCAGTAAAAAGCTCTCGGTCTAGCTATAAAATATGAAAAGAAAGCGGAAACAATATATCGCTTCTCCAAATAGATTCCTCTTATTTTAGAGCTGCAGAGTGCCTTAGGCTGAGCATGTCAGACCATCGCTTATGGATGGATAGCGGTTTAATTTAGTATTTGGATGCTTCTTTTCAGTTCTTTGAAATTTATTACGTTCTTTGGTTAAAAAGCAATAGTTTCGTCGGATCTAAAAAAAGCCATGCTTTTCAATTTAGTATCTAGTTATGGTATTGTATTCTATTGTTTAAAGTAGAAATGAAGTCTACCAACAATAAGATTATGTTAAGTTAAACGCAACTGGTGGAAAGCGTACCTATCAGATAAGTAGCTTTCATGTTAAGCACATACCTACCTCGCATAGCATATCATGTCACTTGTCATTTTAATGCTATTTTGTCAACTTTGGAATTAGATTATTAAAAAAAAGATATAATCTTTGCCGAAGATAACGCATAACGAGTTCTGGAATGTTTTAATATTAATTCATTAAATATACATAGTTACTACTATACTACAATACTTTGCATCTTATCTATGTACATGTCTTCTACACTCGCTGGTTTTATTTTACCTGAAAAAGTTTTGCTATGGCAAGTTTTAGTCTGATAGTTACTTATATGTAAAAGCGATAATCAAGCGTTGCAGTACTCAACTCACCTTTAACGTTATTAAGTGAAATATTTTATTCTGGTATATCTTGGCATACTTGCAGTTCTCAATAATTTGATATAATTCTCGAACCTTAGAATGTAATAATTTATGCTACAACCCTTCGTCGAATCACATCACCTATGCAAATGAATATGATGTCATGACTGAGCAATATGCATAGGCATTTGACAAGTCTGTTTACATTTTATGAAGGTGGAGTACCTACAAACGAAGGCGCCGTTGCGGATTTCCTTCGGCGGTGCAGCATTCCTAGCGAGCCTCCTCGATTAGTCAGCGTTCGCGTTTTACCGATAATCGTGCGAAGGTAATCGTTCGCATGTTGAACAGGTGAATTATGAATGGGACACGTCATTACGCCTACGCGCGAGTTTGTAGGCACCGCGAGTGAGACCGCACTACCGATGCCTGCACTAAAGACGGCAAAGGAAATCTCTTCAAAAATATTGTGACCTTACTATGATGAGTTGTACAAGTGGTTTAAGCGGTCGCCACGCCGCTTACTACTACGCCGAGGGTTGTGGGACACGACACTTTGTGTGATCCACAAGTTCTTGTTCTGAATATGGGTGTTCTTTGTGTCCCTTTCATGTATGTTTGTAAAGTCCCCCGCGACACAGGATATATTCCTAATGCGGGAGTTGTCTTAATTTTAATTAAAAAAAGAATAAGTGGTGAGATTCAAGACAATAGCAGCAATCTAATTTAAAATATAGTAGTCTCGTCTCCTTGTCTGAGAATGAGAAGAGGATGATGTCTCGCCAAAACAAAACTCGACTTACCTACGAGTAGGAAGGAAATCTCTTAAAAATATTAAAAGATAGATAATTAGTGGTTTGATGCAATAAAATAGTTAAATAATATCATGGCCAGTTCTTTGTTTTTTTTTATTATTATTATTTTTGCACAAATAACACTTCTTGGTATGGTTAATGCCACAGACATTTTCCCATAGTCTACCTTTGGGTGGTGGGGAAATGACTGAGTAGGTGCACTAGAAATTAAGTTTTTGTGTTAACAAGATAATAATAATTAAGGATATGGACAGAAACAGTGTGACAGATATACATACATACATAGTGAGTAACACTGTATGTGTTATATATACTTGCCCAGTTACATACATATATATACGCATAATACAATTTATAACATTTTAGGGATGCGATGAATTTGCAAGTGTCGAGAATTCAAGCTCGGACTTTCGTCTTATATGAGAGGCTGCTAGGGGCTAACCTGATTTCGAATATAAAATTGCGTATGCGAATAAGAGAAAATTTGTGTAACAGAATAAATAATTGTTTATGTTGCATAAAATTTATTTGTAGCCGAACTTTAATATCAACTTATATACCAATTCTAAAAGGAATGTCTATACCAATAATAAATGGAAGATTTGTTTGTTTGTAGTCAATAAATTCAGCAACTTATCCATAGATTTTGATAATTCTTTCAACTTTAAACAGGAATTTTACTAAACAGTAGCATTTAACTAAACTTAAGGCAATTCAGTGAAAAGGGTTTTGTGTTAAATCAAACTTATAGTAAGAACTGAAGTAGTCTACTACTTATGTATCTTAAAACACCATGGCAAGATAGGTGTTACAGGTAATTGTGAAAATGAGTCACTCTTAGATATACCTACCCAAACATGGCCGATGCGACATCATTTCGGAATGTATAGATGGATTTACTCACAAATAAGTATGAATTAACGCCCAACTTATTCATGCCATACTTGGCAAAGTTGTGCACATGCAACGCAAACCGGTCCCGGTTGGTAAACAATAATGACTCACGGATAACCTATCTGCACTAAATAATTACTTATTCACGTTATAAAAATAGTTACGGATTTTCCTGTTTACTAGTGCAACCCACTTATTGAATTCACTGTTTCGATATCGAAATAAAGTACAAATAAAAGTATGTGGTGCAGTTGAATAACACTCACATAATTGATTAAAAATGTATACTTTTTTCAACCAAACAAGTTTGTTAATTCATCGTGCAGCTAAAATCACTTAAAGTAAAACTTACAAAAGCTTTTTCGCAGTAGAAAGCACATTTATAAAGGCATATTACAATATATTTTCTAATTTACCCTATAGGAGACAAACGTAAACTGTTAGCAAGGATGCCAATCGACGCTAGAAATATATTTATAAACATAATTTTAAAAACAAGTCAAACCGTGGGGCACAATCAGTTGAAGGTATAACAATAAGATAATTGTTTGCTAACGTCATCCCTGAACTGCAATAGTACAAATTGTTTGTTATTGGTGTGTTAAATAGGCAATTAGATTGGCGTGTGACGCGGGTGCGAGCTGTATGTACGCATGCACATGCGTGCGTGACGTATTCGGCGCCCGCACAACATCCACT
This sequence comes from Arctia plantaginis, assembly GCA_902825455.1. Lineage (NCBI taxonomy): Eukaryota > Metazoa > Arthropoda > Insecta > Lepidoptera > Erebidae > Arctia > Arctia plantaginis. The sequence continues at coordinate 11,713,419 of CADEBD010000745.1, read as the reverse complement.
AATTGACTACGCATTAACCAATGCCATGTAAGAATCTGAAGCTAGTTCATGTAAGTTGTGATTATTTTATAATAACGTCCAAAAAGCGTACAACTAACCTAGTACATACATTCTTAATCTTATTAAATAGCATAACGGTTATGAAAGAATAAGCGGTTTTAGATCAGGAACTAAGTGTCCGGCGGCGGGCGCACAGGAAATCGTAAAAGCTCATCATTGGTGGGAGCGCATCTTCCGGCTAAGCGCTTTCCGACATCTAGCACGCACGCTTCCGCCTCATATCGTACACTTCAATATTGAGGGCGCCGTTTACTCAACTCTTCTATTTTAGTCAAATAACTATCTTCCAAGGGTAATGTAACGAGGAAAATGCCAAGAGTTGTTATTTGTTTACAAAATAGGCTTTGTCGGTCTTACATTTTACCTTTTATACATAGATATCTGTGTAAATTGTTGACTAATTTTAATTTAACTAATTTTATACCTACGCCCAGGCATTCTGATAATGGTTACTTTGGTATTCTCAGTTATTCTCTAACCATAAGTTTGAAAGTAAATAAAACTTAATTACAGAAAAAACTTTCATTTCATATTTCAGGGATTGTAGCGAGTAGATAATTTGCTGGCGTTGCTTATTTATATATGTATATAATTATTCATACTACTTCTACACTCCTTAACTTACCTTACCAAAATTTCGCACACTTAATCTGAAATGTGTGTGTTTACACATAAAAGAAGTAGAAGCTGAAATTGTTATTCAATGTGTTATGACATTTAAAGCTATGCGAAAACGACTAAAACAGAGACAGCAGTCATTTTACGGAAAGCGAAAAGAATAACGGAAGGTAGGTCGCACCTCAGCCTAATGGAAAGACGACCTAAAATAGAAAGGTAGCTAGAATGGAATATATGTCAAAGACGGAAGACCAGGCCCTCTGGCGCACATTGGAAGAGGTGTACCTCAAGCAGTGGAGTGCAATAGGCAGATTTATTTGAATGAGTGGGTTTCGGGAGGGATTAAATTCACACTTAGCCCCGTACGTGGCTCTGCAATAGGTTTCCAGAACTAACTACCTTTTGGACAAAATTTTGTTATTTTTTTGTTTTAGTGTTTGAATTCTGGCATGTTTGTTTAATTGTCGAAAAAAATAATAACAACAAAATTCCGAACACGACGTCTGTCGGCTCTTCTAGTCAAGTTAAAGATTGAAAAAGTACTTAAAAGAGTTGCTAAACCTAAATTTTCTAAACATTTTGGAATTTTAACATTATTGAAACCACAACCACTCGGTTACCACAAAATCTTTTCAAATAAAACAAATCATGTCACTCCGCAGAAGCAAACAGTGTTTTAGAAAGTAGGTATCGAGTTAGTAAAGAATTCGGATTGAAATAGTATGAAAAGGTATTGTTTGTGGCGGCAAAGAAAAAAAAAGCAAACAGTTGCGCATTCCTTTGGCTAGTGCACGTGGTACATTCCAATGGGGTCATGCACCACACTGTGCGCGCGTGCGTAAAACAAGTGCAACGTTCTCAACCATTCCGGCCCTGCTGCCATCGCACATTTCACCGAAACGGACACATGACGACCTGTCATTATCAGTACTGATCACGATCACAGCATATTAATGTATATTTTACGAAATATGCAACGAATGTGTATAGGAACGACTGCTCTATCAATTTTGTATTTGGAGTTTTTGAACTTTTTGTGACTAGCTAAAATTGTAATGACTACTTGTCATTAAGTAATGTAAACCATATAATTGCGATTTGGCCAATTATATTTTTCATTCATATTTGCATGTCTAGTTTACAATATTATCAAATTTCATATGTTAAGCTTATTTTTGAAATTAGTTTATGACTTTTTTAAAATAATATTTGAATAAGACTTAAATAACCTTTAATTAACGTGTCAGCATTAGGTCATTATTATATTTATATATACTTATTATATTTGCTGAAACCTGCTTTGATGATCATTAAATATAGTTAGTATAATTTAAAATTATCAAATATATAAAATTGCTTTATGACTCAGAGTATAGAAGAAGGAATGCAATGTTCCAAACACACAACAAATGAAAACAAAAATGTTATTTCGCTATTTGTCCATGAGGTAAAAGTACGCAGTGTGCAAGAATTTAGATATAAAGCGGCAGAAGCTGTGACTGGGCAGTGTAGCGGTGGGTCGGAGGCTTCTCAGGAATGCGGCCGGGCGCACGCCCCCGCCCCACCACGCAGCACCCTCGCATGCCTGGCCGCCGCGACTAACATTATTTATGGACTTCGTAAACTTTCATCACAACTTTTCAAGTATTTTCATTCTTACAATAAGTATTTGCATTTGTTATTCATTTCATTTAATATGTGCTTAGTTGATTGTAGTTACAAAAGACAAAAGATAAGTAAACGTTGATGTACGTACTCGGCACTATTTTTAAACTCGGCAGTCAGCGCAGAAGTTCCAATACTATTTCCCATTGCTTAATAGGCTGATATGCAATTAAAAAACATTAATGTTCCAGGTAATTGCCGCTACTTACGGCTTATCAAGTTTTAAATAATCTAAATAAGATATAAAAACATTTGTAATTGCTGATTATGATTAAATTAACTATGGAATCAAAAATATTATTGTAGTAAAAGAGATTTCAAGATTATGCTTCTATTGAATGTTTTCATTGAATCAGAAGCCCATTTTATAACTTTGTTATTAATATTATTAAAATACGTTAATTGGCAATTATAGAAAATAATCGTAAATAAATATGATGCGGGTTCAGTAATTTTCCGACCAGAAGAGGGTTTTATAAAATGAATAGAATACGTGTGCGTCCGAAGAAGCGAACGCCGACACATTCCCGAGGCTCGAATCGTAAATTACAGCAGCTCGAGCGGCGCCGGCGCCGGGAAGAGCGCTTGTTACGATATTTGAACAAATTCCCGGCGGTGTTAATCTGCATAATAACAGCGGCGGGTACAAAGCCGTTGCCGACTCCCATTATGCGAGGGCGCCACCCGCCCCCGCGCGCTCGCCCGCGTCTTCGTCCGCTCCTCCGGGCAGACGCACCACGCCCGAATACCTATACGTGTTTACCCGCACCCAACACCGACTACGGTGTTAAATCGACCGCCTTATCGCTTACCATCGTAACGAACGACCGTACCAGAGCTTCAACTCATATTTATGAAAAATTTCAAGTGATGAATAACGTTTAATTTGTAACAAAACTGGTCAAGTACGAGTTGTGTTCACAAGGAAAAATGTACGAAGACGATAGCACATGAGGAATAGCAGTTAACATTACTATTAGGTTTAATTTAATTATTAAAAACGCACTTCTAAAAGTAAAACAATAGATAAAGTCTTGATGTCTTGTCTTGAAGACTAAATGAATTATTATAACTTGTGTAATTTAGTTAATGTTTGGTGGTTAAGTTCGAACGATAATTCAACTTTTTTTTTGTTTTATTTCTTAATTTTTTTGAGCCATGAGGCCCATGTATCAATCTATTAATTGCCAGTATAAGATGAACTGCCAATATAGTCTTTCCGTGCCATGACAGGTCAACATATTTACTACACCTGCGTAGCTATTGTAGCAGTTTTCGCATAATTTTTAAATTAATAACACATATTGTTTAAAGATTGTAGCTTTGTAATCTTCTTTTACATAAATGGGCAAAATTCGATTAAAAAGTGATAAAAAGAAATCTCTTCACGTCTTCATATGGACTTTAAGTAAATAACTTGAACGCTGCAAGCCCTGTTCAGATTACCAAAACTCGATAAATGCACGGATATTCGAGCTGTAATTTTAATTAGTTTCAATATTAGATTATATTTGCATGTCCAATCAATTTTGACTAAAACTGTTCACACTAAAATATTTACCAAACTTTTTTGCAAATACTTTAAAACCCCATGTTTTCTAATCTATGCCAAGATGAGTTGGTACTGTGCTACTTTGTTGGTTTAGTAACTAACTAGGTATGTACTAGGTGTCACACAAAGGAACAAAGAATCCCTGTTACTTGTTTGTGGCTGTGTTACCATCGCACGAGGTTACGCATTGTTAGGCTTTTCGCATGTATTGGATGAATCACTATATTTTCGCTGTTAATTTTAATTATTATAAGGAATAAAATAAGTACATATACTTAAACAGTGCTATAAAATTTTACTCTCACGATTTCGCGGGAGGATTCTTCGGAAAAGCCTTATTGTTGAATTAATATTTATTACAGATTTTATACGAGTGATTTTCTTTTTGTAATTATAACTACATATTTTAGAATCAAACTGTTTCACGAGTAAAAGAATAAATTAATGCAAGTGACATTTGACAAACATAGAACTTACGGGCACAATGAAAGTAGAACTCGTGAATATCTTGTTTAAGCTTACCACCGCATGGTTGCTACACAAGAATAGAATTTGCCAACAAGTTTTATACCACTAATAAAGACAAAAACATAAGTCAGAGGGGCGCATCATTATTTATTATTAAATAAAAATAAATACTCAATAATTACAAATCCTTTTAAAAAAAAAATTGAGACTCTATCTATATCTATCAATACTAACAAAGAGCACTAAAAATTAAATAATATTAGTATAGATGAATAGGCCAACTAATCTCACTGCTCCAATGAGACAGCGAGTTTTCGTAGTAAACAAAAATATCATCGATGTATGCAATGTTTAGATTTTTATTGATTTTTCAAAAAACCGCTCGATCTCTCCAAATCGGTTCAGGCGTCTTCGAATCTTTATTTTTATGTATGTTCACCGATTGAACATACATAAAAAAAAAGATTCCGACGAATTGAGAACCTCCTCCTTTTTTGAAGTCCGTTAAAAAGATATTATACACAGAGGAACCATCTTATTTGTGCAAATTTCTAATCTTATTTAAATATGACTATAACACTTCAAACGCATTGCTTCTTACAACCTGACTTTCACATAATGTAAAAAGGTAGTATTGTATCTGACTTCTGTTATGTCGATTATTAATTTTAGTTATTAGGTTTTGTAAGCGACTATATACTATCTGTCCCTTACGATTGAGAGCTATTATCGTTTTATGAAATGCATGAAGTATTAAGAATATTACTACAGCGAAACTAATTAAACAAAAGTTGGGGTTGTTAAGGAAGGTACAATTATTAATGTAATAAGCGGGAAGGCGATCTGCATAACAAACGGAACAAAAGAATCAGTGAGTAGTATCTCGTCAGTCTCGTTACCTGCTATTACCCGCAGCGGTCGGCGGTCGACCCGTTTCAAACTACCAACAGAAAGCCGAACCTACTCTCGCACGAGTAGGATCGCAATATCGAAATCAGTTTCGGGATAATGATTTCAAGACATTCAGTAGGGTTAACAGAGGATGTTGTTGTCTTTAAAAAACTACCTAAATAATAGCTAGGAATGTGTGACTCAACAATAAATTATTTTTATTGGTAAGTCATTGGCCGTCGATAGTTGTTGTAAACTTCATATAATTAATGAATAATAAATTTATTGTCATCCAATAATAAAAATGTGCATTTGGTTACTATATTGTTAACGTTATAGTGGTGCTACCAGGGTACACTGCGTTATCCAAAATTTATTCAAAATGATGGCATGAATCGCTTAACGGAAGAAAAATTTTTAACGAATGACGAAGTTTTTTTTTGTCATTTTCTTAGCAGCCAGTAATTACATAAAAAGAAGTTAAAAGATTCGATCCTGGCTCTTTATAGTCATCCCTAGATAACAGATAATAAAAACTCAGAGTTTTCCCTACAAGGTGTTTACAGAAAGGTGTGATCATATTTGAAAAACATTACGAAGAGTCGCAAAAGCAATTGATGAATCTAGAAATAAATATAATAGTCGCAAAATTATATAAATCTACATTCTCGATATTAAAAGTCCCTACTTTGCTGTTTTTAGGGAAATATGAGATTTATTTATCAATTTCTCAGTTTCAAAATGGTTTTTTTTTTTTGCTTTTGTTAGCGATTTTCATCACTCACAGACTTTTTGAATCGACAACAATTTGTGTCAACCACAACAAGATTTTCAGTATTTTTTGTTTTCTTTAGTTATTGTTTTGTATCAAAATTATTTAATACTATAAATAAATTAGGGAGCACTTATTATGACAGCAAGTGTAACTGTCAGTAAGCGGAGAGTTTACAAAGGTGTATACCCGGCCTAATACCGGTTATTCTACTTCAAGGGTTAATATTTCTGGAATTCCATAACATACACCTATACATAATAGGTGTTATTGCCATTTTTGGCCATTGGAAACGCGCAACAATATGCTTTTGTTAGAAAAAATCATCTTGTTTTCTGTTTATTCAAACTCAAACTCAAACTTTCTTTATTTCATAAAATTTCCAAAATTGTTTGAAATCGTCTTCCATGTAGACTCTAAAGTCATAGATCAACACACACAAAAGCAAAAATCTCTGTTTTGTCAAATAGTAACCAAATAAATTTAACAAAAATCAAACCCATACAAAATCTATGATATGCCTGTGCCGATCTACAACCGCCCGTTTCCAAGGGGTTGAGCCTTATGAGAAGAAAGGGCAAACAAACTCATGGACACTCTTTTGCAATTCACAAGTAGATACAATGGCACTATTAAATATATCACAACATTGTTTTGATGTGTGCTAGTATGTCCGTTATTAAGGACTTAAAGGTGAAAAAACAACGAAGAGAAAACAAGATTAAGAAGAACAAACGAATACAAGAGAAAATGAAGTGAAACATAAAAAATAGAAAAAATAATAATAGTAAAAAACATACTAGCCACACCACATTTTTACTTAAGAAAGAAATAGCCTGCGCTAATTAATCCCAAGCATTCTTGTCTTCCATGTAATCCACAATCGAGTAGTATAATATAGTAGTATATTAATTGGGATATTCATTTATCCTAGTAAGTCTCACCATTTAAGCAGAAAAAAAAGTACCGAAAAGATAAGAGTGAAATTACGTTAATCCGTAATTCATTGGTTTCTGGAAAAATATAAGGTGACCCAATTACTAATTTTGTTAAAAAAATCGTGTTTTTTTATGATGTCATTATTTTAGTGGTAATATTATTCGTTATTTCGGTTATTATTATGATGTTACGATAATAATATGAGCGAATTGCTAGTTGAATTACCGTAAACTCTTTAAATCATAGCAAAAACGCTACTGTACAATTTTACTGTCATTCTTATCTGTTCTTGAAAATACTTTTAAGATATAATAAAATACATTAAAGATATAATTAAAAAAACTAAAAGGAAATATATTCTAAAAAGCGTACAGAATTTAAAGGCGCCTCGTAGATTATTATTTCATATTAAATTATATTTTACAAATAATCGATATCGATTTTCGATTTTATATTTGGTAAGTGGCAACATCGAATGTATTAAAACAAGGCACATGCAAGGGCACAATCTGTCACCATTACGTGTAATCACAACTTGGTTTGCATTTCTATTATTTGATGGTTATCTTACAATACAACTAATAAGCTTTCTAAAGGGCTTTCTAAAGCTACTAGGGTAAGAAAAATTGACGGAGTTCACTCCGTCAATTTTTCTTACCCTAGTGATCACGGCCTGAACATGGATCCCGCTCCCACTTCTCACGATAACGAACTTGGATTCGATGTCCATTGAAAATGATGACACCAGCTTTCACACCGGCCAGAGTTCTTTACAGCGCACAGTAACTCTTTCAAGAGGACATTTACGCTGTGTCAATTGTGGTATAAATGTCACGCAAATGCGAAGACATTTATTGGAAATTGAAGAAGTTCGAAATCTAATACAACAATGGGTTCGACCACAGCAGGTAAATAGGTAATCCATGTCATTTCTTCCTCTTAGAAATGTTTTAACTGGAATTATTTAAAATGATATCAATACCAAATAATTATGGCTGTTTTTTTACTAGGTACAAGTTTCGAGTGACAATATAGTGTGCCACTCGTGTTGGACTGCAGCCTGGAATGAAATACGACATCCCACTAGTGAACAGCACAATGCACCGATTGGATTGTTGGTCATGGACTTGTGTGCACCAGCTGTGGCAGGTCACTTTTGAGAATAAGATCACACTTACTCTGATCTGATTCTCCACGTGAGGAACTTATAAGGAATGTGATTGTGCAACAGATTGCACCACCTGAGGTAAATGTTCAACAGTTTTTAATTTATGTGTGTAAAATGTAGCCTATGTTATTCGCTGTTAATATAACTTTCCATTGGTGAAAGAATTGTGTGATAGCGTAACAAACAAACAATCTCACTTTCACATTTAATATAAAGTATAGATTATGGATTAAGCAGCAAACTAGCTGGTATGTCCACATCACTGCACTGGAATAAAAGTATATGGTGTAAAAGTTTTTTTATGTTAACATAGATGTTCAGTCCAGTGGATTGTATTTTTCCAACCATTTATCTAGTTTAATTTGATTTTGTTTACTGGGCCTTCATTTATGGTTTAACTATTGTTTCAGTTGCCATCATCATCTCGTGTGTGTCATAATTGCTGACGAAGGACTAATAGAGCAGCATCACATTCAACTGCAGACCGGGAAACCTCCGAGCCATCTAGTCAGTCCTCATTGCAATCTGAAGTAGCTATGTATTGCATCCGGAACAACAAAGCTTAGATACCTCAGACAGTATACTACGGCCTTATTATGTAAGAGCACCAACCACACAAAATCAATATGTTTTTCAATCGACTCACTGTTCCATCAGTATTGCGAGCTTTTTGTGAGTTCAATTATTATGCTCCTACAGAATGTAAAATCTGTAACTACTATGTATATAGTAACTCTGGGGATTTACTTTTAGGATCAATTTATAATCCAATTAAAACATTTAGTGCAGCACAAATTGGTAGGCTCTGAAAATGTTAGGGAATTTTAACTTACTATTTTAACTTACAGCGACTTACTCGTAGTACTAATTGCTTGTGGTACATACAATTTAAAGCAAGCTCGCTCGTATTATGGTGAGCATATGACTTAATGGTTGCTACCAGATAGAAATATGTAATGACCACAGGAGCAGCATTATTAAGGCATTATTAACATTAGGAAGGAATACTCCTTAGTCCTAATTGCTCATTACTAAGAGCTAGAAGTCGACACATCGGTCGAAAAATATATTTTAATTAGTGGCAATAATTCTGGCATAAGTGCAACAAAAAGTATTGTTGTAATTGTATTATTGGCCGTCGAACGGTAGGATGCTATACCCGTATTGTGACAGTAATATGGTATTTGGGTTGGGCACGATATCAGACTGATATTTTCCCGACGGCTCAATTCCTGGATGATGTACTGATTGTGTATGATACAAATGATGTATGAGATCCAAAAATAACTAACAGAACTTTACAAAAATTTATATTGAATGTGTGTACAATAAAATAAATAAGAATGAATGAATAAGAAAAAAATATTGCTATAAAACTGTAGGTATTTCTGAAAATTAAAATCATTATATATATCTTGAAAATCCGGACTTTTTCAAATACCAATTCCTTAACCATTTCATTCTTTAAAATGTATATTATCATTTCCATATTATTTTATATGTGCGCACCTAGGACCGAAGTGTCTATGGGTGGTGGGCATTCCCCTTTAAGCCGTTGTGTAAACGTTTTAAATACATATCCTAAGTACTTCAAATGTTGAATGGTGACCCTATCTACAGTTAGAGCCGTCTAAGTACCTGATTTTTTTGTGTTTCTTTTTATGGACATTCACCAGTCGCGTTATTTATAAGTAGGTACGAAGGTACACAAAGTCAATTGATTCAGTTGGCAATATTAAAAAAGTAATAAATATTTTAAAGTTTAAATCCTAAACTATATCTACACATACATCTAAGAATTATAATAAATGTAGTTACAGTTCGTAGCTTAAAAATAAATACATTTTGTGCCACTTACGATTTTATTTCTTTAAGCCCAAAATCGATCTAAGTGGCGTGCAATTGGAGAGGCCTATGTCCAGCAGTGGACTGCGAGGCTATGATGAAATCCATAACTTTTATAGAATATTAATATAAAATACTCATAATTATAAAATACTTACGATATTTTTTTTATAACTGACTGAGATAGCAGCAACTATCGTAATAGTAACAGTGATATTCTAAATCATTCGACAAGACTGTAACAAATGGGAATAGTTGAAATTATTAGAAGAATCGACAAGTTGTCGACGTACTTTAGTGAGAGCTGCCAATATTGAACACTTATGAATACGTTTGAGAAGCACCCACGCGTCAGTATAGACGACGCGACAAATCGCCAAGGTTGACTTCAATGATACGGCGCGCGCCGGATTTTTCAGTGAAATAGTTTCATCGGGCGGTTTTGGCGGCGGCGGTGACGGCAACGTCTGCGCCGCCGCCGGTCGATGCCCCCGCGACCACGCGATTTGGCTCAACTCGACGTAACTACAAATGAAAAGTCGTTACCAATACAGTCGCTTTGCGATTCTTTTCTGCGCTCCAAAGCACTTATGTTGGTTAACGAGCGCCGTAATATCTACTGTTCATGTCGTAATCTATGATCGTTTCACCGTGTCCTTGTTTTGTAAATAGGTCCTTAATAAAAAATTACCTAAACTTCACATTTCTAAATATATCACAATAATTTACAACAACAGTTTCGCCGATAACAGTAACAAAGACTCAACGCCTCAGTGAATTAGCAAAATGAACTCTAATCTATACCGCGATACTGATGCCAAAAGGCAAGTAGGCGTATGACGGCTCATGCCAAACATTCGATGAGACGAAACGAGACAATTCTCGGTGGTGTTAATCTTTAAAGAAATTATGCGTATATTTATAGTTCTAGAAAACTAAAAACGAATCGGTGACAAGCATGACTAATATAAGCACCCGTCTGCATACTGAATGTTTAATATCAATATAAATTAGAGTCAAGTTGACGCTCGCTCTATTGTTAAGCACGTTTAGCGGTCGGATGCACAAGCCATAGTGCAGCCTTTGACGGCTAGCTGCATCCCACTCGCGCCCGCAAGTTATCAATGAAATGCCTGCGCAGTCGTCGAAACAACGGTGCCTCGTGTTTCTTCTTCTGACGTAACAAAATGGCGGATAATATATTTAAGTAGGTACTAAACTATTTTAGAAATTGTTGTCAATTTGCTATTAGAGTTAACAATGCTTACGAAACACGCGATTAAATAAACATAATTCCTAAGAAAGCCGAATTTGAACTGTCATGACTACGAAATTACGTTTTGAACAACAGTTACAAAACAATAGATTTTTAAGAATTGGTCGTGCGTGTAGGTACGCACCTAAAAACAAAGGGTCTTATTTACATTCAATATATGCAATACACATACATATATATATATACATTTATATATGCAATATTCTCGTATCTATACATTAGAATGTCTTAACAGAGTAAACTACATTTCGTCAATTAATTGAGAATATGGAAAACTACGAAAATAAACAAAAATTGTTTTATTTTTCGCGCCTACTAGCGCCATCTATGTGCTGTGATCTAAGAATTTAGTATATGATTAACGAGTAATGCTATACTAGTGAACATAGATCCCGCTAGATGGCAGATGGTCCTCATTTTTTGTAAGATCCATATTGCACGTATTAATACAGAAGGCTGTGCATAGATGGAGCTGTATACGATTTTTTTCACATCCCAACAAATATGTAACGCTTATTTTAGATACGTATAGTTCTAAATTGAATTCCATAGTTTTTATAAATATCACGCAGTCTTAAATACGCAGTCAAAACAGACTTACCTGGCCGTGTGGAAGGATGAATGTTCTGATGAACCAGCGGCGCCAAACGACACGCCGACAGCGAGACCTTCCGGTATATTGTGTACAGTGATCGCTACCACTAGAAGCATAATTCGCTTCCATTGCGATTGCCGCGCTTCCAATTGTTTTACAATACCATCACGACGATCGCCTTCGCCGTTCTCACCGACTTTCTGAAATTTAAACACATAACTCATTAGCCATATATATTTTTTTCCCCCTTTTAATCCCCTCGGATACCACCTATCGGTGGCATGTCGGACACAAACCGACTAAAACCGCACGCCGTATCGGGTACTAATAGCCGGGAAACCAGGTATACCCTAGAAAGGAAGTCCCTGGTGCCCCGACATACCTCGGGCCATCTACAGACGAGTAGACGACCCCCCCCCCCCCCGTGTGTGAAATTAGTCATATACCTGTTTATGAGAATTCAATAAAAATAACTTTGAAGGTTTTTGTAAAGTTCGCAAAGAGTCTTTTCTGGTGTTGTTGTTTATACTCGTAGTCTAATAAGCACTGCAAATAGAAGGCAAATTTGAAACTAACCCTATACCAACCCGTCCGGCCATCGTGCTATAGTAGGCCAAAACCTATTTTCTAGAGGACTACTTAGGAGAGTGAACTACTAAGGGCTGTTGATGATGACTATTACTACTACTGTAGCTTACTTACTACTATGATAATATATAATTACTTGGTACCTTAAAACACCATACATGAAAGACAAAACGTTTGTTCATTAAAGTGACCTAATATTTTCATGGTGTACACTACAGACACACACACTAGGCACATATACACAAACACGCAAACAAACACGCGCGCGCGCCCACACACGCGCACACGCACGCACACACACACACACACACGCGCGCGCGTATGTACACACGCTCACACGCCCTTTGAAACACTCTTGCATTCACAATCGCGCGCACAGTTTTACACTACACATCCTTTCTTAAGCATTATTTATTATTAAATACCATTTCTTCTCAACATTAATAGACAATTACCATACTATTAGTAAATGTTCTAAAATTATCACACACGATGTCTATCTTCAAATTATCACATGTGCCAATTCATTCATAACTTTAGCAAAAAAACATTAATGGCTAGATCACCAAAGATGTAGCGTGTAGGCGTGTTTCAATAATCACATTTGTGTATAATTGTTTATCTACTCTTAATATAAGCAAGCCTATGGTCGTCAATCAGGCATTTTAGGAATACAGATGGCAATGTTGAAAGTATACAGGGTTAGTGGCTAAGTCGACCTTAAGGGGTTGTAGTTGCCATCATTTCTGATAGATTTCGCTATGAAATACCATATCCCAAACCGTAAAATTTTCAAGATATTGGCCTTTTAAGATTTTTTATAAAAACCGATATTTTGCCTTTTTTTTATTACTTTTAACTTTTAATTTTTCTTTTTTATAGTTTTTGTGTAATTGATACGTTGTTTTATTATTTCCGTCACTAAAATTGTAGTTAACTTAACAAACTGGGCCGAAGTATAGAGCAAAAAGAAATATATATTTTTTATCTTTGATGAATATTTAAAAATATCTATGACAGTTAAGCTGCAAATTTGTTAAAAAACTTGTACGTATTGTCATCTATCTAATAAAGTATAATAGTCTAGGTCAGACTTCGAAGAATTAACGTACAACCCGGTAGTACCTAGTTGAAAGCTTGGCTTGTATTATTGGACTGTTTCGTTTTCTATTCGTGACTAACAATTGCTAACTGGATTTTGATTTGTGCTTATGATACTGTTGAAGATGATTACCTATACCAACGAGGATTATGTTCTTATGCTAATTTCTTACGGATACTGCCAATGTGTATTCACACGGGCTCGTGGATGAATACATAGCACGCTATCCCGGCCCTCGAGTGCCTAATGTTATTGTGTTGAGCAGAGCCTATCGACGACTATCTAGAGTGTTCGGCTCTGTTTCAAGGCGACTATCTGATCTGGGTAGATCACGTCTCACTGATGATGTGATGAAGAAGACAACGAGATAGTTCAACGATTTAGATTGGATCCAACAACTTCAATCAATATTGTTGCTCTAGAACTAAGACTGTGAGAACAGAGGAAAGTACTGTGCTGTGAATATTGCGGGCCTATACCTATATCACTATACGCCGCTTTGAAGAGGTTGGATTTCTGCAGATTTGTAAATAATCTCTTTATTAGAGCCGTATTTTATTGCTGACCCATATTTCATGGACAGATGAGTCCAAATTTGATCAAAGCTGTATTACCAATTATATTCAAACCGCCGGCTTGGTACTCCCGATGATTTGCGGGACGCGGGGCCACGATCAACCAATCAGCTAGTATGTCGCTGTCCGCCGGTAGTGACGTGAAAGTCTGGCTGCACGCGTTATTTTTCTTAAGACTGCTACACACGGTATTATTTTGCAACTTGGATAATCTGCCGACTCTGCGTCACAAAAAGATTTTTTTTTTTAATAAACGTTTCCTTTTGTTAACACGCTTTTATTAGCTGCGCATGTGCGTATGTATCTATGTATGTTACGGAATCTTAGAAACGTGATTTTGATCCACTTCAAAACGTCGAATTAAATTGAACTTACCTACTTAACACGTTTGTCAAGGACCGACAATGCAATAATTTGAATAGTTTGTCTTATTATCCTGATCAGGTCCTTCGGGATTAACGGCTTTTTCAATACCTCAAAATACGGTAGTGTCTTTTGCCACGTACTAAGGCGTGTGCTGAAGCATATGTGATAAACTTACTTGGTACTTTTTTAGTCTTAATAAGATAAAAATCAGCATTAATGACTAAAGAATAAATTACTTTAAAAAAATAAAAAACAACGCTTTTGTAGAAAAAAGAAAAATAATTTTATCGTAAAAAAGCGTAGGAAGCTAGATTCACGATCTACGGCCAGTGTAGTGACGGTTTAAGAATACGGAGTATCACCATAGCTACTCATCTCGTGGGTGTCGTAAGAACCGTTGTTTCCTCATGGACTAACTATGTATGCAAAACTAGTTGTGTCATGAGGAATATTTTTTTAAAATTAATATTTGTTCCTAGATACACATTAATTACAATCGGTGTACAAAGGTTTATCGTTATGGTTATAAGTTCTTCGTCTTCTGGCGTAGACATAGAATGCTTACAGTCAGGATATACGCCAGCGTATGCACGAAAATAATATAGCAATATTTTTAAATAATTACTGACAATAAATGACATGAAATGGCATTTATAATTTTCTATTTGTTAATATACAAAGATATGACAGAAGTGGCCAACATAATCATCATTTCTTAAGAGGTTAGTGATAATTTTATTTATTTCCTCCTGTAGTTGTGCTAAAAGGAATGGTTATAGTAAATCAATCGTGCTTAGTTGTGCATAGTTGTGTCATTAAGAACTTATTCTGGGATGGCACAACTAGTTGTGCGTACATAGTTGGTCCATGAGGAAAACGGGGTAAGAACCAACTAAGGGAGCAAACAACCTCTTGAAGTATCTTGTTTTTTTTTTTTTACGTGTGGAAATCCCCTCGGACCGTCACCCCGCCGGGGCTCTCGTTCGGCGGGGCGGTGTGTGGGACTCGAACCGACTAAAACCACACGGTGTGCCCTCTTTGCGCTTCCAGTTTAGGAGGGGTCCAGGTATTTATCGCCTTCTGGACCCCTCCCAGCGCCGGCCCGCTCCAGTTGCGGGCTCCGTCTCAAGATATTTCCTCTCTTTAGGCACACGCGGCACACGCGGACGCCGCCCCCTCGCGGCTGGCCAACTAATGCGGGTGGAGGGGAGAACCCATCCCGTCCACCCGCGGCCACACTCAGGGCGGCATGAGGCGCAGGTGAGCGCACCTCCTCCGCCCGGTTCGCCGGCGGCGGATCAGGTCCGAGTGGAGGTCGTCCTCCCGGGCTTTCTCCGCCGCCTCCTTCTGCGAGATTACCTCCTCGCAGAAGGTTGCGACCGCGGTAAAACTACCGGCCATGGAGCGAATTACGGCCGGTAGCGAGAGATCTGCTCCGATGACTGCAGTGAGGGCCCGGCACTGCGTCGCCCATGCGGGGCAGACCGCCAGCGTGTGCTGGGCCGAATCCTCACTGCAGTCGCAGTGGTGGTAGGCGGGACTCGATTCCCTCCTAGCGACCGAGTACAGGTACTTTCCGGAGCAACCGTGCCCGGAAAGCACCTGCGTCAGCCGGAAGGAAAGGGTCCCGTGCTGCCGTCCTGCCCACTCGGCGATGACCGGCTGGAGAGCCTCCACGGCGGCGAAGCCAGCGCGTGGAGTCTCCAGCCGGAACGACCATCTGACCATGGTGGCTCGGCGAGCGGCTTCGCGCCACTCGCGCACGTCTTTGGGCGGAGGGCGAAATCCGCTCTCCGCCCGGAAGTCAGCCACTCGCCGATAAACTTCGGCGAGCACTTCCGCCTCCAAATTCCACGGGGGTGTTCCGGCCAAGGCGCAAGCCGCCTCGGTGGACACCGTGCGGTATCCGCGTATGGCTCTGACCGCCAATATCATCTGGGGGCGCCAGAGGCGCGCCCTATTCGGGGCGGTCAGAGCCGCCACCCACACCGGTGCACCATAAAGCGCCATAACCTCTTGTAGTATCTAGGTCAACTTAACCAGTAACCCTGTATTTTGTATTGAGAATTTAGGTAACAATGGAAGGCACAAGTACAAGGAAGTTTATAACAAAAGGCTAACCAATAGACATCAACTGAAACTTCTTCAGTTAACAGTAATAAAATATCGGTGGTTGTAGGGTTGTGCTTGAAAACGCTTGTCGCCGATCTAGTTGGGTGTCGATTTTTGATGGTATTTGCGATTAACGTGTTTACAATCTTGTACAGTGTAGTATCGCTAGTGACGCAGGGTTAGACGGATGCGAACAAATAGTTTGCTATAATTATGGTAAAAATGCCTGCGTTACACAAATAACAGCTTTTATTTAAAGCTAGGCAATTTTTTTGTTGACAAAGCAATATTAGCTAGCAAATCCGCACAAAATTTATAAGATCGTTTACAAAATAAAATAATTACCTACAATGATTATTATTATGATAAAACAATTACCAAATGATTTCTACGGAGAAATCAGCTATCTAATTAATGTCAATTAACGTAAAAAGTGAACTTGGTTTTGCCAATCTGCAGTCTTCGTATATCGGCAATTTTAATACTCAGTTTCCTTCCTCATTTTTTTTGTTCCTGTTAAGTGTGATTTAAGTACGTATACGTTTATGCCTGTTTCAATGGCTTTTTTTTTCATATTTACTAACAGTATTCAGTTATACAGTCACATCAATCCAATGTTTTAAATACAGTACCGTACACGGTCTCCAAAATTGGAATTTCGTCTAAAAGACATCGCTCATTACGGTTACCTTAATTTATTTTTCCACGACATTCTAGTAACATAAAAAATAATAAAAGTATTTAAGAGTATAAATAAGAACTTTCGGATATAGGTTTTATATTGGCAACAAAATGTGATTTGTGAAAGACATAATCGCTCACGTGAGTCAGCTGTTAAGCTATATCGTAGGTACATGTAGAAAGATCATTCTAGCTATTGTCAAATGTCCCTAATTTTATCCGTATAACTAATTTTATAACAGAATAGGTATTGTGATTTGATATTATCGTCTATTTTCATTTTAAAGATATTGTTGTCACTGCAACAGAAACACCTCGCTCACTCATGGGCGTATTTTTTTTAATTGTCCATATCGTCCATAAATGTCTAACGTATCTAACACCTACATGTAAACATTAAACACGCCTACATACACATAGGTTACTTCATCAAAAAAAAAAAAAAAAAAAAATTTGATATTGAACAGAGTTCACCTTCACATTGGCAGCACACATGAACACAAGAACATAAATTCCATATTTACAATAAAGTATATTTGAAATATTAAACCGATATTAACCAGAGAGTGGTGTGAGTGACCCCTACGTCGCTGTGCAGTGTGCTGGTTGTTAATGCAGTCTGCAAAATCCGCCGGTTGCTGTGGATCCATCGTCACAATGCTTGTTTGGTTTGACGGTCGCCTATTTAAGGCAGTCATCATTTCAAGGTCTTCTAATTTCTCCTTTGAATCTTTATTTTTTGTCATAGCTGTAATTCATAAAAATTGCAATCATTAGTATTTAAAATGGGAGACGACATTTAACATTTCTAAAATGTGTTGAGGAGTTACATTGCATGCATTCAGGCTATTACTTTTATTTACATATAACTTAATTATATAACACTTGTGCGCTTAGCGCATTTGTATACATTCAAGTAATTAAGTTAATTCATTACAATATATTTAGAGTAATAATTTAACATACAATACAATAAATTGACTAAACCTATTTGAGACCATAACAGCTGCCTATGTTTCAAGAGATCATAAATAAATTAAGTAGCTAAGACTTTGAGATAAGAAAAAACTCTCAAAACAAAGATGGCTAGGGTATAAATTTAGAAGGCATACGCAGGATAAGCAGATAATAATAATAATATATTGTCAATACCTAAAACATTTCCTTATGCACACACCTTGTGGAAATATAGTGTGTAGAACAAAATAACAATTTTTTAATTTGCATAGCATACTTGTTATACCTGCTAATATTTAATGTGAAAGGTGTAGTTATTTTGTTTTGGAATGTATTTTGTGTATTACATTCAAAAGCTTGTTTTTTTACACTACAATATGAATATTATAGATTTGACTAGTTTGAAAATAGCAACACTATGACTACTGCACTATCTACTACTATAGTTTAGATTTAGTTAGTTAGAATTATTTGAATATTAAATTAAATTTAAGCCTGATCCCAATAGACTGCAAATGTGTGAAGTAGGTTGTATTTACTTGCCTTAATAAAATTCACAGATTTGTTTAAATTGTATAGATAATATCTTGATTAAGATAAAAGATAACATTTGAAATTGACTTCTATTACAAACTCTTTGGTGACTCACTGTGCCAAATTGGTATTAAAAGCATATTACTCTTAATTTTTATAAATCCTCCTAGATATCTTAAATTTTGGATATAGTACAGTCTTATTTGCTTCAAGTACATACATATTAAGACTGGCTGTTTAAAATTAATATAATAAAAATTTAAATCTATGCTTATTTAAACTTTATTTTAAAAAAACTTTTTAAATTCAGCACTTTGCAATTGTCATGCAGCAACAGTACAAAGTTTTATGAGTATACTATAATGTTATTGCTGCAAACTTGCTTTGCAACTATATTACCTAAAACCATAAATTTCAACAATTTGTTTCTACTACATACTTAAGTAAAATTAATTTTGCATAATCAAAAATAATACTGGTTTGAATCTCATATTCTATTAAATTTTCATTCTTAAAATAGAAACCGAAAACCAAGGTAACCGGAGCTTAATGCTGCTAAACATGAACCAATGTACACACACAACACAGACATTGTTTAATAATAGATAGGTAAATATTAGTAGAGTTGAGTAGTAAAAATAATTATCTAATAAATAAACACATTTCTCTTCATGTCAACAGTACTTTCATTATTCTATTTCAATATAATTGAATTATTAACATCATCAACAGCCTCTAATAGTCCACTGCTGGACATAGGCCAGTCCTTACCAATTAATAACATAAAGTGTCAATATCTTAGAAATAACATTTATGATATTTGAGCACTACTCTGTATGCCGCCACTTGTTACTTTATTTATTTATTATGTGTACCTTTATATTTATTATATTTTATGTTTTATTACAATCACCACATAAATTCAGAACACTACATACCTTCATATTATTTCTAAGAGCAAGAACTAACCAGAAATGCAATGTATAATATTATTTATAATTGATTTTTTATCACTATGTAGTTTTTTAATTTAAGCATAGTCTGATAAGGTACTTTTGTCTAACAATTTAAGTTTATTGTATAAGTATGTTAAGCTTTATTGTATTTACCAATTTTCTATAAGATTGGTAAATTAGTAAATTCTAAATTGGTAAATTCTAAAGATTGGTAATCTATATTGAGGAGATGTTTTCATCACTTATTATATACTGTCAGTCTAAATTGGATTCAATTTTGAAAATAATAATTTTATTTGCATTTTTTTTAATATTATTAAAATAAATAGTATTTCAAACTTACTCATCATCATGTTGGTAGAGTTGAGGCCCAAATAGTCCAAAAACTTGTCAGTACCGTAAACAAACACTGCACCAAACAAGAATCCACATGCAACTGGTATAAAAGCAAATTGTCCTTCTGATCCATATGTTGTAGATGCTTTACACATATTTATAGCTGGTTCCAAAAGAGACCAGTATGAGGCCGCCGTCATCACTCCCGCGGCAAAGCCTAATGACACGTCAAGAACTTTCCTCTATAACAAAAAAAAAAAACAATCTATAATATAATATCACTATGAAAATCACTTAAAATATTACCGACGTGGGAAGAAAAATTGCTATATGCCCAATAATAACTTACATGTTTTCCTCTAATAAAAAATACGCAACCGGCTCCAGCAGCAGTTAACCCCCACGTCAGAAGGGTCCCTAAAAGTGCCTGTGTTACAGCACCGTATCCCTCAATCATTTTTATTTTATTTTTTTCTAAGTAAACAATACCAACTTAAGTACTTGTATCACATACACATAAAATGTGTGCAAAGTTCTCCGAACCTGCTCAAACTAAACCATCATATTATGGACGAGAGTCACGACTTATTCTTTTTATACATTCCACATGTTTTTATCGTAGTTGTGACCTTGTGTTTTGTCAAATCAGTAAGATTTTGCACAGATACAAAATACGTGTGTCACCAAAATATTGTTTGATTGCCATTTCAGTATTATAATTGCCAGTACAAATAATTTCAAGGAATTTTAGAAGACGATGTTCAACTTTACATTATACGACATTTTGCTGAAGGACAACCTATTAAATTCATAAAATCTTTAAAATTAGATAAACGAAATTCCGTTGTGCTCTAATGACTAACGAGCCTTTTATTTACTTATTGCACGAGTCTGTGCTAAGGAGATATTTACAAATTAATATTGTACTTCATTAAATGACGACCATATTATGTCACAGCAAATGGGTCACCTGATGGTAAGTGACTCCCAACGCCCATGAGCACCTGCAACTCAATAGTCACAAGTGTGCTTGAGTGCCCCTCCTCCCAGAATAAGGATAAAATTTCCTAAGAGCAGTTTTCTGTGAGAATACTACGGGTATCATTCTAGTCAAGCCAAATGTGCCGAAGCATGGGTATGCCACGGTCCGAATGCCAACTCCAAAATCACGAAGTTCGTCTTACGCCGAGTTTTAATATTGAATGCATGAATGTATCTTTTCTCATAGGTATTATGTATATCAAGTATCTACGTGGGTTTCTAAAAAAAAATGTATTGATGTTAATCCGTATGGCGTATTCTCATGCTATAGTAAAAGCTCTGATAAATTTGCTTCCAGATAGTGTTATGTAATATTTCCCAAGTTATTATTTTCACCAGCCTTAAATTTCTATCTGCAATAGAATTATTCTAAAAGTACCTATAATACTGATTTTTAGTTGTTACTAACAAGAAAGTCAAGTTGATTATTTATTAGGATGACGTGACGTCTACGTTCAGTCTATCAGTACCTATATGTAAAAACTAAATGTTGTTCGTTGCTAAGCGAATCATTTAAGAACGAGTGGATCAGTTTAATTAATTCTTTTTTGTATGTTAATAAGAGTCTGATGACGGTTTACTGGGAAAAAAATAAAATGAAAATTGGAAAATCCAAGGAAGACTAGCACTACATTATGCCACAAAATTAAAACAAAATAAATATTTACACACGACAATTCGTTGTTTGATTCCGCTTATTAAAACCAAACCGGTCAGAAACTACGAACTATATTATTATTGCATTAACATAAACGAAGTGACGAATGATGTCTAAGGCAAAGTAAGTGCCTAGAGGTGCGAGGTTACAAATATATGCCAAACAGATTTTTCAAAAAGGGAAAAAAAAATGCCCAACATAAAAAGCAATGTGACAGTAAGTATGTATATACTTACACAATTTAAACAATTCTATAGGGTCGAGTGGGCAGGATGACATGTTCTGCTGCGGTCGCATCCTTTTGCGAGGGCGTTGTCTTGTGAGAAGAGGGCTTAAGAGGAAGATCTCCACGCGAATGGAATTTCGGACGACACGCTCGTGAGTTTGGGTATGGCGCACCATAAGGATTCCCTGGGGCTCGAGGTATTTTTATACAAATCTGAGGCCTTATTCTTTCATGGTCCTCAGAGGCACTCGCATCAACATCAAGCCCTCGATAGGATTTCAACTCAGTATGAGCTCCAGATGCTGAGTTATCGAAATCCTAAGACATGAGAAATTGAGGACCAGCAATCCAGCTCCACCGGGTCCTCCTGGACTCTTCCACTGGAGGGAAAGACTTGGGCACCCAAGCGCCGCACATATTTAGTAACGTCAACTAGTAGCTATTAAAAATATAGTATTGGCGATAGAGTGATGCAGGGCGGGATAGGGCGGGATGCTTGCCTAGGGCGCTTTTAATACTTAATCTACCCCTGTTGACAACGTCTAGTCCGGTCAGCTAGTTTATAAGAAAGACCTGTCCTCGTAAAATGTGACAAAGTACTTGTAAGTTGTAATTGCAAAAAATAATATTTGTGTAAAAAAGTTTTAATTGATGACTTTTGAATTATTCGCCTCTACTTTGCGTGGGACTGCTTTTTGCCAAATTTCATGATTCCATTTTAATAGAAAGTCTTCGTAAAAAGAATGTTGATAAATCTCCGAATTGTATTTATGAGTAAAATGCTCCCGCCGACTTGTGTTGAAGCATTATTGTTTTAGTTCGAAGGTACACAAACTTAAATATTTGATGTGATAATTTTTTTCAACTTATTATCGCCACGAGTATCTGAAAAAAAATTTCTAATATTAATGCGATTTATAATGTCTAAGATATGCAGACAGACAGACAGACAGACAACGTGATTTCATAAGGGTTCCTTTTGCTTCTGAGAAACGGAACCCTATAAAGTACCATCCTATTTATTATTGTGTATAAAAACGGTAAAGGGGTCAATAAACTATAAATTATGAACACCTAATGTTGTAGATTGACAACTAACAGGTATTTTTTATTGATTTCACTACATACCAACATTATTAAAAATTCCAGTGAGCAAATTTTTCTTATGGTTTTCCTTACATCTAGATAAGTTGTTTTTTGTAGTTACATTACCACTTAATTTATAAATTCAAGGTTATTGACACTCCCAAGAAAGAAACTTTTATTTTGCCTATATACTTACATAAAATCTTAGGATTGACTTCAATGGCTTAAGCTAAATCTA
The DNA here is from genome assembly GCA_902825455.1 of Arctia plantaginis. Lineage (NCBI taxonomy): Eukaryota > Metazoa > Arthropoda > Insecta > Lepidoptera > Erebidae > Arctia > Arctia plantaginis. Next base: position 11,690,114 of record CADEBD010000745.1, on the reverse strand, counting down.
ATCATAAAAGAATAAATAATACCCTATTTTTTTATTTTAAGTAGCTATGTACTTTAGCCCGCATGGTCGTAAATACTTTTTTGGCATCTCGAGTTGTAAAGTTTTCCTTTAATTTATATAAACGTGTATATGATCGTAAACTTGAAAATGTAAATGACACCTACGCCGCCAAAGTGCCGTTCCGTAACCTGCTCAGAGAACCCGGTGCAACTAAAGCAGCTGACTACTTCCTGCACCGGGGGACTCCCAGATATTGTTTATTCTTTTATTAAACATACCCGCACTTTTGATATAATCACTTATAATTATAATGATGGTTTATTTCACTTCTCCGTTAATGATAATTATGAGTTGCATATAAACTGCAGATACTTCTTGCCTGATTTTAATGATACCTACTTTTGGTTGGAATTAAGTTAATTTTCACAGCAGTGACTTTTTTGCGTAAAGTGTTAACAAAGTTAAACACGAAAGAAGAAAACCCCTAACTTCTTTTTAAAATAAATTATAAAATAATACAAATATGGTTACCTTAAGGTCACTTAAAGATGCCTCAAAATCTTAGACACAAGGAATATTAGCTTATTAAAATAAATTATAAATAAAGAAAATTTACAGTTTGGCATATTGTAGCTACAATATGTTTCTTTTTTTTATGATATAGGGGAAGCAGATGTGTTACTCGACGAAGCGTGATCGCCGCCTATGGATGCCTGCAACTCAGGGGTCACATGCGTTGGAGTATGTTCTTTTCTTAAAGGTTTGGAATTGTGCAAAGATTGCAATGTGCATAATAATGGAAATTATTGCTACTTTTAAATCATACTCACTTGAAGAAGCGATTAGTTTTAGTCACTACGATTTCACCTGTGATTAATCAAAGCACTTAAGCAAAGATTAGATTAGATTTAAACGTAACGTGGTTTTGTAATTTAGTCACAGGTGTGGTTATATTATTTGTGAATTATATGTTTATTGTGATTTCTTTCCATCCCTAGTGCATAGTGATGCCAATTATTCAAGAGATGGGGATGAATGTTTGCCTCGTGGAACGATGGCGGAAAGGTGTCCGGCATTAATCCGGACAATTATACCTAACACTCTCCTTGATATAGGCAGTGTTATGAATATGCTCCCATTCCATTGAGTGTTGTTAGATGAGCTCGGACTAGGCTGCATGCTGGATACTCCATACAATTAAACATCACCTACCACTACCACGTATTAAACTCACGAGTATTAATGAAGTATTAAACGAAACCAACGAAATAACTAAAAATGGTTGCGTTGTAGGTATGCCGTGGAAATCTAATCTAAATCCCTCTATGACCTGCTTAAAGACCTTGGATTGCCAAGAGCTTCAGTATGTTTTTTTTTGAACGAATATTCTAAACGGCATTGCTAGGCTCATATCAAATATGGTTAGGTAGAGGGAGTAACACAGCAGACAGTGGAGGTAGGCGCTGACGCGTCGCAAGGAGTACTCCCTAAACCTATTCCTGGGTCGCAATTCCCATTGTCGAAGTCGCATGTGTTACCCCCTTCTATCACGCGATGGACCCGGCACCCGCACAGTGAATCCATGGAACGGTGAGTCCATCCATAAAACCTATACAACCAGACCTATATAGACCAGAACAGATATATATAGCTCTATCATTTGAGTTGAGAGAGTTGAGACAGGTCACCTGATGCAAAGTGGCTACAAGATTTAATTAACATACACCAAAAGAGGATGTCTTCAGATGAAGATGGTCGTTTCCTAAGATAATAAAAAAAACTGAAAGGAGAATGTAGCTATTGCACCAAAATCAGTGTAAACAGTTTTTATCTTTTCTCATTTTTAAAAAGAGATGATATTTTAAAATTTTATTTTTTTAATGGCGATCAAACAATAATAGTTTGTCAAGCTATTGATTTTTTTTTAAAGTTGTGGATTTATAGTTGTGTTTTTGGTTGCTTTAATGCTTTACCCTTCAGTCCAAAACACATACCTGTTCGTATAAACCACTGAATGGGAATCATACCATTCTAATGCTGATGATTTATTTAAGATTTACTTAATTTCAGTGTAAGTAGAATGCAATTGTCTTGCTATACAGTTGATAATAAACTGAAACAATGGGAGTAGGTACTGATTATATTATGAAGATTACGCTATCGGCATCTAAACATGCAACGTAACTATAAGGAATGAGTTAACATAAACGACTGTTGATTTTAAATTTTTTCGGATGTTTTGGGTATGAAACGTGTGGCAGCAAAATTCGTTCCAAAATTGTTAAATTTCGAACAAAAACAGCGGCGAATGGAAGTTGCTCAGGAGTCGCTAAATGAAGTTAATAACGATGCAGAATTACTAAAACGTGTTATAACAGGTGACAAAACATGGGTTTACGGATATAATGTCGAAACTAAGGCTCAATCGTCCCAGTGGAGGCATTCTGGATCGCCAAGACCGAAAAAGGCTCGACAAGTGCGGTCGAATGTGAAGGTTATGCTCACTGTGTTCTTCGATTTTATTTGCATAGTGCATCATGAATTCTTGCCACAAGGTCAAACAATCAATAAGGAGTACTACCTACAAGTTCAACGCCGTTTGCGTGAAGCAATCCGAAAAAAACGCCCTAATTTGTGGCAAAACAATTCATGGCTTTTGCACCACGATAATGCACCTGCTCACACTTCATTGCTTGTTCGTGAATTTTTGGCCAAAAACAAAACTGTAACGATGCCTCAGCCTCCATATTCGCCAGATATGGCACCATGTGACTTTTTTCTATTTCCAAAAATAAAGAAAACATTAAAAGGCCGTCGTTTTACAAGCATAGATGACATTAAAAGCGAATCGCTGAAAGAGCTAAAAGCTATTTCAAAGATCGAGTTTCAAAAGTGTTTCGAGGATTGGAAAAAGCGTTGGCACAAGTGTATTATATGAAAGAAAGAAAGAAAGAAAATTTATTGGCACATGCAAAATTCCTTACAAAAAGTGCCAATAGGTCTGCAGCTCAGCATACTGTTGGATGGCCACAGGTGCCTTCCAACGCTGGTTTTCAGCTGCAGCCCATAAGACTGGGTGTTGTCTGCAGGAAGCCATTCAAGTGGCCCAATATCCGAGGGGGATTACTTTGAAGGGGACAAAATAGATATTGATGAATAAATAAATATTTTTTTCATAAAACGAAAATTCTCGTTATTTTTTTAACACACCTCGTATATCTAGAGGCGTAACATGTACTAATATACACGTGGGCGAAGGCGCATTAGCGGGGCCCCTTTTCTTTAGTTCCCAAGACATATATGTACAATGCATCTATTTTACCAAATATCCTTTGACACCACATACCTACATAGGATGAAAAAAAAAACGCGATGGCAGAATATTAAAAAGCCTATAGACTTGAAAGAAGGTTTTATTTTGTAACTTACGTGATTTAATTTCTTACCAATGTAATTAATTCGTCTTTTTGCTTTACTGAAATCCTCTGGTAAGGACTTGTAAATATTTTTTGCAGTTAAATCAGTTTCCATGGAAAGTATTGCTGAAGCAGGTAGTCGGACCTGCTTGATATGGTTCTTACGTAGTTTTTAATCATTTTTAACTTGGAGATACTTTCTGCGGACGTTGTTATTACAGGTACGTCTCCCCGTTCAGCGTTGCTCCACTTATCCTTTTTTATTTCTGTGCTGAAATCCCCTGGATACCACTCCCCGGCGGGGTGGTTATGTCTCCTGGTACCTCGGGGTCGTGCTGTGACCTGCGGCGCCCAGGTCGTCTGCGGTACCTTTTTTTAGGAAGGAGTACGCTCTTTTCTTGAAGGTTTGAAGGTCGTATCGGTCCGGAAATACTGCAGATGATAACCCGTTCCACAGATTGGTTGTGCGGGGCAAAAAGTGTCTCGAAAAGCGCACAGTAGTGGAGCGCCAACTATCCAGGTAATGAGGATGAAAATTTTGCGTGTGGAACGATGGCGGAAACACGTTCCCTTGCCTGGCGGGCCCGGACAGTTATACACCTCTACCGGTCCCACTCCGCCATCTCCTTCGCAAGCATAACTTGCTCGCAGAAGGCGGAGTTAAAAGCACCCTCACCCAAGGCCCCCCTATGTGCGAAGCCGTAGGCGATGGCCCACTTCGCCCACGCCTAGCTACGCCACTGTCTGATCTTCAGTTCTGACAAGTTAGGTATGAAAGTAGAACAAGCAAATAAATAAAAATAAACTTTTTGCTTATATTTTATAATATAAGAAAATAAGTTTATAACATTAAATGATTGGTAATATAATATATAAGAATATAACATTTAAATGTTTAAGTGGCATCTCACCGATAAGTATTTATAGTAGTGTATTTAGAACCGGTAACCCTCAGCGGTGATAGGTACCTAAATTAAGTTACAATTCAATTACAATTACAATACAATTAACAAGGACACTAATTGTAGTACAAAAAAAATAAAATAATATATGACTTATGTAACATTGCACATGCACCGATTTCGTAAAGGTGCTTTGTGTGAAGGTTGTTGAACTGACCGCTGCGCGCTGTGAGGACTGTAACCTTGATTACTTTTGACCTCACATTTAATATACGTGGCTAGGGTGTAGCAAATATGTTAATAGGATGTCACACCGTAACTAAGTAATTGGCCCGAACCTAGCTGTATTTCTTTTTTACCGTCTTCAAATAAAGGTCGAGGTTTTCAATGCGCTGTATGTTTATTTTATATTTGTTACCTATAGTTGTTTAGGAATTGATTTGACAAATTCTTTTTTTTAATGAGTATATGTACTTCCCACTTGATCCCATTGATATTTAAGGGGATCCGGTGGTCTAGAAATTTCAAAAAAACTTTTTTTTGTATATTTCGAAAGTATAGTGTTAAATATACTGTTCAAATTTGGTGACGAAATTCCGAGTATTTCATGTTCTAAAACGTATTTACAAGGTTAACGCCAGAGCAGGTAGTCGAGCCGGCCGGCCGAGCGATTTGCTCTATTGTTCGGCAGCATGCAGATGCTCCTTTTTTTTACATTTAAGTTATTACAAAGGGGAATATTTTAGTTTCGATAACTTCATGGGTTAGTATATCGTTGTCTCTGAAGGAGTCAACATCACGTGCTGTCCAATAGTTTTTATAAAAGTGAAATATATTATTATATTACAAAAACAGAAAATGTATCGTAAGCAAAATAAAACGCATCCAAAACGCGGCCTTATTCTAAAGGTGTAAACAGAAAATTTCATGGTAATCGTTATAGTACCGAAAATACGACCGATTATACAAGTACTTCAGCCAAAAAATTGAGCCTCGGTGGAGCATTGAAGTACAATGTAGATCCCACAATGAATTATTGTATAAGTCACAGCCGTTTTTTTTACTCTGCAGCAGTTATTAAAATGAAAAGATTGCAACAAGGAGGTGAATTTCAGTAAAAATGGACAACGTGGATTAGGATTTAAACTTTCCGCATTTAAACTTTGGCAGTTAGCGCCCAAACATCAATTTTGCGGAAAAAAAGTAATTGATATCGCAACATATTGTGCAGCTTGCACTTTTAATGAAGGCTTTACAAGCTTGTTAAAAATTTTAGATGTGATGGGCATAAAAGTTGGCCCACATGCCGAACAGCTTGCTCATGAACGTGACGACGACGACGAGTCTATAAGGCCGATCGTCAAAGTACCAGCGACTCCAAAGAGGCTAGATCTGCTCGTAAAAAATTAACAGCTGATGAAATTCAAGAATTTGAAAGGACGGAGGGTATACTTTATGGTGCCGGAATAGCTGATTAATCGTAAGTTTAAGATAAAATCAAATTCTCTTGAGAATTTCTTTCACTAAAACTTTAAACGCGTTTATCTTGGAATGACTTTCTATGACCTTGCGCAGATGAAAAAAAAAATCCACTCGGCCGATTTGTCTGGAATGAAAATATATTATTATATATACTAACACCTATCGCAGGAACTAGAATAATTTTTTTGCGATAAATATTTCGATTTTTTAACATGCGAAATGTTAAAAAAAATGCTGTTTTCGGACCTCATTTTTTGACCACGAGCCATTTCTTCAAAAAAATGTTTTTTTCCTTGATTCTAGTTCCAGCCATAGCTATATTCGTGCTGATTAAAATTCCGTTTTTTTTTTCAGACCATCTGAAGTGCCGACACCTTCTGCGCCGCACGAGTCCGTTTTTTTAAAGAGATTGACTTCAACGCCGTCTTTGAAATGTTAAAAATATTTTTTTTTCTTAGTTGTAATGATTTTTATAAACTTAAATAACAATAAAATAGCCCCAAAAAATTTCAAAAGGTTTGGTTGTTATTTATATAATGAAAAAAAAATAAAGAAAAAAACTGCGCTCCTCGATTTAGGTGGAAATAAATGGAGAGGAAGAAGAATACAGTTTATCAATTCATCATATTGTAGACTCATTAAAGTTAGTGATACTTTTTTATACTTAATTTGTTATTTGTATTTGCGTATATTGTCATTGCTATGCAATGCTATAATTATGGTCTTTAATTCATTCTTAGGGGTTATAGAATGTCATAGTAGCAACCTGCTACAAATATTATTTTTTGTGTGTTCTTCACAAAAATAAGTAAAGTATGTTAAATATCATAATGATTCAAAAGAAAATTACGCACGTATACAGATAAAATAAACTAGCTATGTTAATGTGTGTTAACAAAGTTAAATTTGCGACAATTTCTTTCATATCTTTTAACCGACTTAGTAGTTAAATTAAATGACTCACACTCGCAATAAACGCCGTTATAATGAGATAATATTCGTTTTAAAGACACGGGTACTTATCATTTGCGTCAGCCTTTATATTTTATTTCTATTTGTTTTATCGTATGAGATATCAGTCACGTCGTCTGCATCGCACCGAACCCTGGCTAAAACTCGGTTTACTTAGTAAACCGCTTTTATTACTTTATTATGGTGTGATTAAATATTCTACAGCGAACGCTACTGCTTCTCTTCAGTGTAATAATATGTGCTCAGTAAATATATTTTACTTCAGGAAGTCTATTATCAAGTAATTATTTATATATCTAACTACCTTCGTATAGTAGATCGCGTTAGAACTATGCTGTAACTAACTTGCTCCATTGTTTAATATTAAAAAACAAAAACGCAAGGAGTTCGAGGTCAATGCAATTATTATCAGCTGCCTTTGACATGGGAATCAAATGCACATTCTCAACACTCACTTCAGTTGTCCAGAGTAGTGAAAGACACTATTCAGCATTCAGGTAATTATACATGTAATTATTTTTACCGATATTGTAATTACAGTCAAATTTTACACGTTTATTGGCATATAATTGCGACCTCGTCTCATTAATCGGCATTCTATGGATCACAGTAAGCTGTCTTTTTACCGTTAGATATTTCAAAGAAGACACAATTTTAATAAAAGTATAGTATGATTTCATTTTATCTGCATATCAATATGAACGGTGTGTACGTTCCCGTAAAATTAATTTTTCCATTCCTAATTTGTCCCTTTTATATCCCTCGCAACTTGTTTTTTAGATTTCATGATAATTAAATCATCATCTTCTTACCCTTTTCCAAAATTTGTGTGGGGTCGGCCATGAGTTCTCTTCTTCCATTCTCCTCTATCACTCGTCAGTTCACTGCTTACTTCCTTTCCAGCCATATCCGAGACCGACTGATATCCATCCATTTCTCTTTCGAGCAGTCTATTAACCTTTTTTTTGGTCGTCCTATGCTCTTTTATCCGGAAACTTCCATACATAAAACTTTCTTTACTACATTTTGCTCATCTCTTGATAAGTTATTGATAAGATATCGCAATTCAATGGCGCTCTAGAAGTCGCATGTGTTGCCCCCATCTATCCCGCGATAGACCCGGCACCCGGTTTCTCAATCATCTCATCTCATCTTTCCGGCTTCGTCTAATGTATTTATTCCTCACCGTGTCCATCCTAGTCAGACTACACATTCACCTTAACATCCGCATTTCAGGAACATGAAGGCGTCTCTCTTCTCATCAGAAGAAGGCATTTTATGATAATTAGATGAAATATAAAATAAATAAGCATTGATTTTTATGCCATACATATACAGGGTTACTGGGTAAGTCGACCTAAATACTTTAACTAAAGTCCAATATCTTGAAAATGGTTAGGATTGGAATATGGTAGTTCATAGTGAAATCTATCAGAAATGTTGGCTGCTACAACCCCTTAGCCTTAAAGTATTTAGGTTGACTTACCCAGTAACCCTGTATATTGAATAGGTACCTTTTTACAAATATGGTTTCATATATTGTAGTGGTCAGATTTTATTAATATTCGATCATTCAGACTTTCTTGAATTCTCTAGCACCTATAGGCTCCTCTATGTTTCTCACCTCAATTTAATGTCCCATCTGATAACGATTATAGACACTACCTTAAACCTACCGTGGTTTAAGGCAGTGTGTGGCCTTAAAAATGAAATCAGCCAAAATCCTATTCGATGTTACATTATGTAACCAACCCACAAAAAAGAGAGTTTAATTTTACACTCAATGTTAATTTATTTTATTTGTACAATATGCATGTATTTGTATAAAATATATATCTAAAGGTTTATTATTATTACAATAAGTCTACATGACTACTTGTTTGACAGACATGATAAGAAAGTTAGAAAAGTGGCCGAGAATATGCATCGTCTTAAATAATGGGAATCTTACCTACCTAGCATCATTTGACGTATTAGTTTTCTTAAATTCTGATATTAACAGGTTAAGTAGGTTTAAGATAAATGCAAGGACGTACTGACCTGATCTTGGTGCTTTCAGAAAGACTTACATTCGATAAGAAGTATAGATAGGTAATGATAAAAAATAAAAGTTTTTCATAAATTGTCTTTCTAAATTATTCAAAACGTTGTGTGTATGATGTGATATTCATGTCATAAAGTACACGCCGGATTTTGGTATTGATAGTCAATTTTCGGTCTCGAATTATGGTAAAATTTGCTAGTATTTGGTACTAACAGAACTACCAATAGACTTCCAGAGCAAGATTTGCAAATAAAGTCAGCAAAAAGCAAAAGGAAAGAAAGATAAACTCTAATGCGCTCTCACTAGGAGAAACTGAAAATAAAAGCGGAGCCTTTTTCTAATATAATCTTAGTGGCGTCTCGTCGTAATTTATTAAACTTTAATACATTTACGTACTAAAATTGTTAGCGTCAACATGACATATGTATCAAGCAACAATTTTGCACGACAATTTTGCAATTTATTATGGGTATACATAATATACTCATACTTGCTCATAAGCCAGTGTGTGTATATGTGTAGTGTGTGTGTATTTCCACATTTTATTACGTGGATAAATTTAGTTTAAACTTTTTTTACCTTCTACCGATCTATCAGTACCTTCTTAATAATCAATTAATTGTATTTAGCCTATAGCCTACAGCCTTTTTTCTTTTTTGAGCCTAAAGGTATCCTTTATATAAATGAGCGCTTACCAATGACTAAAATATTTTAGAATTTGTTTATTAGAAATAAATAATTAAGTGAAAGTTTAAATACCTAAATTATATTTTTGTCCTTGTTTATGTAAATGGCTTGCAATTTCTCTGCCGACTAGTTTTATATGTCACCGAGAACGTTGAACTTAATGAGAACATACAGTGCATGTCAGCCACTTAAAGGCTTGAATAACGAAATGTGCATGCAAAGCCGGCGGCCACGGGCATTAGATTAACCACCACGCGCCGGTGCAGAAATCGTTGGGCGGCGCTGTCGCGGTGTAGCATTATGTCCCGCATGCTCCACATTCGCCACAATTAGCGGGGTGGTGCCTCTATACAACCTACCAACTATATAACTGCTTACCTTCAAACGGCTCCGGTAAGCAGAGGAGGGAGTGATAGCTCTGTATTATTTAGAAAAGGCAAGTATATATTTTTTTGGCTTAGCGACACTAAACACCAATTTTTAAAATAGCCTATAGTGCTGCATACAATCTATATCTATAAGAAAGAAACTGATTCACTGACTGATCGATCAACGCACAGCTGAAACCGCTGTGTCTAATAGCATTAAATGTTGCACAAATGTTCCTAAGGTGACGTAGATGTGTCCTAAGAAATGATTTTCAAAAATAATGGGGATTGAAAATTTATATGGAACTTCGTTACTTTTGGTAGTAGCATTTTCATACTCACAGTAAATAGTCTTCATTAAAAGTAATAAAAAACTAAAATTATATTCTCTTTTAAAAATAATATAAATAACACTTTATCTCACAATCCCACACACGGCCGTCTGATCCCAACCTAGGCAGAGCCTGTGCTATGGTAACCCGAATGCTGATAAACATCTCTATATATATAAAAATGAATTGCTGTTCGTTAGTCTCGCTAAAACTCGAGAACGGCTGGACCGATTTGGCTAATTTTGGTCTTGAATTATTTGTGGAAGTCCAGAGAAGGTTTAAAAGGTGAATAAATATGAAAAGGCTCGATTATTTTTTTAATTCCGTGCATTTTTTAATTGTTTTCATAAAAAAAGGATTCCTTTTGTTTGTTTATTTTATACAAAAGTTTAAGTCTTTTAATTATCAATTAAGGCAGTACGAAGTCTGCCGGGTCAGCTAGTACTTATATATATTTAAATACTTACATAATATAGATAAATTACACAAAGACACAGAACAAATGACCGTGCTCATGACACAATAATAATAATTAGACAGCTATTTTTACTACCCCTATTAGTTATTAAATGGTGTTGTTACAAAATAGGGTTAAGCATTTGTATATTCATATTATAGTAGAGAAAAGCCTAGAATTCCAAAGATTTGTAATGTGATGTCATACATTGCACCCGTGCCAAGCCGGGGTGGGTCGCTAGTCTTGGATAAAATAAATACAAAACCACAATAAATAGAAGCATGTTTTATATAGTTTAATCAGTAGTATTCGACCTTCTGTACGAACCACATGAAAAGTGGCCGAGAACTTGCATTATTAACAATAACTACGACTCGGTAGCGGTATTTTTCTTGTGTTTTTCTAACATATTACGCCAAAGTTTATTGGTACTCATAACTACGCAACTGTTACAAATTCTCATAACGAGTGACGTGGTCTGCGTAGACGCAGTCACCGTAGCGTTAAACTAAGAAAACATTCCGCTAGATCGTCATTATTCAAATTTTCGCTGTACTAGTTGCCCGCTTGTTCCGGCCTCTGCTTTTTGCCCTATTTCGTACAGCTCTGAAATTACGATTAGTCCGGTCAAAATGAGATGCAGTCATCCGTGATAGATGGCCGTGTGAACGGTCCGTTATCCAAACACCTTAAGCGATCTCAACAGAAATTTACAGTATTTTGAGGGTTTAAGCGAGCCGGAAGTGAACACTTTCAAATAATGTTGCTTTAACCAAGTTAACAACTTGAAAGCAACTAACAACTTGTTTGACAACCACTGAAAGCTTTAAAGATTATAGGCTATTATAGTAAGCACATCAGCAGCCTTTAATTGTCCACTGCTGGACATAGGCTTCTCCTTAGAAAAGAGGTTTTGGCCTACTATACCATATATTTATATAAAGAGTTTGTGTCAAGTTTTCCTTCTTTTTGTAGTGTTGCTGTTGTCCTGCGTAGTTTACTCCCTTAGTCACACAAATTTATGACTGACCAGACTCGTGAAAGGTCACATCTGAGAAAGGTCGCATTCTTTAATAAAAATAAGTGCTCATGACACAATAATAATAATTAGACAGCTATTTTTACTACCCCTATTAGTTATTAAATGGTGTTGTTACAAAATAGGGTTAAGCATTTGTATATTCATATTATAGTAGAGAAAAGCCTAGAATTCCAAAGATTTGTAATGTGATGTCATACATTGCACCCGTGCCAAGCCGGGGTGGGTCGCTAGTCTTGGATAAAATAAATACAAAACCACAATAAATAGAAGCATGTTTTATATAGTTTAATCAGTAGTATTCGACCTTCTGTACGAACCACATGAAAAGTGGCCGAGAACTTGCATTATTAACAATAACTACGACTCGGTAGCGGTATTTTTCTTGTGTTTTTCTAACATATTACGCCAAAGTTTATTTACTATAATATGAATATACAAATGCTTAACCCTATTTTGTAACAACACCATTTAATAACTAATAGGGGTAGTAAAAATAGCTGTCTAATTATTATTATTGTGTCATGAGCACGGTCATTTGTTCTGTGTCTTTGTGTAATTTATCTATATTATGTAAGTATTTAAATATATATAAGTACTAGCTGACCCGGCATACTTCGTACTGCCTTAATTGATAATTAAAAGACTTAAACTTTTGTATAAAATAAACAAACAAAAGGAATCCTTTTTTTATGAAAACAATTAAAAAATGCACGGAATTAAAAAAATAATCGAGCATTTTCATATTTATTCACCTTTTAAACCTTCTCTGGACTTCCACAAATAATTCAAGACCAAAATTAGCCAAATCGGTCCAGCCGTTCTCGAGTTTTAGCGAGACTAACGTAATAAGATAATTTAATAAAAATAATTTTGATTGATTTTAATGGCATCTATTTTGGTCAATGACCAAATCACAATCACCTGTGAAATCGCTTTGTCTGAAACTAATCATTACATCATTAAATATGATTCTAAAGTAGCAATAATTTCCATGTCGAGACAGGTGCTAGCATCAAAAGCTTATCTTCACAGGCACTTAACTTGTGATACATCTTTCACGTGCTTGTGACACTTGATTTCCATTGTCACAAGCACTTATATAAATAATATATAATAATATTTTTATATCAGGATCTGGCAATAGAATCGAAACGGCAGTGGCGAGCAGTAAACATCCATATAGTTCCAATAGTCATATCTTCAACCGGAATAATACCTAAAAGCCTTCAACATAGACATTAGACATTTTAGAAATGCCGTTTTATTAAACACCTGCAGACTTACACGGAAATCTTCAGGTTCGTCCACATACACCATTACCTAAATTCTGATTACACTTGGCTATGGTCTGTGGCATCAAATAATTTTACCCCTTTCAGTTAGATTAACAAAATCAAAAAATATTATATTACATTATTTATTATAACATAAAAAAAACACGGCTCCCGAATGGCTTTGAGAAAAGGATGGTGGTTTTTTGCTTTAATTGGCAGAGGCACTGTCGAGCAATACCACAATTTGAATATAAGTTTTTGATATTAATACTTAAATAAAATATTTGATCTTTTTTGAATGTATGGAAATGACAGGTATTTTATTTCATTTTAAATTAAATTAACATTTTCAGTTGTGGTGTGTTTTTTTTTAGTATAAAACAGTGTTCGGCAGAGAAGCCATATGTAAATATACAAGGATAGAGAGAATCGGAGAAGTTAATATCAAAATTATAAATAATATATAATAATTATTATAATATTATATATATAAACTGAAATAATCTCATACAAAATTACAGTAAGTGGCTGTTAATAACGGGTGGTTTACATGCAATAGAAGGCAGTTCCTTCAAAGTATGCGGTTTTAGTGATTTCCATAAACAATACCGCACAACGTTATATAACGGAGCACATACTGTTCAGATCCATTTCGTTGACGTTCAAATATGATGTTGACAATGATAAGTGTCATAGTACTATGCGGAAGATGTTGGACGATTAATCATAAAATCAGATTCGCAGCGCATTGTTGGCTCTGCAGGTAATCATAAACCATTTCCGAACTGTGATCTTCAAATATTGCAATATTTTACTTATACAATGTGTGTATATATTTATACCTTATTTAATGTTTGATTAGTATTCCTTTCCTGTCCTATTCTTTCACAAAAAAACGGCGTGACTGGTCTATGGACCCCTGGTCGGAACGAAGTTCCTTTCGCTTTGTGATATTATATCTTATATAGTATGTTATAATTTCATTAAGAATTTTATTGAGAATAGGGAAGTTAGAGTTACTAGGTAAAGTTTTTGATTTAATTAGTTAGAAAAAGTTGCACATTTTTTAAAAAGTTTTTGATTCGATATTTTTTTAAAATGGACCTTTTTTTGGAACGAAGTTCCTTATCGCGCGTTAAACGCTCTGAGCAGCAAATTTTGTGGCTATTGCTACTCGTCATCATCTATACATATATAATTTATATAAGTATATAAAATGTTAAGTTGTTTCGTGGACGCTTCAAAAACTCAAAAAGCTTAAAGCTAAAAATATGATTTTTATCTACTTTGTGCTACCACATGGTAGATAAAACCAAGTGGTGTGCAATAGGCGAATCACTCTCTCCTCTTGCACGCCACTTCGATCGAAAATCAAAATATAAAAACCCGTTGCCTAGTTTAAAAGATCTAAGTGTCGGAAAAAAGTCTTGTTACACATTTTTCGGTCTAGCTCCCATCCGCTCAGAGCGTGTAACGCGCGATAAGGAACTTCGTTCCAAAAATATTAAGTATGGTAATTACTCCGGACGCTTACAAGTCTATATCACAATATCCAAATTATCCGCTATGCTAATGATCCAAGCTGGAAGTGCCGTTTAAGATGTGAAGTGTTGTGAACAATTCGAGGGGAGCACCGACATGTGTTTAATCATGATATACCTAAGCAGTTAGTAACAACGTGGTTACAACATGACAAAGATATCTGTACTTAGCCGTAACATTTTGTTGCATACCTCATCACTATCATTCTCCTGCGGTTTTCTCAATTGTTACTTGGGGTCGAAGCAACGTATAAATACCAAAGGCTTTTCGGTGGTTTCTTGAAATGCAATCATTTTGAAATAAACATACAATTTATTTGTTTATACCCATGAGTTCTAATAAATACAATTAAACTCTTTTATTTTTATTTAGTAGGCCTTCTTACAGTAAACTTTCAAACGTCTGTAATAAAAAGCAAAGCTTGTGGTAGTGAGTGAGTATACGCATGCGCCTCCGCGGTACCTCATGTCTGCGGTCGCTGCCATCCAAGCGTACAACACACAGACTGAATGTTATGTAAATACAATCTGCATAGGTTGACGGACGTCACACCATATGCATACTGGCTGACTGTGAAATGACCTTCTGGCATCACGTCACAATGTATGCTTAACATTTCCGCGACAGCAAAAAGGTATGGAGGTACCTACTTAAACTTATACTTATTGAATTGCTATAGAGAGCCTTTCAGTAGCCCTCTTCTCTATTCCACTGTCGCCAGCCTTTGTTAAGGAACATGAAAAGTTTACCTTTCTATGTATATTTATTACGTAAAATGACTTGTGTATGTCAATATCATTTATTAGCTAGAAACATCTTGAATAAAATATGCTATGAAAAAGTCTAGTTGAATAAAAAGTATCTGAAAATGTGTGAATGGAATTTCTTATCTAAGATAATTATTTTTTTTTACCAAAAAACCTTTAGTTTTTTATGACATAGGAGGTAAACGATGACTGATCCCTGCAACTCAAGGCTCAGTTGCGGACCTTTGTGTTTTCTACCATTTAATAAATACAAGAAAATAATTTATGTTTTTTTCGATAATATCTATTATTTTATCTCTTATATAAATATACCATATTGTAATGTTATAGGTTATATGTATTTTCATTAATATATATTTTTAAATTAGTAGAAAGCCTCACTCTGAGTTGCCTTATGACATACTCGTACTTATTACATAATCAAGATTGTCTGTAATAATTGATCACCTAACAAATTAAAGCAGATTATGCAATGACACTAATGTAGATAACGGGTATATAAACTTAAATATAACATTTTACCAATAAAGCTTACATACTTAATGAGAATGACAGACTAACTGTAGAATAGAAAATCTTCTGCTTTCGATGCTTTTATAATATTAGTTTTTGATATTAGTTTCTTTTATACATCTCACACACCGTCGGCCGTCTGATCCTAAACTAGGCAGAGCCTGTACTATGGTAACCAGACTGCTGATAAACATACTTATATATTTCCAAATACATACATAATATAGATATTACACCCAGACACAACAAATGATCGTCACACAATCATTTGTCGTGGGTGGGAATCGAACCCACGACCTCCGGCTTAGCAGTCAGGGTCACTAACCACTAGACCAACAGACCCGTCAATCATATATCATTCTTTTATCACGTTTATCATATTTCTTCCACTTCGATATTTCTTCCACTAGATATTACTACGTGCAAAATCGTATGCCCTACGTTGTTACTTAGTTAAATTTATCTGCAATAACAATACAAAAGTTACATTTTAAAATGTCTTTGTAAGAGAAATAAGTATGTTTATGTTAAAACCCAATTCTTTAGCAGAAGATTAAGATGTATCTTTATTGTAATAGAACTAAGAATTTAATTCCACGTACCACATATGGTTTGATGCGGCGGCGGCAGCGTGCAAGATTCTTTGCTAATTGACTTGTCAGGCAGGAAGCCCTTAACAAGTAGAAGTAAAACTGATTTATTACTTTAAAGGAATTCCTTATACAGTTTTAGATTATATTCGAGGTTCTTAAATAATCGATATAGTGAAACGACGATTAAAGAATTGCAAACGTAAGATATAGGTATTTTACCAAAAATAAATCGGAACATAATGTGTTATCCTAATAAAAATTCAAAGTAAAACACCAGTAGCGTTATGAAGTTACAAACTGTACGAGGTTGATGATGCAACTGCAGGCGGTTAATCAATATCGAAACCCCTTTTACAATGGGATTTTCTAATGGAATTTTCTGAACTGTTTCAATTTTATGGCTATAGGCTATTAATTATTAGGCTATTGGCAAAAAACTAATTAAAAACCAAAAAAACTAACTAATTAAGTATCTTTTCAAATTTCCTGCCAAAAAATCGAGTCTGTGAGATTAGTTTGATGATTTCACTAAAGCTGATATAGTAGTAATCAGTTCCATTATTATAGTTTTTTCAATTTAAACAATGTGGTTTTAGGTTTTTAAACATTGTAATTCAATTAATCGTTTGGTTAAAGTGTAACTTTATTGTCAACTACCCTATTAAATAGATTTAAAATAATTGCAATTTTATATTTTAATATTCAGAAAATTATATTCAAAAGACCATGACCAAGACTATTCGTCATTTCAGCATAAAGAGTTACTTAAATTTTAGATTATTGGCAGGTATGCATTTTGAAAGAGTGGAAGTTAATGGACAGAGGTCCCTAGGGTCTCTGGTCACTATGGGGGTTCCGCAGGGCTCGATTCTCGGTCCTGTTTTTGTTTCTTGTTTATATAAATGGCCTACCTAATCTGATAAAAGAAAATCAAGAGATAGTGCTATTTGCAGATGACGCTTCACTTTTATATAAACTTAAACGACAGCAATCAGTAACTGATGACGTGAATAGCACTGTCTCTAAGGTTGTGAACTGGTTCAATATTAATAATATATATATATATATATATTTAAGTTATACTAGCAACCGAATTTACTTTTAAACGAGAATAACACGAAATGTATTAGATGTTTTACTCCTAATGTTAAGCAGGTAAAAAAAAAACAGTGTTCTGATCAATGGACAGGAGTTGGATCTTGTGGACACCACCAAGACTCAGCTCTGCAAAATACACGGTTTATTTTAACTGGTGTATTTTAACTATTTTTATAGTGTAATGTCATACGGTATTTTGTTATGGTTAAATGCTGCTGACATTCAAAGTATCTTTGTGTTGCAATAGAGAGCTATTGAGCAATTTATAATCTTATTTACAGGCAGTCACTGAGGGATAAGTTTAAAGAAATTAGTATCATGAATATTTTAGTAATTAGTGAAAATTATTAGTCGTTGATCTTGACCAATATCGGTTAAGCTACACGATGGCTTGAAGATGTATGCCGTCTGTATGGACAAGCCGACTCAAAACTATGGTCCTTTCTTCAAAAAGCCTACCCAGACCCTATACTGTACTTACACAGTTTTATTTAACTTTGTTTACGGACTAAAAAAACACCTCTGAAGTTTTTTCGGCGTTACTTCCCAGAGTGAGTCTTAGGAAATGCTGGGTCCTACAAGCTGTAGCTACAAGCCGACTTGTAACAATATCTGAAAAGTTTTAATTACAGAAATAAATATTATTTATTAATTTCATCAAATAATACCTATACCTCGTCCGATATCTCGAAAATTGTTAGGTTTGGGATACGGTATTTCATAGTGAAATCTATCAGAAATGACGGCAACTGCAACCCTTTAAACTATTTACGGAAATTAGGTCTAAGTTCGGCACAGTAAACCGATTCAAAGAGGCAAAGGCAGATCAGTCAAATCATGAGACACACATTTTTTATATATTTTTTAGTATTGATTTGATGCAAATGAGTCAATATTGTAGGTAGATTGAGTTTTATCGGATTCCACCATCTCCTTCAATTCAGCGTTATTCACTTCGTTCTTCAAGTCGAAGTTTCCATTACGAAAGTGTTTGAACCAAAAACGCACTTAGCCACTGCATTGATTTTGTTTATACAAGCTCTTTCGATTGTATTCCGAAATTAAAAAGCATTCAGTTTAAAGTTAAACTGAATAAATTCTAAATTTAAAATGTGACTCTATATGACCCGCATAAACAAACATTTTCACTTTATTTCATAAGGTAATTTTAATAACAGCCTTATGTGTTTTCGCACAATATTTATATCAGAAGACATACATATTCTAGAAATCAAATTAACGGTTGATTTAACTTTCTATAGGGGCTTTTATCAATTATTTTCTGTAAAACATTTGTGACGACAAATGTAAAATGAAGAATAAAAGAGACTATATTAATCTAATTTATATGTGCGCCATACGGTCTTTCTTTAGTAAGACATTGTTTTTTATACTGCAGTACCTATAGTGCTTACTGCAGCTACGGATCACGGCTAATGCACAAACACCAAACAAACACCACAAACACAAACACCACTATCGGTAAAAATAACATTGCCCTATTAAGTAAACTACCTATAGCACGCTGTTGTACCTCAATAAATGATCGTAATTTCAGAAAAACAGTACTCATGTGAAACAGGCATTAATAGTGCTTTATTAGAAGTTAGGACGTTACCCAAAATTATTTTGGATATGAAAGTAGAACTTTAAACACTGAGTCCCAACTTTTTATCCGAATCCATAATTAACTAGACATGTTTTTGTGATTGGACATATTCAAATGGAAAATTCATTCTGTTTTAGTAGTTTCAATTTTTTTTTTTTTAAGTAGGAGCATGTAACATTCATGTGGGAGAGCCAAACCGCTGTGGGAGACGGAGTTTCAATGTAATAATGTATGAGTAACACGCATAAAAAATTATTTAATTGATAATAATAAATAGTTGCGGTCCTTTCTACAACAAATACACTAAACACAACAATCCAACTCAAACACGACATACGAGTATAGTTACAACAATAAATGCCACAACATTACTTCAGAGTAATCCAGAACATCACATGTCATACACATATCTTTGTAAAAATTGTTTCCGGGTATTTTTCGTTGTATTAAAATACTTATAAGATTATGTTGCCTTATATGGTTGGAAATTACGTTCTGATAAACGAACAATCTGACTACATATATGGTTATTACTTCGTATTTATTAACGACACCATCGTCGTTAAATCATCGGAAACAAATCATCAATTTTCATATTTTTATTCGTACGAACATAGGAACGACTATTTGATAGTTATGTGAATTGAAACAATCTGTGTGCATCTGCGAGATGACATTGATTGGCTTTCTATAGCGGTTCCATTTATAATCGTTTATCGATAGCCCCAATGGTCTCTGACAGAAATAAAGCTATTTTGATAACTTATCTACTGATCATCTTCAGGTACCAAAGATTACGACTCAAACATAACATTGATGACCCTATATCAGCCGCAACACCGAAATGCCACTCAATCTCTAAGCAGTGAGCTCGGCACCATTTCACCACGCAAATGACACGGTAATGAACGGGTCGATAGAGCCCAATTCTCCCAATAATCCGATGCCAATCAACTATATAGATCACGAGATTATTCGCGGCGGTTCGGTGATCGTGTCGTGAGAACGATAAGACACCGACGAGCAGGTGGTACCCTCCCCAACGATGGTTAACTGTTCCACCATCGTCAACCGAGCGAGCCGAGCGCGCCACCGCGCAGTCCCGACTCGAGAACCGCCAAAGCACGCGGGCCGCACTTCGAAACGACAACTGCTACCGTACCGTTTGTAACTTACGCGGGAAGAAAAGCTCTCCGCACAGTCTAGTGTGCTCTTTGGAAAAACCGCAGTGGCATTAAACATCTTTGACCGACAATAAGTGATCGTTTTATGACATTGTTCTTTAAAACGTATTTTTTTTTATATCACAGTAGTAAGGTAATCGGGGCAGATAGCATTAACGGTTGGCTCCGCGCTCGAGTGTGGCAGACCGCAAGCATGACGAGCGCTGGTGATTGCGTTCTCGTGTTCCTTATACTGGTATGTTAGAAACGCTTATCTCACTTACATATGTATATTTTTATCTTTTTTTACCTGTTGTTTGACTCATCCTAATAGGTACATACCTATTTCAATAAGTATTTACACCTTTTAACTAATAAAACTACAATTCTTTTTACAAATTGGAACAGACTTTTGTTCTTCTAAGTTGTGCCACTCAAATATTTCTTAAAATGAATGAAAAAACACCACTATGGCAACACAGCTTCTATAGCTTTCAATTTTTTAAACCTCTGTTAAAATTTAATGAAATTGTAAAATCAGTATGTAGGTATCGATATTAGCAAAGATAACGCAACGAATAAATTAATAATAGCAATAATAATAATAGTTAAAAAAACTAAAAAACACGCTTTTTATAGAAAACCAAACTAATTTATAAAAAAATATTTTCTATTTTTTAGTTTGGTTTTCTATAAAAAGCGTGTTTTTTAGTTTTTTTAACTATTTGTTTTTATAATATTATTTATTTTTATTTTTTAATTTAAATTAGTGTATTGTCATCGGTCCTCGATATATCTACAAAGTTTGACGAATTCTGACCGTTTAAAGTCAGTCAAAATCACGCACAAAGGCGTCGGTTACAAACAAACATACAGGTGAAGCTAATAAAAAGCGTGTAAAAAGAACGATACAGACAATTGATTTTTAAACCTATATAAAAAGGCTATTATTTTGCAGAGTTATAAATCATAACCGCTTCGTTCTCATTCTGGAGTATTTAAGATTGTATTTGAATCCGGTTTCCTTGAACAGAACATTATCAGAAATAGTGTTTGTAATAAGTGTATTATTGTAATCCAGCTTTGTATGGCATCAGCCTGTTTAACCCACTTTATTGTTTACTACGTAGGGTAAACATTACAAGTAAAATGTTAGTTATAACTCTATAATAATACGTGTATCATTTGAACGTGGGTAAAAAATTGCATAAATGCTTGTTTCATGCAACAACAATATCCTTCAATAAAACACTCAAGGCAGGGGCAAATGAGACGAAGTAACAAGATGTTTACGGATGACATCAAAAATTCTCAAATTATCCGCAAAAATCCAGTGGGCACCTGATGAGCTTTTACTATATTATTTGATGTTATTTCAAAATTTATGGATGTATTCAATCACTCTACTACATCTCTAATTAAACTTCTCGCTTCTAAATACTCCTCGATATATATATTTTTTTTATCTACGTTACGCGTTTTATCGAATAATAACACAAACTGCACTAGATGTTTTACGCTATGTGGATTTCTTGAAAAATATGGAGTAATAAGAAAATCGATTCTTATATTCATAACACATAAACTAAATCATCGTGTCCGATGTGTTCATTAGTACATACATTTATTTTAGAAATGTTCATTTATGTTTCTATCATAAATAGTAATGCTCGTTTGTTACTTTTCTCACTTCTTCTGTTTGTATTTCTAGGCATTTCGCCAATATTTTATTAAATATATTACGGTCCTTTTAGCTAAATAACTAGCCAAATCTAACTTAATTTTCTTCATGAAGAAGAAATATGTAGCTTCAAAAGTGTTTTGTATAATATGTTTTTTATTTTGTAAAAACTGACATTTATATCACATACAGTCGTGTCGTGTTATGAAACAACTAAAACATGACAGCTTTCTTGGTTTTTCTTATTGCTTTATAGAGATGATATGACATTATTGCAATGTTTACTAACCGGCTTATAAGGCTTCTGGTTGACAAAATTCAAGACGAAAAAGCCATGAGGATTACACATTTGAGTGTTAATCGTTTTATTCTTAGTTAATGAGCATAACCACAAGAATAAAAAGACTGAACAAATGATGTAATGCTACTGAACATAATTCACATCTTACTCAAACAAAATATGTTTGTTTATTGTAAGCATTAAGAAAACAAACATTAAGTGACAAAATAATGATTCTATAAAAGTAGTAATGCGCAACGTAGCTTTCCGTAGTTTGTTATTCGGGTAACGATTTAAACAAGGAACAAGTTTAGCTACATTTTTTTCTGAAAGTTTTGTATTTTTGATGATTTTTTTAAAAGTATGTACATTTTGTAAGACTATTTCTCGTGATAGTTTTTCTTCTGAATCCATTGTATTTACCATAGGTTATTATGATTTTTTTAGATTTTATAAGCCAGCAGTTAACTTGTTACACACCTGACTCCAACAAACATTAACGCCTTAAAGATTAGTATTAATCAAACGGGGCCTCAATTCTGCTATTTTACGTTTACGCCAAGCCACTGTCATACCACTGACACGCTATTGAGATGCCATCGAGTAGCCATTGGCATCGGTATAAATATCGGTCGTCTACACTACCTCAGTGTCTTTACAGTGGCGATGGAATGGCAGTGGCTCATCAGTGCTGATATCAAAAAGATTGCCATATTTGAAAAAATAAATAAATCATTTCCTTATAATTTGAAAATATAATAGTTTTTTTTTTAATAAATGATTTATTTATTTTATAAATGATCCGTCAATATAGGCAAGCAGATTACTCATATACATTGGACATCCATGATGTTTTTAAAACACCTATCCAAGGTGTCCACCTATCTTTCATATTTAACACGGGTGGTATTTTTTCTTCATTTTATTTCAAACTTAGTCAGCGGGATTTATATACAGTCCATTCAAAGTTACTGCTTTCTAGTACTGACACGGAATGACAGGCAGATATCACTGAACTCTACGGGTGCTTTAGGACTGAACGAATATCTAAATATAAGTCTTTTTTGAGTTTCGAGTTGACTTTTAAATATACATACGTTACGCGATGTCACACCTCCAAATTATTGATATTGACAATTTCACATAGAGAGGCCATTGATAATAAAATTAAATTATATTGGTTACATATTAAAATAAGTAAAAAGACGATTGAACTAGAATCAAAGTCAATAACACAATTCTCAGTCAATACTGAGAATTGTAATTATAATGTAAATGTAATATTACGGAATATTAATATTTTAATATTTAGCTTTAACCCAATCACATCGGTTTCGGGTATTTCTAGAACAAATCAATTCAATCTGGGCATTTTCTGTGCAGCCTTATATTCTTGTCGTCCAAATCATCTCTCCGTGCCTAATCTTTTTAATTTTTGTCATTACATCCCTTTTCCAGCCATACTGCTCCCGATACCAGTACTCCTATCTGCCACTAAACTTACTCCGTACAGACTTCTACTAAGGGATTTCAAAAGCATTAATGCTAGTTTTACACTTTGCTCTCGCTACCGTACATTAGGGTGGACATCAGCACGACCTTTTGAACTGCCATTTTCTACGTACTGAGTGACCTGTCATAAAGGCTTTACTATGTCTTTGACACATTTGATAGCCTTTTTTACACCCATAGATTTGTCCCTGGAACGGGAGAGTACTAGCTCTCTCCAGTTCTCCTTTTAGTGGACATAACTTCCTTATAAAATCACTTAGAATCATGGACACACCATGGTCTCCAGCGAGAGGCTTTCCTCTACAATAGCCGTGGTGCTCCTGACGTCCTTTATACTTCACAGTTATTTAGTGAACCAAGACTACCGCACAGAGTGGTTACATATGGTACGGTACATATGGTTAGTACATCTAAGTAAACTGAAATTAACGTGATTTCGCAAAGTTTCACATGGTTAAAATGAGTGTTGCATAGTATATGACTCATACACTTTGACCCTGATCAATTATATCTAATGCTTAAGCTGAAATAGGAAGTAAAAGATTTACATTTGATTTAAAGGGCTTAAAATGTTGAGTATTCTTTACGTTAGATTCAATAGGTTTACAAAAATGATCGTCCAATACGGTAAAGCACCATTAATTTAAAATTAAATGAACACCGAAATATGTATTTACTACCAAGCTATTTTTTATAATTCAAGGTTTTGAAAAACATCACTGCACTAAATGTCCACTTAGTTAATTCGTGAAGTGTTACAACAATTTAATTTTAATTATTTTAATTTCACTTTTTATTTCACATTTACAGTGAAACTCCAAAAAAATTCATGAACTGAAAGAAATTATCATACAATTATCATCTAATTAACCTTGAGTTTTCATTTAAAACACACCTCCAGTAGCTCTGAAAGAAGTGAATTTGTATTAATTTAATCTGCACATAATTTTAGAACATACTAAAAGAGTTACCTAACTCTTTTATATATAAATGTTATGTAACATACCTATGTTACATAACATTTATTTGTGATATTTTCAGATATTTATAAAATGCAATGATGTTTTCAAAATATCTTTGATTTTTTTAAACTAATTATTAAGTTTTTTCTATCCCTTCCTCAACATTTTTGTGCCTTTTTTTCGTGCGGCAATATCACAGTGTCTTTTATTACTCTCTTCGTCTGGCGTTGACCTATTAAAGCGCAAGAATGAAACCACTTAAAAAATTAAATTTTACATGAATTAGATCTTTAACATTCACACAAAAATAGAAACAAGAAACATTGATATCGATAGCTGTTCTAGTGCTAAAAATTAACAAACTTGTAAAAAGCTACGACTTAGAAAGTTGATTCTAGTTCGAAGCACATTTGTAACGAATCTGAGTGCTTTCAGTGCGTCAGCAAATCTAATAACACACAAAACAATAAAAAGCAGATAGCTATTAGTTCGAAACCATACAAAATAACCTTACTAAAGGTCACGAGGAAAACACATCTGACCTGTAAGGTCACGAACAACATTTTTTAAAGCGTAATAACTAAATTAACTCTAATGATTATAACAATAGCAAATGGGTTTTGAATAGTATTAGTAGCATCGGCAGTGAAGAACCTCACGTTCCGTGGTACCAGTTAAAGATCGTGCATGAATAGCGTGCTTGACTTGAGTTAACATCTGCGCGCACGCTTTTAATGTCCGCTCCATCCAGACGTAACTGCATCAAACTTATAGTGCACATAAAAATGTATTAATAGTAATTTATGTTAAAAGAAATTATAGAAAAGATGAACGGTAGATCTTAGTGTGAATTCTTACATAGTTATGGCAGATCTGAGTTTAAGCAGTTTTGTTCGCTTCAGCCATAGTATGAGAATACAAAACTAACGCCTAACTAAAATTATAATGATCATCATCCAGACTTATAGCAAATTATATAAATATATATATATATAAATCTACTAAATATATTAGAACCATAGTGCACAAGCATACTGATACAAATTCAATTGAGCGATTTATTCATGATAAACATTATGTAGGTCTTCATGTATGGAATGAAATCATTAAACTCATAAAATTAAAATAATACCTTTCTTCGGAGTGATTATTACATCTCAGCGGTTAAACACTGTAATTATTGTTGCAATGATAACAAAGACCTGGGAACATGATAAGGTAGCGTGGGAATCGCACTGAAGCACAGGCAACCAGTACCAATCTCATAATTGAGGAAGTGTTAATTTGTACCTAGATACAGGGACAATTTTATTAAGCCTATGCTCATCATATCCTCTGGGAATGTAGTCTTTGGTATAACGAACGTAATATAATGCTGTAGGTGACATCTGGGGCGGTACGCTATGGGGATCTTGTGTCAACTAGGGTGAATTTTCATGAGGTTAGGCGATTCTGCCATACATATTATAGAAATCAAATATAGGTCACCTAGGACCCGTAATATTTTGTGGCCTCGGTGCTTCCCTGCTTAAAAGGGTGCATGCCTATTTTACTTCATTTTGTCTCCCGCTTTGCTAAAGAGGAAAGTGGATTTACTGTATTTCCAACTCCTCCAATTTTACTCTGATTAGTTACGTGGCGGGTTTCAAGACAGTTTAATTTCTTCCTGGAACTGGGGGTTCGTGGGTCACTGCTGTGGATCCTGGTGTACAGGAGTTACAGTAGTGGGCGTGTGGGTAGGATTAGTCTCAATATAAAAAAAAACCTATGCTTAATAAAATACTTAGCGGATTTTACAAATAATACTTACTGTACGAGAACAAGTTCTGCAGGCCTCTACATTTATGGGTTTGCACTATCACGAATAATTATTATCACATAAAATGCCTGAAAATTAAATATGTATATTTTACGGGCAACGACCACTATGTACATTCATTTTTTTATCTTTCGTGACACCATTCTAAATTAAAATATGGTAAAAAATAAATTATTGTTACTACCTAGTCCTACTCCTACAAGTGCACTAAAATAAATAAACTGGATTCTGAAAGTGCTAGTTATATCCAAGGCAATCAAAGGAAAACATAAGGAAATTAGAAATATGAGGGTACATAAGTAATTAATAATTTCTGATGAGAAGAGGAAAATTTATCATAGGTTGTCAAAGATAAACAAAATCAAATGTCATACTTATTGCCTGTGGTCCTCTTTTTTGTCTCTCCCTGTTAGTTTGAAAGAGCACGGTAACTAATACAGTCTTGTACAATCGGCAGTATGCAAATTCCATTAAGAATGCAGAGAAATCGTCGTAGTGTATTTCCCTATTCTGTAAAGGTATCAAACAGAATGTCCAATTTCTCCTCACTTGTATCCTACAGTAAGTACAATAATTTATCAGAAGTTATGTGTGGGGATTAATCCGACTAAACATGTTGTAATGGAGGATAGAGCATTTTTCCAGAATTGCCAATAGTTTTAGCACTTTATCCCGTTCACAATGCTTTTTCTTTACAAGAGTAGAAGAGTTTATTACGCTGTAAATATACATATGATAAAAAATAATCAGCTTGACTGCGTAACAAACGAAGTAAAAAAATCGAAAGAAGAGGAGATAAAGATGAAAAACATCCAATAAAATATGATACATTATCGCATTCGGACCCATCATCTTCTTTGTGTGTTGTATATTGGATGTTTTTTTGTCTTATTAAATAATCTGATTATGTAGGTCGGATAATATAGCATTAAGTTATTGCTAGAAAAATAGTTTGATTTTAAATAGGAATTTGTAATTCAATTAAATAGGTATTTAATTTATATTTATTTAATAATATTATTTTCTTACCAAGCCTACTTCTGCTTTTGTGATTCCTATACGAAAGATTGTGATTACACTAGATTCTGCTACGAATTTAATTAAGTCAGTCAGTCTAGATCTTAAAATCGTGCAGAGCATAAAATCGGTAATTTAAATAGCTTAAACGAATCTTGATCGAGTTTCTTTCAGAGACTATCACCAACATAAGTCCTAAATTTAACGACTGGAAAGACTGCATGGCATGTGTGGTAAATAATGTTAAAGGTACTGCGATTATCTTTATCACTTTTTTTGTAGTTTACCTACGTTCACAAATTATGTTTTTTTTAAATAGATCCTGACCTCCAAACCTAGAATCGTTAAATCAATGCAGCGGTTATTTTTCTGAAGATTAAAAAAGAGCCAGGCAAGTGGGAGTCTGACTCGCGCAATAGAAGGTTTCGTACCGACATATTTAATAATAATAAAAGTAATTTGTATGAAGGTACTTTGTCCATACGATCAATCTTATTCCTAAAACGTTTTTACCCATTATTTCCGAAAGAAAAAGTTAACTTTCCTTTCTTAAACTTAATTTTCACTTGATACCTTATCTCTTCGTGAGAAAACGGAAAACTCCTTCCTGAGCAAGGTCTTGGTAGACACAAAGACAGACGGACAATAAAATTAAGGATCACTTCGTTGTCCGTCTTTCTTTTTTAATCATTAGGGTGGCAAACTATCATTGTCATCATCATGAACTATTAACTGTAAGCGGCTTACTTTACCTAATTGAATTATACTCGTATACCTACTTTTATACCATGCGAAAATAATGTTGCGTAGCAGTTTCTGCAGCAACGTTCTGGAATGTTTTTAAGCCAAAAAAGCTTATTATTCGCCACTATGTCTACATAAAAAAAATCAAGTTCGTGTAAAAAAAACACTATTGTAATTTTATTCTAGTTATTAGACGTAATAGTACTAATTGTATTTGTACTTATATAATAATATACGTACAAATACAAATGCATATAACGATGGAACAAAACCGTTTGAAGTTTTAAACCAAAAACTGAGAAATCAATTCACTCCTCTCACCGACTCTTCACGCCCAATAATCATAGTAAGACCGTTTAAAAAACCGTTTAGCAATACGAATAAAATTTACATACAAGTAAGTGAAAACAATTATCTAGATTTGGGTTCTTTGTTCGCTCTTGTGCCAACTATTGACCCACGTTAGTTCCATTGTGTGTTATTAATTTTGCTATTTTCTTATGAAATATAAATATTTTGTAATGAAAAGTATACGCTAGTCAGTTTTTTTTAATGGTTATATAAACTTATATCAGCGACAGCATTTAAAGCTGACGTTTAGAAATAAACTAAGTATTTGAATAAGGAAGTACCTGAAGGACGCAAAGTATTTTTTTAATAATAGTTGAGACAAACGAGCAGCCGGCTCACGATGGTAAGTGACTACCACCGCCCATGGACAGCTGCAACTCAAGAGTCACAAGTGGGCCCTTTGAGTCCCTCCCCCCAGTATCAGGGGAGGGAGATTTGGGCTTCGGTAACTCTAACTGTAACCTTACTCACTCGGTGGAAATCAATGACTTCACAGATGGCTTAGTGGTTTAAGCGGTCGCCACGCCGCTCACTACCACGTTGAGTATTGTCCGATCCCCACATGGGACGATACTTTGTGTGATCCACAAATTGTTGTTCTAAATCTGTTTGTAAAGTCCCCAACGACACAGGATATACTCCTAATGCGGGAGTTGTCTTTCTAAAGAGTAGAGAAAAAGAGAAGGAAAAAAATGCCCAACACCGAGCCGACCCATTTATGCCGCAACATGGCTCTCCTACAGCAAAATTAACCATGTAGGTACCTATTCAAATCGAGAAGTAATTGTACATCAAATCAACGTATGAAATAACATTCAGCTTCCAATTCGTGTGATCTTTCGACTCATACCTATTATATTATGTCAATGTCTATATAGAAATCAAAATAAGATATTTCATGCAAGCAAAGTTTCTAAAATCTCAAAGATATTATTAATGATATTAAAAAAAACATATTATTTATCAACCCTTTTTACCCTATTTATAGAAATTAACACAACGAGCGACACTAAATTTAATGACGACAAATGAAATACTTTATAAGCAGGCCATCTTTTGCTCATTCGCAAGACCAAGGCTAATAAAATGATGTTGACTCAGCAATGTATTTCGTCTGTGAGCGACTCACGGCTCAGTGGAATAGGTAGACGAAGCATAAACCGTGATAAAGCAAATCGTCTTACTTTCAACGACGCCGCATAACCGAGCTCACGTTCACTCGAATCAAACGAGGCGGTGGTACAATCATTTAATTTATTAAACCGCAATCACACTTATAATTTGTAGTGGTGAACAACGGTAGTACTCGTATGTTAAGCCAGCAGTCGCGAGGTAAGATAATCAAATAGAAGAATGATCTATTTTTAAGATAGTAAAATCACTAACTAACTTTAAATGTACTGTACATTTCTAAGTAAGTAGTAATCGATCATTTCATCTGTCTTGACTATCTGTAACTTCGAATTTGTAGTTGACATACTATTTACCTAGTTTATCTCGTTTTTACAAAATGATTGCCTAGAACATAATAGAGATATGAGTCTGTGTTTGAAAACTTCTATACCTACATTATATATTGCAGTAAAAGAATGTCTCTATTGTACTTCATTTGAATGTAATAGTTAATTATTTTAGTAACTTTTACGTTTCATAATGTACCTGTATAAATATTAGTTTGAGAATTTTGTTCAGGAGGTTCGGAAAGTTGCAACGGCCGTGGTCACGAGCGAGGAGTGCGTGCGATAAATAGATATTGAATTACACTTGATCAGTATCGAACTAGTATTGTATAATAGCTTAAGAGCATAGGAAGAAGTAACGATGACTGGTAGCAACCAGCCAACGTCGCTGCCACTTATACAACGGTTCAAGGGAAGATTTTTAATAACTATTTTCTATTCTGTAAATTATACTTGAGAGCTGATATTCATCATCACGTAAAAGATTAAAAATATCAAAAGTACTGAAATCGATATCCTATCAACTTTTCCGGAAGATAATAGCGAACGTTTTCTTTGTGGTCAGCTCTCATCGTAGCTGAGCTATCATTAAACTGATATCTGAAATTATCTGCGCTTAAGACTAACTATCAATATAATACGTATTTCTTATGGGGTCTAAGCGTTAGTTGGTAAAAAGTTGTGGTCGACTTCAGTTTCTCATTGAAAATATTTACAAGTCTATTAATGAAAAATGCCGATATTTATAATATATAAATGATTCGCTGACCCGCGCAACTTCGTCAGGTTATCCTTCGTCTAGGAATAAATTTGCTCTATTTATGCGACATTATTTACTAATACTCGGCTCCTATGGGTCGTAGCATGATGTTTATAGAGCTATAGCTAAGCTATAGAACACTAAAAGAATTTTTAAATTCGAACCAGTAAGTTCTGAGATTAGCGCCTTCAAACAAACAAACTCTTCAGCTTTACAAATTTAGTATATATTAGATTATTATTAATGACGAACTTTAAAATGTGACTTTATTCAGATCCAGATTTAAATATCGAAGTCTAGGTCGAAATATCATAACTGCTAGCTAGCAAAATTGTTTAAAAACTCTGGATAAAACTGAAAATCTGCATTGCAAACCATCTCAGAGTACAATTTTTTTTTACATATTACTATCAACTAATATGAAAACTAATACTAAAGTTTTCATATTAGTTGGTGCTTTAACTATTAAAATACATAATATTGGTTATTGATTTATACAGAGTTAGCAGAGAGGTTATCTTAAAATTTTATAGCAACAAACTGTTCTATTCATATTTTAGAGTAATTATTACAGTTTGGTTCATATACAAAGTTACATACCAGAACTTAAAGGTTCACATTCCAATCAATAAACTGTACAATGCTATAGGCATAACATTTATTTCTATAATTGTTTAGTAATATGTATTCAATATTATTCACAAGTACAATCGCGTGTAGTATAGTTAAAGTTGTTGTATAGAAGAAGTGCAGAGAGCTGACATTTTTAACAGTATTTGTCATAAAAGTTCTCTTTCTCAATTCAAGAACCAAGCCCTTGTCGGCAGAACAATCGCCACTCCTATCTATTTCCTACAATATGTTTGACCTATTGATAGGCCAAGACTCCCACTTTCTCCTTCACTTGCTGTATGTGTGATGATCTAGGTCGTACTCATTTTCTCAGGCATTCTATTTTGCCTTCCAGTATTATTCTGAAGAAGTTGTCGTATCTTATCAAGTGGCAAACCATTTTGCTCCTTCTGTCTCTTCGTTTATTATTAGTAGGGCTACATCTATGGTTCTTTTTTCTATCTGACTGATGTTCATCATTCGCCTCTAGCATCACATTTCAAATGCTGCCAACCTGTCTCTATCTCTTTGGGTTAGCGTCCACGTTACGCAGCCATTAAGTGCAATACACCATATACTTGATGAGCTGTTTTATTATTTCGGTATTGATCTTGGCCTTGAACAGGTGTTTCTTGCGATTGAATGCTTGCTTGGCGATTGCCAGTCTCTCTACTCATAAAAGTTAGTTTTTTATAAAGTTACTATAATAAAGAAAAAAATATAAAGATAAATGTCGTATCATCTTCTGATCGTACACAGTAAAAGTAATGTAAAGTTAACCTTTATTGTCTTAAATAGTTACATGGTTATACATATATCCAACATGACATAATTTACACCTAGCCTCAAAGCCCTCCTATCCCCATGCTAGTAAAAGCTGTGTTACAGTTAGGTTGAGGATAATCCCAAATTTGTTTTTATCTAGGTTTTTCGGTCAAGAAAATTAAATTTCAATTACCTTTGTTCTACACAACACTACTGTCTATATACGTATGTATATTCATAATCAAACAAAGGGTTACAAACTGAAAGAGTAAAAAAATCTTCTCCGCCCTAAAAAGGTTTTTTTAAACTGCCTAATATGTAATCCTTATCGTGCAAGTTTGTAAAAGCAGATATTTTCTTATTTTGAGCGATTTTTATAGTCTGTATAGTAGTAGCACTTTTATCAACATTTTAATAGACTTTTATTAGTTTCACCTGTATGTATGTGTGTATTTAACGGAATTTTTAAACATGTTTTTCACCCACTTCAAAAGGTTTTGTTGAATTGAAGCAATTGTTTGAAACAATTTGTCAATTGTTCAATTATCCTTATTTGAATACTCAGGATTAACGAAATCACGGCAGTGTCTTATTTTACTAAAGTAGTATACACTAAGTGAATTAAAGTTTCACAATATATAAAGTGCTCAAATACTATTTTCTTCTAATCATAGGTAGAAAAACAACAAGTAAACAACAAGTAATTATTCAATAAGAGCAGGAGTTCTAGAGTTCCGGTACTTATTTATGAAGTTTTTTAAACAATTTAACATTGGCAATTATTTACCATTAGATACACATCTTTGCTCGCAAAAGTAAAGCGTATTCAACTGTAAGTTCGTCTTAGATCTTATCCCGATTAACCTCAAACCGTTTGTCAGCACAATGTGAAAGGAAACTCATACATACAAACAGGATATACATATATTTCTAACAATGCCCACTTCAATTAGCCTCTTAATTGTTAGATGGTGTGTTACTCTTCGTTCCTCCAATTTGAATGCTTATTGTTACAGATCCAGGCGGCATTCTCACAAGACTACGATGGTACGTATACACCGTTAATCTGTCTCTCAATACATGTTAATTTTCTTATTATATAAATATGTACATCTGTGTCAATTTTTGATTTGGTTAAGATAAAAATAATCACCAAAAATGTTTAATCATACCCACCAACATTGTGATAAAGCGAAGTTTTAAGGTGCTTTTTTTTTCTTTTTCTTTCATGGGACTTCGTGCCATGTGAGGAATTTTCATAGTTATATTAAGTTATCAATAATGATGAAGGCATAAATAAATAAAATCAGGTGGCTGTTATTATAACTCTAAAAACACTGAAACGCGATTGTTAAGATGATGAGGATGATAAATTATATTATTATTAAGCTTTCAATTATCAAAACTAAGATCTATGATTGAAAAAGGTGATGTGCTATTTAACGATAAAAGTCAGGGTTAGATGAATTAGACACAGGATGTATAATCTAATATTTGCCATTTGAATCAGCTATAAAAAACTTATGAATATTATTTGAACAGTATGATTTACATAGAAAATTGAAACTTTACGCTTCAGAATGAAGAATCAATTATCTCATCTCATCGGATCATCAATCAGTCTCAGAGGTTCAAAGCCCAAACTTTAGTGGACCACTCGTTATATTACTCTGTATATCCTTGTACATTCATACTAACAGAAGCTTCACAATTACAAATATAAACAGTTTTAACTAACTTTAAATGTTCAATCTGTTGCATTTAGAGTTAAAAAAAAGTTAGCGTAGTAAACTTTCATACGAATCATCAGAGCACTTCATAAAGCAAAAGTACTTTGAATATAAAATACAACCAGCGTGACGTCATCTATGAGAAGTCATTGACAGCCGGTGACGGTCAGCCCTCTGTTTTATGACAGCTTTAAGCTTTGACCTCGAAACGCTCATGCAAATCATGCAATTGATAATAACAGAAAATTCATAAATCTTACTGTGAATGCATTTATTGAAATGCTACATAAAAAACACTAATACAGAGTCATGCATATCGAAGGAAAATGTCTCTGCTTTCTACAGTTTACAGTTATCTTTAAATGAATCCAGGTAAATTGCAACCATTAAATGCCTATTTCAGTCACGGACATTCAATGCACTTTTGCGAGTAGTGGCACCGGTCTTCGAGATTCAGTTACCGCTTTGCTGAGGAAGCCGGAGGGATTTCGCGGTGCACCTCTATTTGCAGACGACCGTGCAACGGACCCTGTTGCTGATCCTGTTTGCCAAATAAGACCTGAACCAGAAGATAGTACAGGATTATTGTACAGATTGCGAATCACGGACTTTACAAGATGCGGCGTACTCAAACGAAATGTAAGTCACGGCTCTTGTGAAAGGTCTATGTTAGTATGGCAAATTATCGATAAGCGCTCTTGTCTTGCTATTATTGGAATGGATTTTGTCTATATTTTACGAGCGAATATACATACACATTGTAGGTCCATATTTAATAATAAAAATTATTATTATAATGAAATTTGAATTTATTATAACAATCCAATTCCTCTCATGCTTTGAAATGCCAATTTACCAATATTAAATAATGATGATAAAGATTCTTATATTTGATAACTATGTCGTTTTTGTGAAATAATTGCCGTTTTTTCTCATTGATTTTTATAATAAATATATGCAAATTATAAATAAAATTTATATGTTGGCCTCTTTACACTATTTAGTCTCAATTCAACGAGCCTAAATGAGGTAAAAAATCACATGCATTGAACTCAGAACTAAGCTAGTTATTAGTAGTCAGTTATTAGCAACTCAAAATTTAGGGCAAACCGTTTATGTAGGTTACGTGCATGTAGCACCGATTCTGGTGCAGTGAATGGGGCGATCGCACCATTTGTTATTTCTTGTGCTGAATGTTTGAAATAAAATTTGGGTTCATTATGTAAATTATTGTTATTATTAATAACAGGTATTCTAACATAATAGTTAAATACAGTTTAAAGGCCGTACTTTAGACGCTGATAATACAATTAACTTTTTATTTTTATGTCCACTGAAACACACCTGACACAGTTACAAATAAACAAGTTAAACCAAAAACGTCAACTCACAGTTGTGTTATTCAGGGTGGCCGTAAACCAAACGTGTAGGAATTTTGTGAAATTATTTTTAATCTCAGAAGCAGTAAGTTAACGGTGAATGGTTAGATAGTAACATGAGAACCGCAAAAAAAGAATGCTTAAAACCTATTTGTCGACCTCTTTAATGAAATAATATCTGGTAATAAACGGGCTGCAGGTAAAGAATGGATTCAATTCTCATCCAGGACAAATATTTGTGTGATGTGCAGTCTCATTTGTTCTATGTCTAAGTGAAAAACCGTAGGAGAGCCATGCTTCGGCACGAATGGGCCGGCTCGACCGGAGTGATACCACGGCCTCGCAGAAAACCGGTGTTAAGCAATTCTTTCGTTGCCGTTCACTGAGTGAGTGATGTTACCGGAGCCCAAATCCCCCCTCCCGCTTACTCGAGCGGGAGAGACTGCAAGGGCAGCAACGCACTTGTGACTTTTGAGTTGCAGGTGTCCATGGGCAGCGGCAGTTGCTTACCACCAGGTGACCCGCTTGCTCGTTTGCCCCCTTATACCATAAAAAAGAAATCTATGTATCCATATCAAATTGGCATTATATTCTTCGATTTTCCTTATTCTCACTAGGTTTTAAGTAGTTAAAGAACCATTTTACATTTTTGGCAACTCACTAACAGGTTTATTTCTATTCATAGTCCCCCAACTACAAAAGACACGCATATGTGTAAAACTGCTTCATAAAACAAAATTATATGTATATTTCCTGGCCTTGTGTACTCTTAACATTGACAAGATAAGAGTCAACGCGGAACTATTTTCGTGTTTATGAATTCGTAATTTATCTATGAAATTAAAATTTAACACAGATTAGTATGTGCGAGTA
The DNA here is from genome assembly GCA_902825455.1 of Arctia plantaginis. Taxonomy (NCBI): domain Eukaryota; kingdom Metazoa; phylum Arthropoda; class Insecta; order Lepidoptera; family Erebidae; genus Arctia; species Arctia plantaginis. Next base: position 11,653,908 of record CADEBD010000745.1, on the reverse strand, counting down.
TTAGATTATATCTGTTATTTAATACAACGAAAACAGCGAATGAGTACAATGAAAATGTTCAATGAAAACTACTTGTTATACGATCAATGATGCTTTAAACCACACTTTAGTTGTGTAACACTACTTCCCTTCTCTTCCGTTAGTTTCTGGTGATGTAAATATACACAAAAAACAGTATTCCTTTTATATGTTTATATTTCAATTTGATGACAGCAGAAAACAGTTTTTTCATCCTACTTTATGTTTTACTTTAACATTGTAGCTACTTTTTTAAATGTTATTTCTCGGATATTAGCTGTAAATTGAATGCACTCGCGTAATTCTGAGATCCGAGTAAAATAAACTAACGTGCCAGTTAACAAGTACCCTTGAAGTCTTTAGCGGTTTCGACATTATATTTTGTGGAACACTTTACTGTCATGTACTGTAAGTGTTGAAATGGCCCTATTGTTTCTCAGCTAGTCAGCATCAACTTTCATGCAGTTAACTTAAATTTATAATAAGATGACTGTGGGCACTGTGTCATCGGAAGATAATATACAATACATTCCATCAGTTACTAACAGTGAATAAGAAGTATCGTGGCCTACACAACAAGCCCAGCTTATATATTATTACTCATTGCCCGCTTATACCGGTATACTATTGAGGTGAAGAGAAATCTTAAACACCTGTGTCAATACGGGAACTTTGCATCGATTGAATACAATGCACTTCGCTAAACTAGTTCGTTTCTCCATAATTGTGTCAATAATCCGGGTTATTGGAGAAAAGCAACTTGCGACCACTAGTCCAATCCATATACATACTAAAGCTAGTAGCTACCAGTCATATTTTCGGTAGACGGAAGTGAGTTTGAAGGCGTTCTGTGGCACTATAGAGTAGAAACTGGTTAGACCAGTAGCGCATCGCGATGTACTAGGAAATACTAAAAGGATGATTCAAAGAATATCACGTCTTTAAGTAGGTCCAATGGAATTAACTAATAAGCAACTTATGTACTAAACATTTTCAGTTATTTAAATCGTTAATTAGCACAAAGCGTTAAGTAATAACAGCCATGTAGTTACGCTTAAAATGTGTCTCTAATCGATCAAAAGTTTGCGGTTCTCTCTAAACTGTCTGTGACAGAGATACGCGCAACATTAAACGCCATGGTAGATAAGGTACTGTTATTACAAAAGTATGTCTAGCTTCGACGTCCATCAACTCAGACTCTATGTCACAGTGTTAGTTAGCAAAAGAGGTAAAGGACGTTGGACCCGTTAATAAGATTGTTTGATTGATTTTATTTATTGCGAAAGGCCACAAATGAAACCAGCTAAAACTTTTTGCAATGGCGCACATTATGCGGACAACAAACAAAAGAGTATTAGGACAGGACAAACCAGAATTTAATTCATGACTAACTAGTTTTTTTATTCGGCGATGAATATTTACTAATAGTTAAACGAACGGTAAATCTGTAATAAGTCAAAGTTAATAATATCTTTCATTAGATAAGAAACATGAAAATTATTTGAAATCGTATTATATGTACTCTAAAGTCATAAATAAACACAGTACATCAACAATATTTAGTTAACTGAATCCCATTATATAGCCCGTTTCTAAGGGACTTTTCCAAACGCTCATGAAAATCTTCCGGCCGTATTAGTTATAAGTCCTAGTTATTGATATGTAAACAGATTCAAAGAAATCAGTTATATATTTCAAACTTCGCTAGACATTTGGCGATTAGTTTTTGAATTGTATCCATTTTACTAAAACGCATACATCCGGCCCATGGCTAAATTGATCAAAAAGAGTATTCTATGGTCGTACTTAACAAACATGTGAAAACATCGTTTATCGCGTCTAGAATAAATATGGGCTTTTTTTTTTTGTTACATGGTTCCTTCCTTCTAATCAATGTTAAACTCTGTTTTTTATTCGTCTTTATATGATTGTATATGAATATTGCACTTGGTCTAAATGTTCACATTACAGAACTTCATCATCTTACTTACCCTTTTTTCAAAAATTTTTAGGAGTGTGACAAAATATGATCTCTTATTTTTAGCAATATCCCCCTATGTTTTTTTTTAATTCTCTTTTACTCTTTTACCAAGCAATTTCTATTTGCAAAACTTATTTTGCACGATTTTGCTTAACCCCACGCACCATGTGTTCGTGCCATGAAATCCATTAATTAGTAATTAATATTGAACCGCAGGTTAACGAGTAATAAAATTAATATGTAGACGATTTTGTAGGTGACCACTATCTTATCTAAAAACCAGTACCTATTAAAATATGTATTGGTCGCTTTTGCGATGCTTTAACTTCAGTTTATTAGTTCTTAGCTCTAAAATAACTTAATAGGCTATTAAAATAACTTTATCGTAACTGTAATCCTTAATACAAGTTCTTTGGATTGGAGGCAGTTAAATATATTAGTGATGTAGGTATATGTATCTAAGACACATCTATTTATAATTATTCAAGTAATGTTTATACAAGTATGTGGGTAACTGGGTAACAGTATTTTCTTTTCAATACAGGGTTTTGTTCACGTCCGAGTCTGGTTCCCGCAATTTCCAGGAGTGGTTATGCAATCAGATCAAGAACTTATAATAATGTGCAAGCCGCCGGAACCAACAATTATCGAGAATAAGGCGGCTGGATTTGCTGGCAGTTTGTAAGTATCCTGTTGATATTGGAAGGTCCGGTCTGATATTGCAGTCCGTGTGGTGACGGATTAAGAATACAGATTGTCACCACCCCTATTCATCCCGTGGGTGTTGTAAGAGTCAACTAAGGGAAAAAACTACGCAGAACAACAACACTGCACAGAGAAGGAAAACTTGACACAAACCCTATACCAACCCGTCTGGCCAGCGTGGTATAGTAGGCCAAAACCTCCTTTCTAAGGAGAGGCTTATGTCCAGCAGTGGACTATTAAAGGTTGTTGATGATGATGATGATGATGATGATATTGGAATATTTCAATCTAAGGCGTATTCTTTATGGATCTAGGTTTTTATACCTGCACATGGCTTCGTCTTTATTGTTGGTAGTTATAAACAGTTGCAACACGATTATCACTACATTAGTGTATAAAGCCATGTCCTCTAAAAAGAGATTCGATGCCTTTTAAACCTATCTTATTAACAAAAAAGAAAAGCACTACGACCTCCGCAGTCTTTTATAGAGAGATCTCTATACAGGGGCCATAAATTTTTTCGTCTTTCTTCTTTTGCGCCAAGATATTAATTCTATAAACTTCGATTCGATCGATATCTGCATTCTTTCTGGACCTGAACTTTCGAAAGTAATACTAAGAGTGGCATATTACCGATTCAATTTTCAGTCACCATACGCTATAATCACATTGCAGTCAACGTTAGATGTTTGATACTTTACTACGAAAATACCTTTTATGATAGTTATTATTGGCCTTCAGATCATTTTTTGCAACATCTTTCAATTAATTTAAAGGCAGTGTCAAGACATAGTTATTTTTTGTTTTATCACATTTGAATGAATCATTTTATAATGAATTAGCATAGATTTTATATACATAAGAGGTTAATAACTAGTTTAATGTTATAAATTCTACAGATCAAGCACTTTACCTAGCTGAATATTAATACAAAAAAATCTTTTACCTATCGTGAAAGATAAAATGTTTAAACTAAATGTGTTTCAAATTTGAAATTTACGTCATATTCACTATACTTATATGTCTACCTGTCATAGTAGGTAAGTCTACACACTCTACACAATGACAGTCAGGACAAAGAAAAAAGAAATCAACCAATATCATGGTCTAAATCAACCTTTGTGTATTCATAACACATTATTTAGACTCAAACCAAGCATCGCTCAAGAGCCCTTACATGCATATAATTTAATGCTTACACAAAAATCGAAACCAATTCAAACAACCACGCTTTTTTTGCACAAAGTATAAACTCTGAACAGAACCCGGATCCTCTGACGAGGTGCCAGTTGATAGGCGCCGGCCGCAACAAATTGGCGGCAAAATTCCTTAAGGAATTCAAATTTCTACTCTAACAATTTGAAACACAGTCCTACTACAAGTGATGTTAATATTAAGACAGAAACATGATAAAAAAACACGGTACATCTATATTACAATGTCAATATATACATGCTTCTTCTGTTTACGTATTAATTTAGATATTTCCACAGTCCCCACGGCGCAAGAGTATCAGGTGTCGTAGAAGAAACTCCAGGGCGCCTCGAGTACGAAGTGGCTCTGTATAAAGAAGCACCCCCTGTCTCCAGGCACACTAATCATTCAGTAGATTTGCCGGTCGATCAGGTAACTACTGTACGTTTCACTCCTATAAATAAAATTTTAACAGTGTAGTAAGTAGTAATAACATTTGTATAAGGGTACGCGTAATTTGCCAATTCAGTTCTACTTTGTTACTTAATTGTTCGCTGACGCACATAATTTTTGTAACCTAATTGTTTGATATTTAGATTTGTAGTCCGTTTTAATGCAACTATGGTTTTAATCCCTAATATAATATTTTAGGGTACTTACACTATTTGAATAAGTATACTCGACTTATCTATTTCGATATATTTTAGGCTTTGACTTAACTTAAAACTTTAACTCGAGAGTACCTTGTAAGAGCCCTTGCAGTATTTCGTTCTTTGTTAAGCAACTTGGATTTTCGTCTACGTAAACAGCTGCTGATCCAGTTGGAAGTCAGCCCAAAAAATCTGAAATTGATTAGAACACAAGACAAGTGGCTGTTCGCTAACAATGCAATTTTGTAAAAAACATTTTTCGAAAGAGATTTGGGTCATGGTCATGGTACACGATTACGACTGACAAAATACGAAAAAAAGACGTGACTCGAGGTGGATAATTGATAGGTGAAAAAATATTCCGTTGTCATAGATAGATAATTGAACCGGTAATTGTTTAGGCGGTGCCAATCGGCACAAAGCTTCAACTGCGTGCGCGCATCAACCCAGACTCGGCGTGGCGGCATATTAAGTTGTTGGAGGTGGCGGTCTCGCCTGACCCTGATAGGCCACACGCACCCGGTGCTGTGCTTCTTGTTAAAGACGGGTAAGTAATTACAATAAAATATTATATTTTCTAATGCCTACTATGTAATTGAAATGTGAGATTATTCGCAATGAAAGGTAAACAACAACTGACATTAAAATATTTGTTATCGACATTAACAAAGTTAGCTATTACACATAATTATGAGCGACTAATTCTTAACAGTCCATAGCAAAGATTTATTTAAAGAAAAAGGCTATTTAATAGTGTTTTCGTAAAGATCCTTGTAGGTAAAGAATATATCAAACATTGTTTTACTTAAGATACGTTACCATGCAGGTGCCGAAATCGTGACTTTGCTTCAATCATTCCTCACCAACCAGCACGCTACCGAGAGCGGCACAACGAAGTGTTTTTGGATTTCGAGGCATTCCTCCTTGCTTCAATGAAAGAACGTTCAACGCTTTGGATACACTCGCAAATAAAGGCTTGTATGGATGCCGGTGATTGCCAACCTGACTACTGTTTAGACTTGTTTGAACCCTCAGGTTAGTAATTACAAAAACGAACTCTTTAACGGTTTATTTTAACCCCAGTGTAAGCAAAAACGTTCCTTATAATACATTCGTCTCAATCGCAGCACGCAAAATAATATTCATACACACGACATACTTATAAATCTTGACATAACAAGGTAATAGATCTTGCATATAATTTTTTAGGACATGGCCGTCGACGACGATCGTTGCCTGAGGTTTCCCACAGTCACAACGTCACGAGTTCCGCATTAGTGTCTGATGCTGACAACTCTACAGTACCGTTCACAAGGTTTAAAGAGAACCTGGAATATTCTGTTGTAATGCCTGGTGAACTGTTTCATAGGACACCAATTGAAAGTACGTGCGCTACGTCCATGATGGTAGCAGTAGCTTTGGGAGCGCTTCTGTTTATGTCTGCTTTACTAGTAAGTTACAAGAATATACCAAAATTAAATATAATGCACATAAAATTAAGAACTTAAGGGGGCGAACGAATAGGTAAGCAAGGTGCTAATAAACATGTAAACGTGCTCTACACACAATTATTTGTCCTCGGTGGGCATCGAACCCACAACCTCTGGCTGTCAGTATCGCTAACCGCTAGTCAATTGATTGTTTGATAGGATAGCGTGAAGTGTAAGACAGAAAAGATTTGAATAAATTAAAATTTGGCTTGTACAATATTTATTGAACTCGTATTGGATATGGGCCATGAGCTTACTTTTTATTGTTACTACAATTAGTTTTCTTACCTTGTAAAACACACCTAGATTTAAAAAAAAACTGTTTGGTCCTTTACAGATGTGCTACTTAGCTACGAAACTGAACGCCACAATGCTGAAAAACAGCAATTTACAAACTCCATCTGGAAAGGGCTTCGAACAAATACTGAGAGAGCTGGCGCACCACTCTCTCCCAGATTCAGGGTACACCGGACGTCCTACTGTACAGTGACATAATGTAATAACAATGTACATAGATGACATAGTGTTGAACACTTTTTATGAGGCTATTAGATTGTACGAAGTGTGTAAAGGGATAGTTTAAACTAATGAGTTGATGACAAAGGCTTTTAATCACTCAGGTGCTCTTTAAAATAAAATAAATTTAGACCAGGATATATTTTTACCTTTAGGTATAAAAGGCCTTTTAGATTAAGTTACTTAAAGGAATATTTAAAATATTCAGTTTAAACTTATGACTGAGAATTCGCAAGCTGTTCTGGATGCAAGACTACAGACAACTTGGTAATTTTTCAGTCATGACTGTCAGAAGTTGTAATAGTTTATGGTAATGATATAATTATTGTTGTCTTATTTATTTTTCTTATTTAAGTAAATGTAGATAATTAAATAAATAACTTAATTTATTTCTTCCTTCCTCTTCCCGTCTGATCAAATATTTTAAAAATGTATTAACCATAGAAAAGTATTATCACAGTATAACGCTGCAACAACAGGTACCTTAAATTCGTAATTATGTATATAATAATATTAAGAAGAGTATAAGAAGAGTTAGATTTGTCCCGGATATTCGGCCTCTATTCGATATATTCAGTTTATCTGCCTATAGTCTGTTTTTTAATCTCGTAGACTAGACTAAATTGACACATGCAAATGTCAAATTTACAAATAATGTTGCCAGCTCTTTTGTGCAGTGTTGTACCTACAATACCGGTTTGTTGAATCGTAACTTTTTATTTATAATAGACGAATTTAATTTTCATTCAAAGTTATATATTTAAAATGCACGTACGTACACACGGCTGCACGACGTGCTACAAACTGCCAGGGAAATCTGACCACGCAACGCCATGCGTAATCCGACCATGTTTCGATGCCTTTAAATAAAACAAAAAAAAAAATATACTTGTAATATATTATGCTCCATATCACACCAGGAAACTGGAATCGTTACCTACTTCTAGTTGGGAAAAAGGGCAAATCCAAGATTGGCTAAAATCAAAAAATATTTCATATGACGAGACAATGTTAAAGCCCGAATTAAATGAAATTGCCCGAAAGCACAAAAAAGATCATGAAAGGTATGTCGTCGACAAGATGGCTGCTGAACGGGGTGTCACTATTTTGCGACTGCCCCCTTACCACTGCGATCTAAACCCGATTGAGTTGGTCTGGGCTCAAGTAAAGGGGCATGTCGCTAAAAATAATAATACATTCAAAATGAATGAAGTGCGAAGCCTTTTTGAAGAAGGGCTTCGTCGAGTGACCCCGCAGCGGTGGAAAGACTGTGTAGACCATGTAATTAAAATTGAAGATCAAATGTGTCATCTGGGCCATATAACCGACGACATTACTGATAGGTTTATCATAGAAGTAGGTGGCGATTCTGATGATTCAGAATATTCCTCAGACATGGAGTCATTATCTGAATCAGATTAACGCGAATACCTGTAATTAAGTTATAAAATTAAAAATATATGTTTTAAATTATTAATGTTGTATTATTACGTTTTAAATAAGTACCTACACATTATTTCAGGATAAACACATTATTTCAGGATAACTTATTGTAAAAAACGATACTTGATTTTATTAACGCTAAGTTTCGGTTGTGCCACATCACTATTTAAGAATTGCAATAAACTGACAACACTCGTAATGTCAGTTTAGTCTACGAGATTAAAAAACAGACTTTAGGTACCGGATAGTAGGCAATTGTTAGCTAGTACTAACATAACAAATAAAATCAATTACTTCAATGAATGAATGAATACCTACCTACCTTCTTAGTAGGTACTTACTTAGCGTTTTTTCAGAACGAGTCGTGACTATGACGAAAATGGAGTTTTTTGAAGAATGGCTAAAACATGACAAAACTGAACGAAACAGTGGCATTTTTTTATATAAGTGAAAAATTCAATATGTCAGTGCCCCGAGCACGAACAACTTGCGGGAAAGTATTCGTATCGTCTTCGACAAAATTTGTAAGACATTTGTGCAGCGCCCCTATCGTACGTAAAAGTAACTAATTTTGGCAGCACGAACGTTTCGAATTTACTTTCGTATCGTTAAGCATTCGATACGTTACACTTTATAAAGAAAATTGGCCGCACGAACGAAATTTTGACGTACGTTCGAAGGCTGGCTATCGAGCACCTGTCGAGCTTAGTCGAATGTTTATTCACCTAAGATATGGCCTTGAGAAAGTTTCGAAACAATCAATTTCTTTTAAAACTATTATTTTCAAGTATTAACGGTTAATTTTTTGTAGAGATTAAATGCAAGGACCGCCTCTTTAGTCCTATGTATGTTCTTGTCGCAAGTTGAATTGAAAATAAGGGTATTCAACAACTAGATTCGAGGTTAACAAATCTTGTTTTATCTATAAAGTGGAAACTAAATATTTGTCAGAAACATTTGAAGAAACTTCTACAGTATTAACAAAATGTAGTATACTAAGTATGTACCTATATATATTAATCTAATTAATTATTTTTTAGTGAAATAAGGCGAAGAGATAAACAAAGAAAGATAAAAGTGAAGAAAAATCTGTCTGTTTGTAACATTGAGTTAAAACAACACTAGAGAAGCAAACCTCATTATCACACGTTGAAAAAAGTGTAACCACTTTTGAACTTTGACGACGTAGCTTTGATACCACTAAACATTTTAAAGTAAACATATTTATGTCTCATTTACACGCGAGACAAGAACCATACCATCGCTCGGATTAGACAAAGACAAAGACATAACTTTACGATAGTGGGCCAGTGTTGACTACCGTATGAAATTTTACCCATAACAACTAAGAAACAATTTTTTTTTAAAACAATTTTGTAATAAAATAAATTAATTTAAATATTCTAAATAATATATTTCGAATTGAATAGAATAGGTATAAATAATAAAATAACTGGAAATATTTGGTTAAAAGGGTTTATATTCAGTGTAAAATCAAACAGCGCTGTGAAGCATCAGTTTTGTATACAATTGTCTTTTAGACTCTTTTTTATAAGTTTGTATGGATATTTTACTTTCATGATACAATCTTATTTTTACGTATGTAAAAATAATAGTATTTAATAATAAAAGTGAATGATCAACTTGTACTGATAATAAATAATCCCCAGGGTGTATTGCAAATTCTATTATACTTTAAATACAAATAAAAAAAACTATCTTTTATTTATTTTTTATTTATATTTTATAATTTTTTTTATTTATATTTTATAATATTTTTTATTTATATTTATTTACTTTTTTTTATTTTTATGATAAACATTTTTTATTATAATAATTATTGTTTTGTACAATTATTATTTAAAATTGATAATAAATAAAGAAAAACAATAAATTAATTCTTTTGTACAAAAGTCTCCAGCACTGCGAGCTTGGCACTTCTGCCAAGCGCGCAGTGATCGTTCAACGGGTCCCTAAAAAAAGTAATCGGTCCAGCCCTAACAACTACCGTTCTTCCTACATTTTATTATTATTGGCAAAATGTTTAAAAACAGTATAAAGCATATTATTTCATAAATTATTAATTCTCCCACTAATGTGGGAAAACCAAAATGATTTTTTAATGGTAACACTGATTCTAAATTACAATTATCAGTATTTTATTTCAATTATAGCCTTATTTACGATATTATCAATACAAAAACCATAAACTTACAAGTGAAAAGTAATTCCGCATGATTTATTAATGTTTTGTGACCTTGAATCGCATTCTTTCACTACGCATTTACCCATTTTGGCGATTGTTACTGTCATGTGTCGCTATGTTCAACTCGGTTGACGCCACATTGAACACTGAATTGACGTTTGCTACGCATATGCCTGTGGACAGATGTGCAGTAGCAACGATTTTAGGCGGTAATTACTCATCTATGTAAGTATTATATCAATGGTTTGTAATATAAAAAATTGGTTGCCTGTAAAGTCGGTATACGGGCGAAAGTTTTACGTGACAACGACTATGTCTGTCTCTCTCGCTCTTAGGCGGGCTAACCATGCCCGATTGGAAGGGACGCGTGCCTCTCACTCGCTCTCATTGTGAGCGCATAACGTGAGCGGAGCGTAACGCAGTTTCTTGAAGTGTCACCCGGCAAACCAATTTATAAGACGTTGTCACGTCAATAATAGTTTTTTTTCATGCTCACACGTTTTTTGCAATAGGTATCTTGCCTAAAAACCAGTCTAAATATTTTTTGTCTGTCTGTTTGTTTGGGTAACCTTCAAAACGGCTGGACCGATTTTGATAATATTTTACTACCAGGTAGCTGTCTATATAAGGAGTAATTTAGGCTAAAAAAAATTGCCCGGTCCGGGAATCGAACCCACTAAGGAGCGCTTTTCAAATTCTACGTAAACGAAGCTTCGGACACCAGCTAGTCCTTTAAATATAAATGACAACGAATTTCAAAATATATTGCTTGAAGCTAAGAAGTAGTTTGATTAAACCAACGAAATAATTAACAAAATTAATAAAATTCTCTAACTTTTGGTATTACTCTCTAAATACATCCCCGTTTCCCAGACGGGACCAGTAATATTGAGTTGAGAGACTATAGATATAAACAGAGGAATAGAATCAAGGTAAATCTTTTATATAATATGTTAAGAATACGCTCTGGTCTGAATCTGGAAGGAGACCGCTGCACCAGATATGAAATTGCAATTAACGTTGTAAAACAAATCGGTACCAACCAATCGTATTAATCTGGAACCGATGTTGATAGTGCTGACAAAAATGATTAGTATCAGTATTAAATTTTAATAATATTAAGGAAACTAGTTAGATATTTACTTATGGGTTTCTTTCGTAATTACAAAAAAAATGTTTAGTGGAAAATTTTGTGCCTATTAGAGTAGGGTCGTTTTTCGTTAGTGGTTTTCTGGTGGTTTTAGATGTAGAATGCAGTGGAGAGTTCATTTAACTGTTGGCAACACTGACTGTGAACAGCTGACATCTCTCAAAAAGGGTTCTTATTCTTATTTATTTACAAAGTATAAAAAAACACATACACCTTATTTAAGTTTGTTGTGCTGTAGTGTAACTCGATATTGCTCATTTTTTAATGTTAATGTGCAAATGTGCTCATTTATGAACACTTATTTGCTACAAAATAGCACAACAGTAGCGGAAAAAATGAGTAAAAGGAGTTTAAACAATACATCATCAAACACAAAAGCAAAAAAATCAAAATATTGGTCCCTAGGCTTGGTCGACGCAATGAAAAACCCTGATTCCATAGTAAAAAAAACCGAGCACTGTGTTATAATCAAAGACAAATATCCTAAGGCCAAAATTCATTACTTAGTGTTACCTCAAGATAATATAAGTAGCATCTATATGTTAAATAGATCGCATGTAAAACTTATAGAAGAATTTGGTAAATTGTTTAAGGAAATACAAGACGAAGTCGAAGTGACACTAAGAGCTGGTTTTCACGCAGTACCAAGTATGCAAAGACTTCATATGCATATAATCAGTGGTGACATGGTGTCGCCGTGTTTGAAAACTAAAGTACATTGGAATAGTTTTACTACTGACTTTTTTATGCTTTTCGAAGGTAAGATAGTAGTATTAATCAACTAAGTACTTAGTATATCTAATAAAGATACTAGGATTTCCAGATCCATCAGTTATATATCTCAGATTTGAAATCACATTCCTTTTAAATGTGACACCTTTACCTCCTGACTTGCAGGTGTTCATGGGCGGCAGTAGTCGATTTCCATCAGGTGACCCATTGGCTTGTTTGCCCCCCTACTCCATATTTTTTTTTATAGATGTGACTTGAAACTATTAAGCTGCTACATTTGTGGGGTTAGCCAACAGTCAAGTCAGTCAGGGTTAGTTAACAACTAGTTAGGTACATGTTAGCAGGTAATAGGGAGATCTCTTTGCATGAAGTTATGCATCCCAGTTCAAGGTTTTGTCCGTGGTATGTAGGGAGAGTGAATGGATTGCCATGAAGGTAGTGTCCACAAAAGAGAGTAAAGTACAACTATAATATAATAAATATACTGAGTACTGGTGGGCTTTTAATGACATCCATTACCTCAGAAAACACCCTGACTGATGAATGTGATCTTTAGACCTATCAACCTCATTATTTATGGGGGTGCAGTAGAATGCAATGGTGGTTCTGTCTCATAGGCAATCAGCAGAACACAGGATTAGATTTTATTAATGTTTAATTGGTAAGAGGCAACAAATCTCTTTACTCCTTCAAGTATGACAGAAACTATTAAATTTATTGCTAGTTTTTGAGATATAATTATTTCAGAATGTAGATGCAGGGGAGTGTTGAAAATATAATATACTGTTTATTATTGTATAGTAGCAGCAACCCGATATTTGTTTTTTACATTTTATTGCTTACTTAATAAAATAGTGACTGCTGTATGACGCTGTAACGTACGTTATTTATATATACCTATATATAAATACTATATATATATATATATATATATATGTATATACCTATATACTTCCAAAAAAAAAACATTAGAATAACTAATAACTATGACAGGTTGTTTTAGTGTGACATTTTTTTTATTTACAATGTGGTACTTTGATAAGTCTTATATGATTGCATCCTTTTTTTTTTCCGTGCGGAAAGGAAGTCCCTGGTGCCCCGACATACCTCGGGTCATCTACAGACGAGTAGACGACCCCCCCCCCCGTGTGGGAACCCCATGTTCCCTGTGCTCCTTGGAAGCGAGCGCGCTTTGCAACGCGCTCGCCGCCACCCCGGCCTGCTTCTGCTAGGGTGACAGATGGCCTCACCTGTCACCCCCAGGCCTGCGCTTATGGAGGACGGAGGTCGTTCTGCGACCTCCGGCGCCTGAGTCGCCTGCGGTACCTGGCCCGTTCCCGGGCCTGGCGAGCCGGGAGAGTTCTAAACCTCTCCCGGTCCCGCTCCCCCGCTTCGCGAGCATAACTTGCTCGCAGAAGGAGACGGCAGAGTTCCACGCACTCTCGCTCCGCACGATAGCCACAATCAGGCTATCCCGAGAGAACTCCCACTCCGATGGCCGCCACGAGGTCTCGCCTCTGCTCAAACCACGCCGGGCACTCTGCCAGCGTGTGGAGAGCCGTGTCCACGGTCTGGCCATCGCAGTGGTGGCACTCAGGCGTTGGCTCCTTGCGGATCAGACACAGGTGATCCCCGAAACATCCTTTCCCAGTGATCACCTGCGTCAGTCGGTCGAGCCAATCCTCCATATCGGGTCTTGCCGCCGCGATGACGGCGTGCCTGATATATGATTGCATCCTCAGCATTATTTAAGCAACTAGTTAATGAAGCATACGGAACAATTTAAGAATTTCATTATTTTGTTTCATGTTCAACATAATTATTAATATAAAAGACATTCCACAAATGAACTTAAACACAATAAAACATGTTTTTTTATTTGCCAAGTAACGGAATTATAAAAGATATTAAGGATATTATAAAAGATACAGTTTGTATAAAAATGGACTATGTCTAAATAAAACGCACTCTTCTATATGAAACTTTTAATCAAGTATTAACAAACTTGTTGGTATTTACAGATGTACAACAACAATTAAAAGAGAATGGCAGTATAAAGAAAATATCACCAGAATTGCATAAAAGTCTACTGGCCACTGAACTACAATGTAATCAATGTTTATTTAAGCCAAAAAACATGCCACAGCTTAAAGAACATTTGTTTATACATAATAAATAATTATTTTCTTTTTTTTAACTATTACCTTAGTTTTATTTAGCAATCTCATAGTGTAATATTTTCTAAGAAACGAATGATTAAGGCACCTAGTAACTAAGCTACCGATGCCTAGTATCAGTATTACACAAGTGCCTCTACTTAGCAATTCATCACTTTTCATCACTTTAGTTGATATGAACGTCAGGCAGCTTTGAAATCCTGTTATGCCAAGTTGTTTCTCCTATTTGGCTAGTTAAAGGCCATATGCCAGACACTATTCATTCACCCATCCATACTATTTCATTCCCTACAAATTGGTTCATCTAACTTGAACGTAGTAGTGATGCATTAATTAGGCTTCAGTCATATTCAATTGTGAATTCTTATTTAGCAGTTAGTTAGTTAAATTCTTTGTAGTCGTGAAATATCTTGAACGTATGAATTAATATTGTGTGCGTTTCGATTGTTCCGCCACGTTATCGAAAGAGAAAAAACTTCGCCAAAAATTTGTCGAAATTTGTCAAAATCAAAGGGAACGACCCAAAAATTTGTCAAAGTAGAAATTAATAGTAGGGGAGCCCATGGATTACTCGAGCGTCATGGGGAGCTATTTTATTCGAAAGATTAGGTAATACTTACAATGAATCTATACTAATATTATAAAGCTGAAGAGTTTGTTTGTTTGTTTGAACGCGCTAATCTCAGGAACTACTGGTCCGATTTGAAAAATTCTTTCATTGTTAGATATCCCATTTATCGAGGAAGGCTATAGGCTATATATCATCACGCTAAGACCAATAGGAGCGGAGCACCAATGAAGAATGTTTCAAAAACAGAGAAAATTTATTACTATTGAGAGACGCAGACGAAGTTGCGCGGGTCAGCTAGTAAAAGTTATATAATGTTTCCACTTCCAGCGGTGGGAAAGGCTTCTACAGGTTTTCAAAAATGTAACGGGAGGAAATCGAATTAAAATATTCGAGCGCATCAGATATTTTGGGGAAATGTTATTTGGACGCCAAAAATATATTATTATATTACTATTGAAAGGTCTGACGATTTTAAAATGACAAGCTTGTAGCGAATTTTCGAAACTGCAAACTGCAAATTCGAAAAATCGCCATTTCGAAATATCCGAGCGTGTTAATTTTTATACAGACGGTTCAACTTGATGTTCCGGTCAGGCTTGCCCAGAATCTCACGATAACTTTGAAGCGTATTTTAAATCTGACGGGTATAAATATTTTTATTTTTTACAAAAATGTGACAAATAAAAGCACTAAAAATTATTTTGACATTTAAAGATTACTTGCAGTTTTCTTCAAATTAAAACAAAAAAAAGGTCATGTGTTTATTTTTGCTATTTTGTGACCCTACCACGATCCCTTATGTCACGCTCAAATCGACATTTTTTTTTTTCAAATACACTCATGTGTATGTAATTATCCAACATACCTTAATCTTACACTGAGTATTTTACTTTAAACTAATCTGATGGAATGCTCTAGACGCTTCCCCCTAGGGTACAAAAGTACTTGGGAAAGGTGATTTTGTCTGTTTGACTAAACTTTGGTAGTATTTATTGCTTCCATTAGTTTTGACAAATTAAAACCTTTCTTCTTGTAACAGTTTTACTGTATAAGTCTTAAGTTTAAAAGAAACAACAAGTGTACGATTACGCGATTTCAAGGTGAATATTTCGTAAAAAAAACTTTTATAAGACGACGCTCGCATTAGGAATATCATATCCTGTGTCGTATTTTTTTTTTGCATAGACAACAATTAATTGACTTAAGGCCACAGGCATTTTCTCCCAGTCTACCTTTACCAACGAAATGTGTGAGGAGATGCACTAGAAATTAAGTTTTATATGTGACCGTTACCATGTATGTTTGTACAGTCCCCCGCAACACAGTATATATTTCTAGTGCGGGAGTACTCTTTTAAAAAGAAATCAAAGAAGAAAACTTACAGTATTTGTTAATAAGAGATTTAATTACATTATAGAATAGGTATGGATTTATAAGTTTTGAAGATGTGTGCGTTGTATTGTAAATAGGTATTTTGTGAATAGATAGTGTATTTAGATAGTGATATAATTGACGAAGGCTAGCAGATATAGTATATGCTAGCCTTCGTGAACAAACCCTAT
This sequence comes from Arctia plantaginis, assembly GCA_902825455.1. Lineage (NCBI taxonomy): Eukaryota > Metazoa > Arthropoda > Insecta > Lepidoptera > Erebidae > Arctia > Arctia plantaginis. The sequence goes on along the minus strand of CADEBD010000745.1, from coordinate 11,637,513 downwards.
ATTGGATTATTTCTGTAATAATGTTGGAGAATATAAAATAGTAGCTACTTTTGATCGCGGAAATCGCTGCGGATATCGGTGAGTTAAATTATAATAAGTTCATTTATGTAAAATTTGTAGTAAGTGATAAAAAGGTACGATAGTTTTTCATTTTCTCTAAATACGAAATACTATAATCACGAAATATAACATGCTATGACATAAGAATTCACAATTAAATTAAATCCAATTAGCATTAATGCCCATTACTAGAATGTAGTACGTGTTGGAACTCACGCCGGTTTTTAGATGGTGATGATGTAGTATATAGGAAACTTAACATTAATTGTCTAATTCATTACAATTTTATGTTAACATGTTAAATTTCATCAGACTGATTTACTATTTGCATCTTAGAGTGCAATTTCATAATTAATTTGCTAATAAAGTATATTTTCGACTTCATAATTTAATAACCATCTATCTTACATTGCACACTATATTTATTGCCAAAATTCATTTCGATTTAAAAACTAACTATTACTTACCTATGAATTTAATGATTATTATAACTATGAGTAATTTTTTTTTATAAACGGCATATTTATAAAAATGTTTTGTTGTCATGCTTATTCTCAAGTAGTTTATGGTAACCTATGTTATTAATGCAAGTTAAACTCCTAGTAATAAAAATTGAGGCAAAATCCTAAGGCATAATTTTATTTGTACATAATATGCTATGATTGCACTGTAAATATTAAGAATCATTTCTTGTACAAGATATTTTGTTAGAGTGGGGACTCTCAGAATCTCCCAAATAACTTGAATCAGTGCTTGGACTTAAATCTAGTTCTGGGGAATTATAGATTGATAAGTTACGTCTTTTGAATGTTTTCTTGGGTTCCACTGATGTTGGTGTTTTGCACTCTGACACATTACTAGAATTATCTGACACAAAACTGCAATCAGTCTCTGATAAAAGTAATTTTGGTAATGAATGTTGACTATCATCGTTACTTGGCGTGACTGGAGCTGGTAATGATAACTTGGACATTTGAAACTTCATTGGCGTGCTCTCTGTAGAACTAGATATTTCATTATTTGTTTCAACTTGTGCAGGTTTCATAGTTCGACCCATTCTAGCCAGAACCACTTGAACAGGATCATCTATGCCCAGTTTTTCGCATAGTTCTACTGTTTGTGGATTCATTATAGGTTCTTGTGGGGCAACCTTGGGACTATTTACATCGAAAACAGGTGCTGTCCTTACAAAAGTTTCTTGTTTTATAATTAGACTATCAAATAAATTCTTTATATTTTCTTTTTCCTCTTCTGTTGGGGTAAAATCATATCTGTAAGAAAATTAGTGTGAAGTTAACATATTTAATGGCTTCTTTTTACATTATTATGTTTATATTACACAATTTGTTCGTTTATTTACTACAGTTTTTTTTTATTGAGTTCGTTCTACAAACTTTACTCTTTTTTATATTAATTTAATAAATAATACTCATTTATTATATTTAATTAGATTTCAATTATTTGTACGAGATATACTATATATATGTATATTATATACTATATTATTTCATTTTAACGGAGGTTTACATAATTACATTAAAATTTTACTTTGTCATTTAAACATATGATTTGCATCAAGGCAGGCTGAAACAGGTCTGAAAATTTGTCAAATCTGTGTTTTTTTTGTAGCATTTTTCATAGGTCTCCAAAATTTCACTTTAAGTGTTAAAGTTAAAAGTTCCATAAAATAATACACCTACTGGCAAATAACTAAAGTTTGGTCAATTGATTTCCCTGTTCTAGTGCCATTTCAATCACAAGATGGACTTTTTAGGCTACTGTAGTCTCAGGCGATTTGCAGTGTTGCTCACTCAAGCTCTCGCTTTTTTATATTTCTCTACCCAATTGGGTTGCCTTATTTAGACTCAAGTGTGTCCTTTATACGTTTTTTCCTTACCCAAATTTTCTTAAAAAGAAATGGGAGTAAGGCAGTAAGATGATCATGAAACTAAACAATCTTGAAAATATATTTTATTACATACCTTTCATTACCACCTGGCCCGGGCATATGGCAGTCTACATTTTTAACCGTCAAAAGTTGATTGGTGTTCTTCAAAATAGCCAACCATTCAACATCATATTTTAGACATGGTTCACCTTCAATCTCAGTGGGTATGTCGAGAATTTGCAAATGTCTGCGTTTAGGCAAACATTTGTCCAACGCTAAGAACTTTGTCTCTGTATTTGTTTCATGTTTGACAAGTGCAGCAAATTGGCAATGCAAATGTGCTGCAAACCAATAGTCTGGTTTGAGAGTATGTAATAATGTCTCTGCTGGTATACTGCCTAATTGATTGGACTCTATGTCTTCTCTAAAAAAGGACATTTTTATTTTAGTTCAATATAAAACAAAATATTTTAATAACTAATATGGAATACTGATGTAAATAATAATAATAATATCCTTTTTTATTGTAAATATTAAAAGGACAATAATATAACAGATAAAGCATACAATTTAATTAAAAACATCTCTGCTATGCATGATTTTCAGATTGTAAATACGCTCGCTTTGAAGTATGGTTTTTAATATTTTTTCAAGTTAAATATTAACAAGCAGCACCAAATGGTGCTGCGAAAAAGCATCAGGACCAATCTAGTGCTAAATGAATATAGAAATATTTTTTTCAAGGACTGACTTGAATGCTATAATATATGCTAATAGTATGTGGAAATCGAGTGATATGCACTTTCAAAATGAGTGATTGATTTTTTTTTTTAAATTACTAGAGCTATTGAGCTAGTACTACCTAAAGAACAATGGCGGGTCTCCATACAAAAAATATTTGGAATCAAATTGCACCGTCTTGTAGTGTAAAAATTTACACAAAATCGGCTATTTTTTAGAATCTACGTAAAAAACAATTTTTGTTTGGAAAAGGGTAGAAAAAAAAGATATTAGCATTTGATTTTTTCAGTTACGCACTGCATCTGTGGACTGTCTTTAAAAGAGTCCATAGATGAAGTCTTTTATAACATAGCTACTTAATGTTTAATTTATTTTATTAATTTGTCTATGGCTATCGACCTTACATAACTTTTTGATAATAATAAAAAAAGATAATAAAGAATTATTATAGTCCACTAGCTGTAGAACTTTCGTAGGTTATATTTTTATGTCACTTTTAATGTCTGATGCATGAAATAAGCATCATATACATAAGTATATTTATTTAATTGGAATATAATTGGATATAATGACTTAATATTAATTAGGGTCATAAGTATAATTGTAAGTATATTCCTTTTCCTTAATTTATTACCTATTTCAACATGTAATGAATTGTAAATTCAAAACCTAAACTAATATAATCGGCGGCGGCCATTCGTGTCCGACGTTTAGTCTTTATTTTTAAACACAAAGCGCAAACATCTGTAAAGAGTTGTCAAAAAACCATTGCTTTTTTTTCAGCTTGCAGTTGCCACTTTATTTTTTTTACTACCTTATATTCCACTACAGGTTTTTCAAATTCGTAAACAATGCGTTTAATAACGCACCACAAAGTATATTATTTATTGATTCAGTACTTAGAATTATAAAACTATTATCTGATTACCATATTACTATTAAGTGATTACCATATTATGATACTTTATTTTACAGTATTTCCACTACATGAAAAATACGGCTATAAAATGGTAACACTAAACTGATAAAGGATATTAAAACAATCAAATAAGCTTATAATATTTTTCTTTCTTTTCCTGGGGTATTACTGACTTAGGTGATAGTTACAAAAAACGTATATATTTACTAGAATTAGTTTCCTGTGAATGACATTTTAAGACGCTCAAATTATACTCAACTACGAATTCGCCATTGTTCTTTCTTTCTTCGTCTTCCATTTGATAGACCATTTACGAATAGATTCTACAAAGAAATGGTCTTCAGGATTAATTAATATAGATTGATTTTAAAGTTTACCTGAAAAATGGTTTGCGCTTCAGTAAAGCCTCTTTATTTCCATATTCCGTTATGCCTCTTGGCCAATCATGCGACAACATAACATCTACTTTATCCTTTAATTGACTCAATCTGAATACATCCAGTGATCTCACATGATATACTGTCCTCAATGAGCTTCGAGTATAAGGCAGGGCTTCCCATAATCCTTGGCGATAGTCAAAAGGTTTATATATACCTGACATACCTGTAATGAAAGAATAAAATAATTGTTATAAACAATGGATTTTTTAAACAGGGCAATCAGGAGAATAAGGATAAAGTATATCTAGTTGAGGACTTCTGGCGTTGTTTGTACAGTTTGGGCATTTTTGAAACAATTGAATTTATAAACACAAAATATTTTATTGTAAAAACTAGCCAGTTTTTTAATTACTCAGTGCTTTGTTGCATGGTTTGATTTATTGTTTTTGAATTTTAAATTCCATTCCTTTTTGTGGTAAACTATAAAGAAGACAAAAAGCGGCTATAATGACGTATCCCCAAAAGTAATTGCAGAAGTGTCATCTATTAAAAAAAAATTGAAAGAGATTTTAAAGAACTCAAAATAGGTAGGAGTCATTCCAGTCCAATGAGAAGAGTCATATTTAATCCTCCTGCCCAAGAAAGATCCTGATTCTAGAGAAGTTGTTGACAACCAATAATTCTAATCTCAAATGTATGGTTATCACAAAAATTATCAATCTCAAACTCAAAATATCTTTACTTTTTTTTATTGTTTGAAATTGTCTTTTTTTTATGAAATCACAACAAAAAATCACACAAACGCTATAAGAAAACCAACCAGTAGAATAGGCTAGCCACAAAAAACCTACAGCAGAATAATATATCAATAAAAAGCAAGTACTTCCAAGATTGATTACATAGTTAGTGAATGAAGCAAGTTAAAAAAAAAATTAAAGTAACACAATGTTATTTTGTGATCATTTATAATATTATTGATGTGTTAATTACTAATAGTTTCTATTACCTCCTATCCTTAGGTCTCCAAACTTTACAACACCAGCTCTTCCCAAGTAGTAAATGTTTGGTGCTACCCAGCCTCCATATGGTAACTCTTGTAAGTAATTTGATGCTTCATGGTTACCACCAATAAAAATTGTTAGTATTGGAGCTCTTTTTTCACCACTATAATATCTGAAAAAAAACAATACTTATAACAACAGCTTCCAGCTATCCTCCTAAAGGATATCATTCAATTGGTTCTTCTAATTTTAATTTCTGTGTAGCTTTTAGGAAACCAGTTAGGTGGAGGCTACAGGTAACACTCAGTTATACTACGCTAGAGAATAGATTGAGAACCAATGTAAAATAATGAGTTTGTAAAGGCTTTCTAGGTATTGAACTCGAGTCCATAAAAACATTCACTGCCGGCAATGGATAAATGTGTTGCCGTTGCTTTCATCCAAAAGGTCAATTCTCGTATTAAAACTAAACAATAATAATGGCAAAAACTATACACACTTGAACAAAGAGGTTTGTAGCAGTACAAATTTTTGAATTTGAATATTAACAGAAAGTTGGTTATGTGGATGACATATATCTAAATATATAAAAATGTTAAGTTGTTGTGTGTACGTTTCAAAAACTCAGAAAGTTTTGCACTGATTGACCTCAAATTTTGACACGAAGTACAACATGTTTCAAAGATGGTTTTTGTCTATTTTGTCAGGGTAGTGCTACTTTGAGAAAAGATTTATTAAATATTAAATAATAGAATAATATGTGTGATAGAATGAAAATATATATTCTTAATCCGTCTGTCTATATCTCCACATGGTCACATTCCAATTAGGCTGGCACCTATAATTTTTGTGAAAGAAAAAAAATAGGCAAGGACCAGGTGGAAAATGTTGTTGAGGTTCCAAATCTAAGAAAAAAATAATTTTAATATGGAAACATTCAAAATACTGAAATGGGGATGCAGTTTAGGGGTTGAATACTGTTTTAGACTATTTGCAGAAAATAAAGAATGCAAAATTTGTAGATAATAAATAACCAAACTCTTTTTGACTTAACCTCAAATTGACCGTTAAAATGGCGAAAAAAAGATTTTTCAATATTTAATTTTTTTCATAGGTTTAAATGATTTAATTAACATGAAAATTTGTAAAAGTATGTCTTTAGGTGTCGAATAATCATGATTTTTTTTGCAGCTCTGAAGATGACTCTTTTTTGAATAATTTACATTTTTCGACACAAATCCCCTCATCTTCTACAAACAATTTTCTTTTTAAATTTTGGAGGTCTCTACATGGTCATTTTAATTGATGAAACGTTTACTTTAAAAAGTACATGTGACTTGGAGGTTTAGTTATTGTTAAACCACTTAAAATTGCGAAAAACTGAAAAAAAAACCAAATCATGTCTTTTTTCAATATTTTCAATGCCTCGATTTTCTTCATTTTTTCTGTTAATTAATGATAATTCAATATAATTGTCTCATGTAAATTAAATCATTTATATAATAATTAAATACTGAAAAATCGGTTTTTGCCATTTTGATGGTTAATTTGAGGGTGTGTCAAAAAGTGTTGAATCCAAAATTTTTAGATTTTTTTATTATCTACAACTTTCGCATTGTACATTTTTCGGTAGGCAGTTGCTGCAAACGTTTTCAACCCCTAAAATGCATCCCCATTTCACTATTTAGAATATCTTCGTGTTTAAATTATTATTTTTCTTACATTTGGAAATTCAATAACATTTTTTACCTGGTCCTTGTCTTTTATTTTTTATTTTTAGTATTTAAAATTCATTTTGGCACAAGCCTAAATTATTTCCAGAATAAAATATCTTACAAAAATCTCTGGGTTTCATTAATCAAATATGATTAAAATTCTATTTAAAATTCCCATGTCTACTTCAAAATGTTTAAATGTTTACTTATAAACGGTATTAATGGCAAATGTAATTATGTTTAATTTTAAATTCATACAAAAAATTACAACGATGATACAAATTAATACTATGATGACTAAATTAAAATTTTATTTATTTGAAATTATACTAGTGTTTCTCTCGTTAGAATTATTTTCCAATGGTTCGTTCCAATGGGAACAAATCAACATCAAATTGGTATAAACTCAATGCAAAGGCACTGGATAAACACATGTCTTTGAAATGACGAAAACCTGGCAAAAGTTCAGGAAAGGAATAAAGGCAGTGAATGTGTTAAGAAACATCAAGAAGGGTTTACTAGTCCCAGGCATTCTAGTAATAAAACCGCAGTAGAGCAGCAAACCGGAATAGATTATCTTGGCCACATTAAATAAAGTTATTGAAATGTCTTGTTATGACTAAAGCGTTAGTGTGAAAAGTGAGGTTTTATCATTTATGAACCCAACTAACCTTACTTAGATTGTAGGGAAAATGTACTGAGTTAGACTAAGTTATATATTGTAGGTTCGAAAAACTTCTAAAAAGCAAAAAGTTGTGTATTTAAAAATTATTTTACAGCAGGAAAGAAGCTGTATTATAAACTAATTTTAGGTGAATAACAAGGAGCTTACAGAAAAGGCAGTAATCGATAAATGTTATTACTTACTTATGAAATGAACACATGTGCTGGAATTTTTCTGGAACAGCCATTGCTTTTAAATCACTATGATTTCGCACAGCTTGAAAATCACCACAACATATTAGTAAATCTATTTTAATGTTTTCTCTGTCCTGTATAGTTTGAATACAATCGTATATCTTTTCCAGCTCACCGTGGGCACAACCTTCTACAGCGATTTTCATTTCGTTAATCGATTAACTATATAATATTAAATAAATATTTTTTTAATAAGTTAATTAGAATTATTCGAATTGACCACACGTACACCTAACACACGCACACGCTTCTGGCTCTGACGCTTTCTAATCAAATCAAATGCTAAACAAGCTGGATTTGACATTTCACACAGTGTAACCAGATCAAATTACATGCATGGATGCATCATCGTAACATTTTTCAATGCATGGATAGTCTCCTCCTCTCTCTCGAAATATGCTTTACAACCGACAAAATGCAGTCTAAAATGTAAAAATATAATTTGTTTATTGATAATTTTTTTATTGATAGGTAAATGTTATCACTTAAGTGTTAATCATGAAAGAACCTGAGATCAAAAAAAAAGGTTAAGATGGCACTCTGTGCAGTGGTGGTTAGAGATGGACATTTAAAATATACATCGATGTTTTTTTCGATGTAATGCATCGATCGGTCACATCGATGGTAATACGATGTATTGAGAAATACATCGATGTTTCTTAAACATCGATTATTTTCGCGATGACGTGTTTTAGGTTAGGTTAGGCCTTAATTAAAAAATATATATATATATTAATAAAAGCACTAAATATATTTATTCAAATTCAAAATCACATAACCAACACATTTTTCTTTACATATTCCAATATTTTCCAATCCAATATATTCCAGTTAGCCACGCTAACAATTTTCGCACACATTTAGTGTCGGGAATACTTGTAACTTTGTCATTTAAATAAAACGTTGATTATGCGCAAGTAATCAACTTTTAACCATAAATTCAGCGAGTATTTATTTAAAGCGAATTCATAATCTAGTATTTTCACATAATAAAAATCAAGTTTAATTTAATTTTCCCGCGAACAAACGAATAACACGAGTCGAACGACCTACAGCGTTCCAACGGGCGAATTAAAAGAACCCCGTTCAATAAACTATAGCTATTTGGCGGCTATACAACACTATACTCATTCATAATTTGCTTGGTCGATGCATCGAATAAAAAACATCGATATATATTCGATGTTGAAGTATTAAAAATACATCGGTTTAATACGATGCATCGTTACTATAGATCGAGTGTTTTAAATAAATCGATGTATATCGTCCATCTCTAGTGGTGGTTTTGCAGTCTTGTCCGTAAGCCCCAGGCCATCAGTCACCCCTTTCGCAGCACTCATCATATAGACTACATGATAAATTCACTTTATTGCCAAATTTTATCAAAACCAGTTTCATGGAGAGTTGCACGTTTAAATAAAATGTGTTCGTAAGTTCCCTCGGCAGTTTAAAGTTGAAGTAACAGCATTTGAAATAACAGGTTTTTTACCTGTGTTTGGAATATTTGCATTAGGCCAGATATATTCAGGCCCGCTACTAGCTGTTTTAGCGCCCGCGTGCAATGCCGATTTAGCCACCCTTTTTTTTCCGTGCGAAAATCCCCATTCGGATACCGACCATCGGACAACAGGTTATGGGTTCTATTTCTGATCAAGTTCTTTTTATTTCAATGAGTTTAGAAATCATATTACTTTTTTCGGTACAATTATAAATATGAAAACCACGTAGAACAACAGCACTGCAGAGAGAAGGAAAACTTGACACAAACCCTAGCCCAACCCTTCTGGCCAGCGTGGTACAGTAGGCCAAAAACCTCCTTTCTAAAGAGGCTTGTTAAAGACTGTTAATGTGATGATAAAAATGTTTTTCACGTCTTATCATATTATCTCAGCATATTATCATATTATCTCATGCGGTTCCAATCTATGGATTGCCATGCCGTCAAGCCACATAGGTCACAGGATTATGACCGCCTTCCTCACCCGGGATCAGGAGTGGAAGCTTTTAGCCCCGGTTACCTCACTCACACGACCAAACATCGTTTTTTTTGTAAGGGCGTGTTATCACTCTGGTCAAGCAGCCCCCTTTTAATGTATTCTTCAATAATTATGCACGTGCAGTTTTCTATCTATCTGCGCTCAGTGTCAGTCAAGACGCGCGTGCTTCCTCCTTTACACCTGCGCCTAGCTCAGGGTGCACTCCATTCGCCGACAACACCGCCATATCTGGTTTAAACCTAGTTTCAATAAGTTTAACTGTCATAATGCTGTGAACTACGTGGTTCGCAGGGCGTGGTGGGACGCCGCAGCAATCCATTAAATGAAACGGCATGACAAGACATGCCGTGGTGTCCTGCGGTGTGCCAAGAAGTGCCGCGGTATAATTGTATCAAAACAAAGTAATATGAATTCTAAACACATTGAAATAAGGATAAAAGAACTTTACTAGACGTGTCGTGACGACAGTCAGCGCCAGCCCTATTCAGCGGATGGGCGTTCTGAGGGATGCCACGACGTGACGCGGCATGCTTTGGCATGCTGCTTCATACCAAAGCATCTTTACCCTGCCGTACACCCTGCCGTACCTTGCAAAGACGTCAGAACGACGGCTTCTGGAGTCTTCCGTGCCATACCCTATGTTTGAGGCACATCCCGGGGTGGGATGCTGTCGCGCCTATCACAACTCTACACAGTAAGAGGCGCAACAGGGGTACTGTTGCGCCTCTTACTGTGTAGAGCTACCCTAGCCTGAGAGCTGAGAGCCTGACAGCTAGCCTTGGACAACACCCCCGGCCGTACCGGAGTGTCATTGTCTCATGTCTGTTACAGCGGCCACATGACTCCAAGAAATGGCCGCAGCGACCATTAGGCGCCGATTGGAGAGCAAGCGACCTCTGCCGAGTCCCCTTCGTCGCCTCCTTCGAACGGGATTGGCCCTCTCCCTATCAAGCTCTGCGGCCGATCAATGCTGGCGGTGACAGGTTTCATTCGATCTGTCCGACCAAGACTTGACGATCGGACTCCTAGGCAGGGCAGTCCTCCAGCGTGTGCTGGGTGGAGTCACAGCATTGTGCCATGTCCTCCCATCCAATTTGATTCAGATACTCACCAATGCAACCATACCTGGTGAGCATCTGAGTCAATCGGTAGGTGACACAGTCGTTACTCGTTAAATCGTCATCGTCGTCGTCAACACTCAAAATTTATAGGGTACCTACTTACCGCTTACTTAGAACTATGAAATTTGGCAATTAACATCGTCTTGTACTACAAGTACAAGAAAAAGTCTGAAAACTACATATTTGTGATTAAATCATGAAAAAATGTACTCTTCATTTAAAGTATGTAATCAATCATCGAGGTACCGTTTCACTGATAAAACACAATAAATACAGGGTTTGGAAACTGATTTTCGGTAAAAGCTCTGATTCGATTCCTCGAGACTGGATTACTGAACTATTTAAAATATGTACCTTCAAATTTGTCGGTACACCAATTGCTATAATTAAATACCTATACTTCTAAACCTGGTCTCGCAGAAAAGCCAAGTGTCAAGTGGTATAATACCTATTAGTTTAGAAAGATCGTGCTGCTTTTTTCTACTGAGTTACTGGGACAAGATATAATCTGCGATGTGACAATTGAAAATAACTAATCAATTCAATAGATCCACTCGTACAAAGTCTAAATAATATGAATGAATGAATGTCTTGTTTATCTTGACTTTAGTTGGCGCCAAAAGAGAAATAATGATTTGGTGTAGATTAAGTAACAAAAGAGTAATTTAATAATAGAAATGTTAAATTAACAGTTCAGTAAATTTTCATATAAAATATAAAGAATTGTCGAAGGATGACGTCATACTTAGTCACGTGACCATTAGGTATGCCGCGTTTTGTGGCCTATTTTTATTTTTTAAATGAAACATAATATACTTTTATTTGATTTAAGGGTAAAATAACGATTTAAATATTACTTTACGGGTACTATTTTAAACATACGAAACGTTTAAAAATATTTTTGAAAGGGTGTCAACTCCCGGATTACCTACCTATAGAGATAAAGTATGCGCATGCATAGGAACACTTATTAGTGGTATTATTTCATAGCGACTGCTGCATGCAAAAGAATAATGCAAGGCTTTATATAAAATAAACATTATCTGAAAAAGAAATACATTATTTTAACTATAATGAGAATTTCTAAACAAAATGAAACAGCATTGGTATTTATATTTTATTTACAATATTTACAATATGTATTTACATTTTTTACAATATCATTCTTAACGGAGCATACATAACACATGATATTAAGTTATTTATTTTTATTTATTGTACCTTTTTTCTTCTTCTTCTTCCTTTAATTCAGTGGCTCTACCTTTTTTAAAATCACCGACTACAGTTGCCACTGACAGCCTGTCAATATGACAAGTGAAATCATCAACAGCCTATAATAGTCTACCACAGAGTACATTGTAATATACTGAAAGTAGTTGTAGTCTACTGCTGGACATAGGCCTCAGGTGAAATGAACACGGTCTCTACTCGGGGGTTGTGCGGTCCATGGCCCTTTACGGGTGACCAGTATGGGCGGGGGCCCTGAAGGCCAGCAATGTCGCGACACTGCGACGACCGCAGCGAGTGCTGGCCATCAGGATCATAAGGGGGTACCGCACGATCTCCTTTGAGGCGGCGAGTCTCCTGGCCGGAACTCCACCGTGGGACCTGGAGGCAAGAGCCGAGAGAGAAATCGATGACCGGAAATCCCAACTCCGCCAGGTCATCATAGGGGAGTGGAGGGAACGACTCGGGCAACCGAGCGCCGAGCACACCGTCATCGCGGCGGTAAGACCCGTAATGGAGGATTGGCTCGAGAGGCGTCACGGGACCCTCTCATACCGACTGACGCAGGTGATCACTGGGAAAGGATGTTTCAAGGATCCCCTGTGTCTGATCCGCAAGGAGCCAACGCCTGAGTGCCACAACTGCGATGGCCAGACCGTGGACACGGCTCTCCACACGCTGGCAGAGTGCCCGGCGTGGGTTGAGCAGAGGCGAGACCTCGTGGCGGCCATCGGAGTGGGAGTTCTCTCGCTCGATAGCCTGATTGTGGTTATCGTGTGGAGCGAGAGTGCGTGGAACTCTGCCGTCTCCTTCTGCGAGCAAGTTATGCTCGCGAAGGAGACGGCGGAGCGGGACCGGGAGAGGTTTAGAACTCTCCCGGCCCAACAGGCCCGGGAACGGGCCAAGTACCGCAGGCGACTCAGGCGCCGGAGGTCGCAGAACGACCTCCGTCCTCCATAAGCGCAGGCCTGGGGGTGACAGGTGAGGCCATCTGTCACCCTAGCAGAAGCAGGTAGGGGTGGCGGCGAGCGCGTTGCGAAGCGCGCTGGCTTCCAGGGAGCAGAGGGAACATGGAGTTCCCACACGAGGGGGGTCGTCTACTCGTCTGTAGATGGCCCGAGGTATGTCGGGGCACCAGGGACTTCCTTTCTAGGGTATACCTGGTTCCCCGGCTATTAGTACCCGAGACGGCGTGCGGTTTTAGTCGGTTCGAGTCCGACATGCCACCGATAGGTGGTATCCGAGGGGATTTCCGCACGGAAAAAAGAAAAAGGTGAAACGAACACGGGAAATCCTTGAACGTAATTCGTAAACACCACTACCACGCAAGAGACCAAGTGAGTTTTATAATGTGAAGCTTAAGGCGCGAAATTTAAATAAACATATTTTTCTACTTGAGTCGTGAGCCCGCAAAGCACGTTATAAGCCGCCTCTGCACTTCAGGTTTAAGTACTTACACCAAACATTTTACGTTATTCAAAATCAATTATATTTAAGCTTAATAAATAGCATTAGAAATTAATCCTCTAATACTTAATAATCCTAAGATAAGATACAATGTAGCTTTGTGGCACAAGGTGTTTACCATCCTTTACTTTGTGTAGCAATCATTTTTCACGAGTGATAGCTTTTAACCAAAGCCTTCGATTTCTTTTAGCTTTTTGTATTCTGACTACTACCACTTTCTGACTTTGACCATATAAAAATGCACTGTTTTGGAAACAAACTACGCTAGCGTCACTTTGACTGTGCCAACTTCATAAAGTTATCCATACTGGTTTACTTGAAGGAGTACAAAGTGTGTCTTCAATCATATTAATTCTAATTCGGGTTCTACGAGTAAAAGATGGTTCATAGCCCTAAAAGAAATGGTGTGTTCTAAAATAAAAGTGCATAAACGCAGCTTAGGTTAATTGTTAATTGTTGATAGTGGTACCGTTTTAAAAAATGAGTCACCCCGGTATTTTTAAGGACAATTTTCGCTCTAAGAATATAGTAAAATACCTTATAGAAAAAAATATCCCGAGAAAAGGCTCATTAGCTCAAGAGATAGCGCTTTTGAAATGGTTAGATACGTGAACGAGCTATCTTAACACCAAAAATGATCAAGCAGCTCTAATCATATTTTGTTGGAGTTATTTGAAGGCAAAGAAATTGTATACTATTCCAAAGATACGGTAGTAAATACAGACGAAGCAGTCCACTATTAATACTATTACTACTATACTATACTATTACTATTACTACTTATTACTATTACTATTACTTACTATTACTATTACTATTACTATTACTACTACTATTAATACTATTAATCCAGCAGGTCTCCCTATCATAAGCTCTCGCTGCGTGTCGGTACAACTATGATGTTACTTTGAAATACAAAATCACATAAATTATGCAATGGTACTACCTTGCAAGTTAAGGCTTTGCATTGAAAGAAGAATGGTAGATCCTGCACACCTAGTAATACATGTTTTTTCAGTTGCCTTGCTGGCTTCTACCTCTCATTAGGTCGTTGTCGACGGGGCATGCTCCGACTTAAAGTCAGTAAATGCTGGTGTCCCGCAAGGCTGTGTGCTATCACCCACACTGTTTCTTATGCATATCAATGATATGTTACTAACTAGTGGCATCCATTGCTATGCAGATGATAGCACGGGAGATGCCTTTTATACCGCTCGTCCCAATATTTCTCGGGAAAACATCATCGAGAGTCAAAACGAACTTGTGTATGAAGTTGCAACTTCCTTAGCGCATGTTTCAGCTTGGGGTAGACTGAATCTGGTCCATTTTAAATTAAAAAAGACACAGGTTTTCGCATTCACCGTAAAAAAGATACCGTTTGTCGTATCGCCTCGGTTCGAGACCACCTGCCTAACTGCTTAAGCCGGTATTGCAATCCTAGGCATCGAGATATCGAGCGAAGTCCACTTTCGCGGTCATTTAGAGTGTAAGAAGCTCGGTGTGCTGAACAGATCGAGGCAGTATCAGGTGACCCGTCTGCTTGTTTGCCCCTATTCCATAATAAAGTAACCTCCTAACTATTTGCATGTAATTGTCATATTTTTAGAACTTGCTAAAAGCATATAAATTCTTCCCAAAAATCTTTTTTTTTTTGTTTTTCTATTGCAATCTATCAATCCTCCAGATATTAAACAATATGTCTAACATTTCATTATTAAAGGGCTTGCACGAAAGCCGTCCAGCGACGGCTCCGTTTATTCTTGTGCCTCTAAGAGAAGGTCTTGAGGAATTTTTATTTTTAGTCTACGAGCAACTGTTTGGGTGTTCATTAGATTGACTGCCAGCATATTTGGATGGTTAGTGATTCGCTTCTTGTACGCTTTTGTCCTTGCCGAGATTTCTTCCATAACTCTTTTAACGCAGAGGTCATGATGGAGTCTAATGTTTGAGACATACCAAGGTGCGTTCGTTATTATTCTTAGTATTTTTTACTGAAATCTCTGTATTATTTCAATGTTTGATTTTGCTGCTGTTCCCCAGAGTTGGAGGCCATATGTCCATATGGGTTTTATTATGCATTTATTTAGCAATAGTTTCTTTTGAAGTGAGAGTCGTGATTCTTTATTTAGTAGCCAGTACATAGTGCGCAATTGTTGGCCCATAGCTAATCAATTTGTGAAAATATGCTTCTTCCAGGTTAGGCGCCTATCCAAGTATATTCCAAGATACTTGGCGTGATCCTCTGTCGCGCTACATTCTACCAAGGCTATCAAGCACCCATTAGGCTTGGCACCGACTTCAAAAGACTAGAAGGGACTATTGCTATTATAATGTTACCTGTTATATTGAGGGTACTTTTTATAGTTTTTTTTTACTTAGATTTGTAATTATTATTTAATTTTTAGTGCTCTTTATGAGTAGTTTGAAGTCACTTCAACTTTACTTAAAATTAGTAAACATAAGTTGTTACATGGTATTTTCCAAAAAGGCATGCCAGCTCAATGTAGTTTCAAAATACAAGTGAAGGTAGTAGCAAATGAAAAATAACTAAGACTCGAGTTTTACCTATTAATTGTATTAGTATCTACCTAGGTATTCTTACCACCAAGCACAACCTTCAACAAATTTCAACAAATTTTTTTTATATACCTAATGATAGCTATTGAGTGTAGATAGTAGACTTCGCAAAATATGAACTCCATAACCTTGCCAGCACTCTTTGTGCTTTCGATCGCTTTGCATGAAGTTTACTAACTGTTGTCCTGGTCAGAGAGTACCTACCTTCAGTTTAATAATATTACGCGCATGCCTTCAGTTTAATATTTTGGGTAGGCAAACCCAAAATATTAAACTGAAGGCATGCGCGTAAACTAAATGTGGGTAACTATAGATGTTATGATGTGTATATACTTATGTATGTATATCTACAGTTGCTAACTCGAATGCCGCTTTACCTACCGCATACCTTGACAACCCAATTAGCGTGTTCTTTGCGAGAAGTGGCAAAGAATTAGATCGCGCTAATTGGCTCGGAGTAGAAGGTTTAATAAAAAGTAACTAATTGTAGGTACCTACGCGTTACTTGACTGTCGATTATGCATGTTTAAAATAAATGTCAAAGTTTAATAAGCTTACAAGTTAAATATGTAGGTACTTACCTAATACTTAGGTATTCAAGTGGTTGTTATTTGCATCTAATTTGCAGTTTCGAAGGAAAGGGTAGCTTACATAGCAATATAGCAAGAATCCCTGTTGATATGATCACAATGAAGGATAAATAGAATTGACATAAACTAAGCTGCAAATTACATCACTAACATTTAAAATACAAAATCTGACGTGCTAACTCTAAAAATAAATTGCTTACTTATATACCTACCTATGACAGTGGGAGAGCCATGCTCTGCACAAATGAGCTGGCTCGACCTGAGCGATACCACAGACTCACAGAAAACTGATTGATCAAGCAATTTTTTCACCGAGTGAGTAAGGTTATCAGAACCCAAACCCCTCCCCCGTTCCACTGATCCTGGGGGAGGGGGGAGGTCTGCTCGTTTGCCCCTACGCATTAAACAAAAGTCTTATAGTTTTTGAATTTTAAAGCACTACAGAATAGTTGCCTATGAAATGCACGAGAATGTGGATATCGGACAGCTCTATGCATACTGAATGTGAACTTCGATATCAAAGGTCGAGTGAGCTTCTCCAGTAGGTACGTAGATAAAGGTATGGATGCTTTGACGTCAGAATGGCCGGCAGCGCGCGCCAATGACGATGCGAGGCGGCGCTACAATGCGCTGGCGCACCGCCCACTCACAGCGGCTTGGAAAACTCGGAAAACTTAATGCGCTTTTATGATGTAATGTAAACAAACATTTTGTTACATTGTTAGTTAATTAGTATAGTAAAATTTTACAATACAGGCACTAAGTATCTTCTAGTAAGAGAATGAAATTAATAATAATAATTTCTTTAATAAAAATTAATAGTATAGTATAAAACACGTTATCATACTTACGTGCATTATTTATTTTAATATATTTATAAAACACACATATCTATTCTATTTCTAAATTTATTCATGCTATTTTTAACCCTTAGTACACATGCATGTATTTATATTGAAACTTTTTATTATGACTAATCAATAAGTAAACAAATACAAGACGAACGTATCAGCAGTCGGCGCGCGCCCCTTCTGTCAAACATTTTTATAGTAATGCGCGGAGTATAAGGAACTCTTTATAGTCTATGCGCGCGAGTCGGCTGCACGCGTACATTCATCCTACTATTTAAAAAATACGCGGAATTTGAACGTTTGAATTTTAAGATTGTGTCATTGACAATGAGTTGGGACCAAGACCGAGATCGTCAACCTCAAACCGACATGGTGGAAATTAATGAAGCAGTTGGGAAATTGTTAGAAAGTTTTAATTATGATAGTATTGTCCCGCAACCGACCAAGTAAGTAACTGGTTATACCCATACACTCTTTGTTATGATTTTTTTGTATTGTACGCAGTTTATGTGCGCAATTTCGGTACATTGAAATAAACTTCTGTTTCTGTTTGTAAATTACTTTTACGATTCATGAAGTTTTTTGTTATTTAAGGTAATTTTTGCAAAGGTTTTAAAAAGTTGTATTTAAAAGAAAAGACATTTAATCTTTCGTTTTTTTATACTCGGTAATTAGGTCTTTTTTCATACGTCATATTAGCATTGTCTTCTTTTTAATGTTGTTATTTATTATAATGTTTTTATAGTTTTGTGCTTTTAACAGTGTGCCTAAATAAATAGAAAAGTAAACTATTTTAAGTAAATTAAGTAATAATTAATTGTCTCATGACCTTTAGTTACCTTTTAGTTTTCCGATAAAAGAAATTTTCAAAGGAAAATAGAAGGCAGGTATATTTTTTCCAAATTTGAATTGAAATTGATTTTTTTTCAATTTGCTAAAGGTTAAAAATATATCTTGGTTTATGTCTTTCTCTCTATGTTTTTAAATTTACATAACACATGTCATGCTTAATTTGAATTGAATTAAATTGAAGTATTTTATTAAATTGAATTAATTTGAAGTAGGTATATAAAACGGTGTATAACATATTATTACCATATTATATTTTCGTGTACTATCAACTAAACTAAACTGAAAAAAAAAACTAAAATAATTAAGTACACCTAGCTGAGTAGGAGTTGTGGATTTAGCGGTATTTCTTACAAGTGTTTGTTATGCTGAATCATACCTTCAACCGTGTGCAAATGCATCCGACGAATATATCCAAGTGATTATATTATATATATTAAGTTCTGAACTTCGATAATTTTGTAAAAGTACATTTAAGACTTGTTTTTGAAGTATACCAAATCTTGACATCACTGAATACTTTTTTAATAGTCGAAGATTTATTTGATTACAACACATTGTGTTATTCTATCGATAGTAGTTACTTACATATAAATATTCTACAAAATAATTCCCAAAAAGCTAAACTTTCTTTATTTAACTTTATTATTTTATTTCTAGCAACAAGCAACTCAGCCATGGCTTAAGACTTCTGCAAAGATCCTTTTCGGTCATCGATTGAAAAAAATAAAATATACTTTATTGTACACTAATAACATATTTCTTAAATCAAATACATAAAGTACCTATGTGCTAAGGACTCGGCTAAACGCGATCTTATACAGGCAACCTTTGGTTGGTAGAAATCGATAAAATTTTAAAATGGATACTTTTGCTATAAGAAAGACGTAAAGAGAAATGCCGTTTTTTTTGGAACGAAGTTCCTTAACGCTCGTTACACGTTCTGGGCGGATGGGAGCGAGACCGAAAAATCTGTAACAAGACTTTTTTCCGACACTATAGCTAACGTCCACTAAAAAGCAAGCAAGGTCTATGGACCGAAGAAAAACAAAGTTCTCGTTTGGTCTTAGGTCCATAGACCCCTCACGCCGTTTATTACTGTATATAAGGGCGGGTTGTTGATCCTGATCTATCCTATATCGCTTACGCACCCGGTACATGCGGTACCTAGCCATCGTGGCTAGGTACCGTATGCCGTCCGTATGGACAAGCCGTCTCAAAGCTATGATCCTTTCTTCAAAAGGCGAACCCTGACCCTATACTGCACTCACATAGATCTCTTTAACACGGACTTAAAAAAAAGACACCTCTGTGGTTTGCTTCGGCGTTTCTTCAAAGAGTGAGTCTTAGGAAATGCTGGCGCCTTCTAGGTGTAAAGTCCGACTTGTAAAAATATCTGAAAAGATTTACTTGCAGAAATAAATATCATTTTATCATTTTTGTTATCAAACGAGCAGACGCGACGGGTCACACAAGTCCCAAGTGCGCTACCGTCTTTTGAGTGGTGGACCTTAGAATCGGCGGAGGGGGTTTTTTGGCTTCGGAAACCTCGCTTCTTCGGTGAAAAGCAACGAAAAAATTGCTTAACACCAACTTTCTGAGGGTCCGTGGTAACACTCTCGTCGAGCCGGCCCATTTGTACTAACGCATGGCAATGTAAAAACCTTATAACCGTGGTCTCTTGGACTACCTAGTTTTTGCTGGAAGGGAAGTCACCCTCAATTCAATTGTTCGAACTTAAGGAGGAACGATTTTTAAAGTAGGCAAATAAGCGTCAATTAGTTGGCCCCTTATTAAAAAAAACCTTAAAGTCTGTAATTTATTTTCTAAAATGTATTCCAAACTGATTTTGAACGAAAACAACGTAGTTTTTTCATTTAAGAAATCTTGCAAAATAATAATATGTAATTTAACAGATAAAAGAAAATAATAAAGGCTCAACAATAATGCTTTAAGCTCGTTTATCTTTATATTATTTATTGCTTATGTGACCTCGTATAACATGAATTATTCCGTAATTAGTTATGCTTAATACCTAAGTGAGATAGAGTGTATCTATGTAATGTGGAGCCGGGGTCAGCGGGTCAGCAATGGGCGGTCTACATTAAACCAACACGGGATCTACCGCTTCTAATTGAATAGGCACTATGTTATCCCTTATCTCATCTGTTCTTGTTTGTTAATTTCCGATCAACCGCTTCGGCATTTTACATCGACAATCTTCTCTTCCTAGTATGAGCATTTGATGATAACCGAAACACTAGAAACTGTTGCTGTTTTTCTATCATCGCAGAATATCGTATTTGGTAATAGACGACTTTTTTTAATCACTTGTTCTTGCTAGTCTTGAAGAAAAGGTCCTCTTTTAGGATTCCGTTCTTCAAAAAGAAAAAAGAAATCCTTATCGGACAACTTTGTTTGTGGATTCCTTCTCTTAGAAATGCGTGGAATTATCAACTTGCAATTCGCATCAAATACTCATATTATCTGCGGTCTTGAGGGCTATAAAAAGTAAAACTTAGAAGTTTGAAAGTTTAAACATATAAGTAATAACAGATAAACAAAAATCTACAAAGGCTACTTCTCATTTACGTAGAAGCATAACATTTTGCAAGCATCGAAATCTCATAATGAAAATTTTAATTTAGCTAAAAAATAAAAAAATCCATATTGATTATTTTTTTTAGAAAACACACGGTAATACTAAGATACATCATTTCAAACTGTTCGTTCAGTCAGTTCGAAGTTTTAATTTAATAAAGAAATTCATATTCTTTTATGTATACTTACGTACGTTACCTACTCTCCTTTTTTGGGTAGTCGTGTTAAAATATTGAAGTCGCCCGATATTAACGAACTATCTACACACAATTTTGTTTACTTGGAATATTAATCTATCTATCATTTAAATAATTCTTTATATGATAATTACTATTTGTAAATCATAAAGCTGTCTTTAAATTTGTTCATTAAAACGTAGTTGCCGAAAATACAAAATAGCCTAATAGCTAATTCATTTACCAACTTATATTATTTATACTTAGGCAATAACGTAATGAATTGAATCGAGAGAGAGGCTACTGGTGTGGCCCAGTGTGGCCCAGCCTGGTCTGATGGTTTAGGGACATTTGCTATGCTATGCTATATCTGCTATGCTTCTTATGGAAAAAAAATCAACCCCCAGTGTCAGTGCGGCTTATCACTTAAGTTGCAAAAACAAAGATGATACAAGCAAATATGGGCGTCATAGTTATTATGACAGTACGTATTAGTTAAAGGCGTGCCGTTACTTGACATAATATTTGTCAAGTTCCCTTCCTGCCTAGTAGGCCGATTTATTTCCGCGAGACATAGCGATAAATATGCCTGCGCAAACATTCTCATTGGGGCGCTTATCTCTGCGAGGGAGTCCCCGACTAAAATTTGTTCCCGTCAAAAGCGTTGAGCTTTTTTTAAATTACCGCGTTAGTAATTTCACGGTTTTTTTGAACAATTTAAACTACGCTGGGACTCATTTTCAGATTTTTGACAACCTAATGTCAAAAGTATCAGGCCGACCAGAAGTAACAAAGTCCTGCCTTCTTTGGTATTGATGGTTAGGCGATCCACACTTAAAGTACATAAACTGCTATGTTTAAATGATTGTAGCTTTGAAACGTTATGCTTAATGGTAAATTTTAACGACCGTTCGTCTAGATATGAACTACCTATTAAAGCCGAATTCTCCGATCAATTTATATAGTTTATGTCCTTTTCACACACTTAGTAAGTTCAAAGCTCCGCGTCAGATTAAGATTTCCTCGCCTGTGTTGATCTCGCACCGGTGCGAGCAAACATCCCGTCGGTTTGCGGAGTGATTGTAGCCTGGCGTTTAAGTGGGGGCGCAAACAACCTCACACAGGTGCCGCCGGAACACAACCCCTGTTTGTACAGGCCACTTCGCGCCCTTTGCACCTTTCTCACTTGCACTTGTTACGACGTGACATTTGAACTTAGAATAAAAGAAAATGGCTATTCCCAAAGAATGAATACCACACAATTCTCATCAATAGAAATAAAACACGTTATCGACACAAAATTTCATTGATTTCTTTATAGCACAATATGTTGAGGATTCTATTTAATGGTTATGCGGTAAATAGATAGTATTTTATTTATTTAGTAGCTGTAATCGAGAGTGTATCCATGTCTAGGCGACCACTAGTGCTCCTCGTTGGAAAATGAATCATTTGGGTACGATTGGACGACTCTAACAGTGTCTCATTGATTCACACTATAAAGAGGTACATACAAATTCTATGGTCAGTGTACAACTTTTAAACTTCATCAACATCAACAGCCTTTGATAGTCCTCTGCTAGACATAGGCCTCTCCTCTGAAAGGAGGTTAAACTTTCCCTTTTATAATATGTGTACTGTGTACAACTTTAAACTTACCCGTCCTATAATATAAAATGATGTACACCTATGTATGGAAATTAACGTGATCACGTAAAAAATATTTCATACCGTGGAATTGCCTAAAGTTTCGTCCAAGTTGCATTGGGCCGTGGTGGCTGGCTGATACGCTACGTCATCGTGTTAATTTCCGTACTTATCCACGTACGAATCTATTAATGGAATGTATTCAAAACACTAATTAAATGTTGAGAAATAAGGTATTTCTACTCTACATTTTGAAAATGCTTTAAATCATACTTTATGTATTTGCACAAATCCATTTATGTTTTATACAAGTTTTGCTTTAATCAAACCTCTGCTTTGCTTTAATCTAAGGACGTGTCGACTTATGACTATTCCTACGAGAACCTTTTCTGATTCTTTTGGGTGAGAGCAAAGTTCAGCAGTGGTTTATTAAAAAAAAACAAGATCTCTTAAATATTTTTATTAGTCGTTAATAAATAAGGTTATCGGCTTTTACACGCACTATTCTTATTCGAAATATCTTTGGCAAGGGTTCTGGCAACAGTATAGGCTATTGTCAAATATTGACAGAGCGTAATCTGGCCGGCACCGTGTGTGTGGTTAGCGTAGGGCCGGTAATGTGTGCTGTTAACACCATCACCATCGAGCACCATACCCGTTCATTACCGTGAACATACTATTTGGTGCAACACTACGCTAAACTAAACGTTATTCGCGATGCCTTCCGACTGCGTAACGTTTACCCACTTAATTGAATAACTTGTGTTAATTACCATCTATATCTAAGGTGTGTAAAATAGTAACATTGAACTAAGCTTAACATACTTACACGTTATCAATTATCTTTTTCTTTTTTATTAACAAAAATTGACCAACACCCTATGTGACTGATTTTTTTACTTTATTTAAACGTTGTACTTAGAACCCCAAAAAATATGTAGGTGTGGTTATTGTGCTAAAAAGCAAAATTAGTAAGAACATATTTCAAATATAAAAATTAATTCTCTGCCAAAATTGAAATTTTTTACTTACAAATACATACATACTTAGTGTAAATCGTAAGTTTTGTGCATCTCTTTATTGAGCAGTGCTACACTGTTTGGGCTTGCCTAAAAACAATTAGACCTTTATTGAACCTAATTTAAGTTTTCAAAAGGAGAGTGACATACACTTGAGTTGCTCTCAACGTTGCGAGTAGACATCCTCTCTTCGATAATAGGCCTAATGTCGGTACACACCTAGACAGATCAACTCCCATATTACTTTTTTCCAGACCACAACTAAGAACTACTCGTAGATTAAGAAAAAAAAGTAGATACTTAGACTGGTTAGTGTTGCCTGAATAATTTATAGTTAAAAAGTTTGTGTTTCCCGTCGCTCGTCGCGTGTATCGCCATATGAGGGGCAAGTGTGAGTTTATTTCACATCAACTCGCTCTCGTCAGCTGGCGCTTTACTTAGCCCTTACTTGCACTTGGTCCTCTGAGGCGCAAGTGTGATTATGTCACAATTTGACATCTACTCGATCATCACTGAAATCATCACCAGTCGCAACGCTAAACGGGCTCGTCGTCGAGACCGAGTAGATGGGAAATATACTTGCACTAGGCCCTCAGAACAATTTCAATTTCCGAGTTATTGTCAAAACAATCCCATAGCTTTTAATGCATTATTTATCTGTACAATTTTTTTTCAAATTAGAAACGTTATAATCACAGGACCTGTATTCTGAATGTCTTACAACATAATATCCAATGTATACACTATTTTATATGGAAAAGATTTATTTCAAACTAGCCGAGACCCGCGGTGTTACCCGCGTTTGTTGTTATAACCGCGGGTAACGCCGCGGGGCGAAGCTAGTCTAAAAAAAGTAGCCTAAGTTACTCCTTATGTCATCAGCTATCTGCCAGTGAAAGCCGGGTTACCCGGAACAAACAGACAGACAAAAATTGAAAAAAATGTTATTTTGGCATTTTGGTTATTTTAATATTACAAACAGACACCCCAATTTTATTTATTTGTATAGATTTTAAGTGTGAATACTGCAGTAGTAATACATAGGTACTCGTATATTAGATAAATTAAACGATAACAGGGCTTAACGACAACAAACGTTTTGGTAACTGTTTTTTTTATTCTTCATGGTACGCGTTACTCTGATACCTATTATTTATAATTTAACTTAACATTTAAAAGTTTATTTTACATTGCTGTAACAATGTTTGATTGTAGACGATACTCATAATTTCTTTTTATTTTTGAGACAGCTAAACATGTTCAAAAATTAAATATATGATTTATTTAAACATTTATAAATATTTGTCTTGTATTGAAACTAATGTACTATTAGGTGAGCTTACTTAACCCTACAATACCCCTTATATTTACTTTTAAAGATATCACAGCGGTAGTGGACGTTATCAGTGTTTTGTGGACACAGATGTATAAGTACTCGATGTTCCCATGCATCTTGTCACCCTTTTATGCTGTTCTTTAATTGATTGGAGACCCCAATGTAAGTCAAGGACTTCTAAATGATGCCAATAGAATATATCACGATGTTGTTAATCATAGATTCAGTCAAATTCGTTTATTTTACACCTCTCCAGACTTCTAACTCGAAAGTCTTCATTAAAGTCGCAAAGGGTACGCTAATAACCGGTAAGTTTTGTTGTATCAACAAAATGAAGTTGTGACTCGCTTTTTGAATATAATATCATCTTGCACTAATGAAATGCCCCATCATGTAATTTAAATACTTTAAGGTAGGGTATGAGTTCTTTAGTTCTAATATAACATGTTACATTGTCATATCAACAGATAATTTAATTGCAGCCAGTACCTTAGGTATTACGTACTCGTTTATCAAATAAGTTTAGATCTAAAAAGATAACTAAAGCTAACTGTAACATTTTTTTTTGTTTAAATGCGAGAATGAACTACACCCTATTTGAAATATAAAAAAATTGGGCAGTCGTATTTTACTTTACCAGATTTTGAAGTTTAGCTTTTGAATATTCAGAAAGGGTGATGTTGGGTGACGCGTCGCCACACAACAGTCAGTTTGACGCTCCTTATTTGATGTTTCAAATCAAAAATATTGAACTTAAATAATATACTTCTTGAAAATAATTTGTATTTTTATAAATAACCTCAATGTAGAATTTATAAAAATAAATATCTATATAGGCCAAAATAAAACAGTCTAATGTCTTTTCTCCTTTGCTCTTCGACAATTGTTAATCAACATCAAAAACTCATTAAAAATAATTTAAAACATTTCTTTCCCATATTTGAAGGGATTTTACTCTCATAAATGTGTATGGTTTTAATCTAACAAACACACTCAAACTTGAAATCGTCTTTTATGTAGACTCTAAAGTCATAGATCAACACACACAAAAGCAACAATCTCTGTTTTGTCAAATAATAAGCAAATAAATTTAACAAAAATAAAACCCATTTAAAATCTATAATATGCCTGTGGGGTTGAGCCTTATGAGTAGAAAGGGCAAACATACTCATAGCCACTCTTTTGCAATTCACAGATAGATACAATGGCACTATTAAATATACCACAACATTATTTTGATGTGTGCTAGTATGTCCGTTATTAAGGACTAAAAGGTAAAAAGACAATGAAGAGAAAACAAGATTAAGAGACAAAAAAAATAAAATAAAAGAGAAAATGAAGCGAAACATAAAAAATAGAAATAATAATAATAAAAAAAAAAACACGAATATAAAAGAGTGGTAAAATTTTTAAAATGATTACGGGAAAATTACGAGCACCGGGTTAATTTTGACGTGACAACGTCTTATAAATTGGTTTGCCGGGTGACACTTCAAGAAACTGCGTTACGCTCCGCTCACGTTATGCGCTCACAATGAGAGCGAGTGAGAGGCACGCGTCCCTTTTTTAAATATAATTCTTTGTATAAATAAATGTTTTAAATTGTTACTATTATTTCATCCTTCTTCCTACTATACGAATGAATATTCACATTAAAATTATTTTACCACTCAAAGTCGTTGTCACGTAAAACTTTCGCCCGTATACCGACTTTACAGGCAACCAATTTTTTTTTTTCGAACAAATTACTGTAGAAATACATATAATTTAGGAAATCGATATTATTCATGCCTGAAATGATGGAGTTATTATACTTCCGGGATGTGAGCCCCAATCGGATTGCATTCGTAGAATGCAGCTTATCATCTGTAAATAGAGCGCATCTGTAACGATCGTGTACGCTCTATGGCTATTTAGCTTGTACATAATTATGTTTATTGTGTAAATATAGTAAGTACTAACTTTTGCCTGTAATATTAAACAAAATCTGAAATTATTAACTTGATCACGTCTGGACGTCACGTTTTAAATTAAAAAAAAAGTAAAATTACTCCAATATGCAGAACTAGTTAAGAATTAAGAATTAAATTAGACACTAATTTATAATATTAAGGTTACATAATTATTAATAGGCTTTTATAATTGAATAAAAAAAAACAATTAAAGTGTTTAAAATATTTACATACAAACAGCAAAAAATTCCTTTTCATCATCGCCTAATGTACGTACGCGTTGCAACAAGTTCTATACACCTACAAAATATGAAAGATTTAAGTATAAAATGTATGTATGAGAAAACTATGGGTTCTTTATTGATTTTATGCATTGAAGTTGCAGTTTGAAAACATAAGAAACATTCCCCTTAAATAAATACCTACACCTTAACTCGCCTAACGTTATCGGTATTTAGTAAACGATGCAGTAATTTCCCAGAACCCTGTTCACTTGACAAAGACATTGAAAAAATAACTGTGAGAAAATAATCCCCTTTTTCCTTCCATACCAATGCATGATATCGATCGTCAATAACAGCACCCCTGCAGTATAAACTGACACCATAATTCCCAGGGGTACTTATAGCAGGTGGTTCGTATAATCTAATCACTGGGTAATTATTCGTTCGGGCACTGATAAAACACGGTCGAGTGGTAAAATAATGATTTAGAAAGTCATCTTTTGGCTACCGTCCCGTTTTACAGCACCATTAATTGTTTTATTGCTGTTGTTACATCGACTGTAAAGATAAGTACGGTCGTCAAGATGTTTATAAAATTGAAGATGCGTCGGAGCCTGGGGGAGATTTTAACGGCGCGGCGGTTTAAGTCATGTAAATACTTTGTCATTTGTTCTACCATAGTTTTATTGAAAATTTTAATAGTACTGATTTTATAATTTAACTAAAGTCACAAACAAGAGTACGACTAGCTAGTTTAGCTTTTATCTACAGCATCTTATAAAAACTGTTTAAAAGTAAAAAGTGCTCTTCACAACATTCAGAGCCAAACTTTATATAAGGTATATATTTTGTTGACCAATCCAAACGTTCTTAAATCAATGTTAAATATGTTGATTTTCACAAAGTTTGGTAAAAGTTTATTAAAGGTTAAATTGGCTATTAGGATTTAGTAGACGTGTGGAAACCCCCTCGGGCCGTCTCACCACACCGGGGTTTGCGGCGGGGTGGTGTGTTGGAATCGGACCGACTAAAACCACACGGTGTGCCACTCTGCGTCTGTAATAGGAAGGATCCGGGAACTGCTGTTATTAAGACATCCGGACCTTTCCTAGCGCCTGCCCGCAACGGCGCGGGCACCACCTTCGGGCGCATTCTCTATTAGGCGCGGACGTCGCCTCCTCGCGGCTGGCCCTTATGACGAGTGGAGGGGAAAACCCGTCCCATACACCCGCGGCCACAGTCAGAGTAGAAATTATACTCCCGGGCCCTCTCCACCGCCTTCTTCTGCGAGATGACGTCTTCGCAGAAGGATGCGACCGCGGTAAAACAACTGTCACTACCGGCCATGGAGCGTATGACGGCCGGTAGCGAGAGATCCCTCCGATGACTGCAGTGATGACTCGACGCTGCGACGCCCAAGCCGAGCAAATTGCAAGCGTGTGCTGAGCCGAGTCCTTACTGCAATCGTAGTGGTGACAGGCGGGACTCAATTCCCTCCTAGCGACTGAGTGCAGGTACTTTTTAAAGCAGCCGTGCCCGGAAAGGACCTGCGTCAGTCGGAATGAAAGGGTCCCGTGCTGTCACCTTGCCCATTCGACGATGACCGGCTGGAGCGCCTCCACGGCGGCAAAACAAGCACGCGGAATCCCCAGCCGGGACGACCAACAAGCTATCGTATCATCAGCGTAATAAATTACACCCAGCCCAGAGGGAAAATCAGCTTGAAGGGCCCAGTTGTACCCTATGTTCTATAGAAGGGGTACCCTGCGGATCACGGACACTTCAGATTACCATCTCGGTCTTCGTTCACTCCTCGATTATAGACTATTTAGAGGAGCGTTCCTCTAAATAGTCTGCCACCAGCCGCCTCAGGCACTCTGGCACCCCATGATAGTGGAGGGTTTCCCTGATGCAGCTGATATAAAGTTTGTCAGTAGAATTGTGAAAAATAAGAACAACACCATAGTTCTTATCGCTCTCTTTTTTCCCCTGTCTGTTCATCATCATAATAATTTTCCGGCCCTTCTCCCGTGACTATTTACGTATTTGATCGACCACCTGCCTCACGTCAAACCTCTTTGGGAATGTAAGCAGACGGAACAAAGGAATAAGGTGGAAGATAGGTAGTGCCTACTTGTTATCACTCGTTTTTAGGGTTCAAACGAAAAAAAAAACAGAATCCTTGTAGGAGCACTTTGTTGTCCGTCCACCCGTCCGTCCGTCTTTCTGACAAGACCCTTTATCTTGGGAACGCGTGGAGGTATCGAGTTCAAATTAAAACCATATACTCAAGTCTACAGTCCCTTGCAGCTGTAAAATATCAAACCTCTAAGTTAACGTAAAAAAAAGATACCAAAAACGCATATTTCGACACTGTCAAAGGTATCTAAATTCCTAGGGTACTTCCCGTTGACCTAGAACTATGAAATTTGGTAAGTAACATCGTCGTTTACTACTAGAACAGGGAAAAATCTGAAAACTAGATATTTGTAATTTAATCATAAACATATAGTCTTTATTTAAAGTAAGTAATCAATCATCGAGGTACAATTTCACTTATTAAACACAATTTAAGTAATTATAGGTTTTGGAAACTAAATTATCGGAAAAGCTTGCTAAAACAGGGAGACTGGATTATTGAACTATTTATAATTTGTACCTACAAATTTGTACGGAACCCACTTTTAAGGATTAAACTTTTAAGGTTAGCGCTGATCTTTCTCGTATTATTTAGGCCTTTTGAATAAAAAATAATATAATATTGTAATATTGTACCACAGTTACACAACGCCATCTAGTCCCAAGCTAAACAGAGCTTGTACTATGGGTACTAGACAACTGATATAAATACATATATACTTTTTTTTCTGTAAATACATACTTATTATATATAGAAACACCCAGACCAAATCAAACATTAAATGTTCATGCACACAAATGTTTGACTTGAGCGGGTATCGAACCCGCGACCTTTGGATAGCAGAACGTTACAGAAACCACTACGCCATTCGGTTGTCAATAGAATGAAACATTAAACTTCAATACCTACAATGTTATACAATGTTTTATTTCTATGCGTTTTGTTTAAATATGTACGCGATAAGCGACTGTAGTTTTTGCCTAAAAATGATGAGGTTCCTTCAGTCTATATGTACACATAAAACGATAAATATATGGTTATGGTTTATGTGATTATTATAATCCTAGAAACTTTCGATTTTAGTGATAATTATAAAATAATTTATAAAATTGTAGAGACTATAATTAATACAAAACGCTTTTGCTGACTTAATCGACTCCCGTCCAACAGACTTCTACAGTAAACGAATGAACAAACTGCTATCAAAATGGCAAAATTGTTTAGATAATTTCGGCCAGTGCTTTGATAAGCAAATATAAAAAAAAACCGGTCAGGTACGATTCGAACTCGTGCGCCGAGGATTCCGTACCTACCCAGATTTTACGTAGATTTTCTCGAAAAATTGTATCAAAATTTTTCTTAATTTTTAACTTTTTTTATTTTGTGGAATTATTCCTTTATTTGTGCTGTAAGACGTTTCTTTTTGCCAAAATTTCGTGATTCTAGGTCAACGGGCACTACCATGTAGGCTTTCGACCCAAAACCTATAGGGTATTTCCGGTTGACAAAGAATTGACAATTTTGATTAAAAGCAAGGTCTTACAGCACAAGTAATGAGAAAATTTTGGAAATTAAAAAAAGTTAAAAATTAAGGTAAATTTTGGTACTTCCAAGTTTTCGCGAAAATTGAAGTTTGCCCATATCTTTTTATCGTGTTGACTAAGGACCTTGATTTTTATACAGGGACTATAGACCTCAGTATTTGGTATAAATTTCAACTTGCTAGGTCTACCCGTTCCTGAGAAAATCGATGGTGACACACGGACAGACGGACAAGAAAGTGTTCTTATAAGGGTTCCTTTTTTACCTTTTGAGGTACGGAACCCTAACACACAATTGCACACAAGTGCACAATTCGTAAACGTTCAACCGGCAATATTTATAAACTCATTTCGAGAGTTTGCTGCAATACGTCAAAAGGAGTACTACAAATAGTTGCAACTTAGCACTTTGGCGGCAACAAACTGTCCGAAGTATGTCCTCTTGGCAAATTTATGTGTAATACACTACTAATAGCTAAGTACGATGGGTGGCAACGTCGGCGCAGTACTGAAAAGCAGAAATAGCGTGGGCGGGTTTGTTACAGATGACAGCTATCTGCTCTGTTTATGACTTCCTCAGCCAGAGGCCTCAAAGCGTATAGGTACATGCACCTACAATAGAATATTTTTTGGAAAATCTTTACTGGTGTCTATAACTTTCTGACACATCCTATGAAGCCATAATTACGTACCTATTCTTTTTAAATATATCCTAATTTAAAAATGTAAATTGGTGAACTGGTGATTTTTGCTCCAAATAATATAGTCATATATTTCTTCTTCACATTCTGATTTCAATGGAACAAAAACGAGAACAGAAAAAAAATATGGTAACAGTAAAATGAAGATCGATGTACTTTTCAGTTCAATTTATCAGTTTCAAATAAAAATTGCTTTAATAAAATTTTCAATTTCACTACGATCCTAAAGTTTAACTACACAGGACCTATCTATGATATACACACATCTGTAGGGTACTGTTTAATAGTTCTTGAATTTTTATTTATTTATTCTTAGAATCTACTTAACTGATATACTTATCCTATTTCATGATGAAGAATGTTTATATATATATATGAAAGAAAGAAAATTAGTTTATTTGGTAACATGTAGACACTGATTGATAGTTTTGGTACACCTAAATCAAGTTGGTAAGTATTATGATTAGACTTTGTTCCATAGAATAGAATACCAGTTTATTGATTTCAGAATTTCATCAATTTTGTATAAATATTCAGAAAAATTACTTTTGACTGCCGTTGCCAAAAAAAACTGATTGATAACACACATTTAAAGAATTTCTTCGTGGTCATATGATACCAAAGGTGTTAAGAAGATAAATAATGTGTATTGTTTAAAACACAATGAGTATGGGCAGTGGGGGAAGGGCATTCAGTACACGGCTACGAGGATGTAATAAACCATAAGAGAGTTAAACTTTTAAGATGTTTAAGGGGTGTAAATTAATTAAGTAAATATATATAATAAATAATTTTGTTATAGTATTAATTTAGTATAATACATAATACAATAATTTAGTCAATTCATATCTAAAGTAGTCAAGTATTATGTTTTTGGATTTCAATTGTAAATTGTTTGTATTTAATTTGACTGACTGTTCCTTATAGATCGAAAAGGAGGTGGTATATTGCCATGTTATACTATGCTATAACCATATTACCAACGTAACAAGTATCAGTTTTTTATAATAAATTTAAAACATAGATATACGTACAAAACGTACTAGTAAAATTATATTAACGTAGACTGTTTCAGGCAATCATTTTAAAGATGAGTTATGGACCACTACAACTACTTGGCGTCAGCAAACTATTTAACAATAATTTAAAACAAGGGGACTTACTTCTTGTAACCGTATCCTTGTTTGTAACTATCGATCATTGTGTAACAACTGCTTACTGCTTCTGCGCAGTGGTTTTTTTAAAACAATAGCCTAATAACTCATAGGTAAGCATGCCTAAGCACAATGTTGTTGCTGGTAAAAATAGACACGTGTAACATTTTGGTCAAATTTAACCTTGGTGTAAGATTCCACACATTTTAAGGCTTAATAGTTAGGCAATGTAGGTATATTATAAACATCAATTTAAACTTTAATACATTCCGATGAAACCTTTTTTATACGTTACCACTGTGTACCAACGGCTATTATTTTTAAGCAAAAATAGGTTACAGTTTGATGAATAATCTGTCTAGGTATTAGTAATACTCATTCTAACTATCAGCTTCATTATCCATATCTGTTATAGAAGTTTATCAAAAAAAAAAAACTGTGTGTAACTCACTTCACTAATTAAAACAATCTTTATTATCTTGAGTTTTAGTGAATAGACAATATATCTTTTAAAAAATGCACTTATTCAATAAATCTTGTTATCCATTCACTTTATTCCCAAGAATTGGATGCCCGCCGTGTTCAAAAATTATTCCTATGTTATTAATTTATTATCATTACGTATATTGTGAAAAAGACATTATAGCAAAAGTAAATCTAATTATAGTAGGGTTTCTCTACTTTAAAGACATCGTTTCTGAATAATCCAGTCTAGACTATCTTTGTCGCAAATGCTTACTTTAATGAGATTAAGAGCAACCCTTAAGTAATCCCTGACTGCTTCAATAAGGGACAATGAACTATTTATGTTCTTTATCAAAGACAGGATCGGAAATGCTTAAAAATACCCTATTAAGTCATTCAAAAGTACTACCTACACTAAGTCGGTTACTTTCATATTCCTTAAAAAATATGCGATAACTGATAACTATGCTCAACAGCCGAAATACCTAATATTGTATAGGTACTTACTTAACTTTCAAATCATTATATCAACTAAGCCGAAGGCTCAAATACTTATCGTTATTCAAACTTGAAACAAACATCAACACCCGAAAACAGTTTGAGACAAAACATACTTAAAATAAGATTGAGTAATACGGATATAATAAACACGTGCCCCATACATTCAAACCACTTGTAGATGAACATAATTATGCGTAGGTACCAATAGTTAACCTATACTTATGGCACTTATAAGAAACCCTAAACTTATACAGATGTACGCCAGTCGGATGACTGTGAAATCTGGTTGTAAATCATTCTGCGCACGACTATACAAACTTTTTGTCGCTGTAACATGTTGTTTTATGCAAGTTAATTTAATTTTAATGTTGTAATGGGAAGTATCTGTTACTATTACTGAAATGATAAATCAGTCATGGATAGGAAAGGCATTTGACTGTCATATTTTTGTATTATAAAATCATGGTTTAATCGACGAAAAAAATGAAAATCAAGAAATCGCAATTAACATTTGTTTTATTAGACATATGTATATTTAATAATAAAAATTAATTTTATTTTTTTCTCCATGTGACTATGTCATTGTCACCTATGTCGTTATACTTACCGATTGAAAAAGGTTATCATAAACGAACTGTTTGCCGCAGTTACACCCCTATTTACTGTGTGTAGTCCGTGCTCCACTCTTAAACACCGTAGCGTAGTCTGCCATTCCTTAAATAATAGTTTAGCGTTAGTGTAAAACAGAAGATAAAACAACTGTTACTTTTATAGAGATAGAGGTACTAAAATCTGTTATCCATAAATGAAATCGCTGTTACTTGTCTCCATAATGTCCGCTTCAAGCGTCAGTTCATGTTCATGTTCTCAAGCGTCATTTAATACATAACTTAAAATTAGAATTTAAATTTACATGTTTGATGAAGGTTTTTATTATACAGATAATATTCATTGCAAAGATTTTTACATATTTTATAGGAATATTTCTGTAGGTACACACAATTTTGCAATGTCAGTAATTAAAAGATTTACATCTCAATATCAAAATAAATCCATAGAAAGCTAATCAACTCTTTCCTTCATAAGATACTTCTACAAAAAATAATAGCAACACATTTATCTTATTTAGTATTTAAATAAAATCCCTACTAGCCATATTTATGCAGCACTTTAAATAGAAACAAATATGTACCTACGTTCTTAGCAATTAAAACTGAAGTAGTTACTATCTGTGATTGTCAGAGGCCAATGTTACTAACCAGATGGCGGCGCGCGGTGGGCCTTCTGTCGCCGTACAAAAACTGCAAGTACTCTATATTACAAAAGGAAGCGGTGCCTGTTCATATGTACCTACCCACTGGTCATAAAAGAGATGTCTAGCTCTTGTCATTTTCTAAACATAATCTCTTGAGTTTATAAAGTTAAGCCCATCATGCCTCAGTTAATTTCGTTTTAGTGTAAAACTCTATGCCTTTAAAACATAATAGATTAAATGTATATAGTTAGATTTTTTCTAATATTAAGTGTTAATCTATATATACATATGTACTCGTATATATAAATGTTGAATTGCACGCTTCTAAAACTCAAACAGATTCTTCACCGATAAGCTTAATTTTGACGCGATATACAAACCGCTTCAAATATTGTTTTTATCTACTTTTCACATCAGTTTTGTTCCTCATTACTAATCCGACCAACCGAAATGTGCCACAGCAGTCAGGGTAAAGCTGGTCTGGTTTAAAAACCTATTGTATAAAAAATCCTCACTACGTTTCGTGTCCTCCTATGCTATATATTTATTAATGCAGACGCAATTTTAGACACATGTATATGTTCCAGCTATAAATCTGTCTAGAATACACTATATTGACCGCACGCGACTCTGCCCACCCATCTTTCATCCACACGGTGTTATAAGTTTATTTTCTAAACCAAGCAATTAATTTTATATTATAAATGTGTTTTTTTTTCGAATATGCTTAAATGATTTAAGTTATCGTCTTAATAATAGAAGTTTGAAGAGCAGATGCGAAGAAATTTGTGAATTTAAACCAAACAATGGTTTATGTTGTATTCATTTACAATCTGGTACATAATTCAAAACTAGTTAAATGGAAGAAGTGACATTGTGTATATTAAATAAATTTGAATAGGATAGTATTAATTGGTTATAGCTGTATTCACTCCATTGAATTACCATAATAATTTGTCACCAAAAATTAGCCGTACCATCGTCATCCTATTAAGTAACTACTGTAGAAAGAGGGATCCCTTTACTTGCAGTCTTCCTTGGGACATCTAGAAAAGTCAAGGGACCCTCCATATACTTACAGTCTTCCTTAGGATAATACTTCCATAGGAAATGTATGATAATAATGATTCTTCTGGTAGCTAGGGTTGCCAAGGATGAAGGAGTATAGTTAATGATAACAGATTGCCATGAAATGAACCGTGTTTAATGTATCTCAAAATCATAACTTTTAAGTAATGGATTAAAAGTCTATTAGTTATGCTCAATTATGCATGCAGACATCAACACAATGGAACCAAAATTCTTCTATAGAAATGTCAAAAATAGGCATCTATTTATTTCACAGTTTAGTATTGGTGTAATAAAATAGTTAAATGTTAAGAGAACTGGTTCTCACTAATAAACAAGGAAACCGCTGGAAGTTCGCCGAAGCGGTAGGTGATTATTTCTACTCATGTTACTTCCCGAGAGTAATCCGTTAGAAATCGATCAACTTTTAGTGGCGTGTCAGTGTTTGAAGAAAAAAACATAATTTATTGTCAGCATTCAGATCGCAAGGAAACCCGAACGCGGCATTAGAAAATAAAAAAGTAATAAAATAAGAGATGTTTACGAGCGTAAAATGACGTGAGCCCGCGCCACTTGGGCTGTTTACAAATGTTACATGCGCTGGCGCACCACTGTTTACTGCACGACTACATAAAGGGTAAACTCGTAATTTATTTTCTTTATAGTCGTCGACTCCTCGCTTGATGGCTTTGGTTACCTAGTAATTATCGGGCGCGCGCCGAAAGCTAAACCAATTTGAGTACAGTCAGACCGCGCCCGCTCAAGTGCGCATTTCATATTGTTTATGTCAATATGAACTTTTTGTTCATTTGGCTCTAAGCTTGAGCTATTCATAACTGTATCCAAAAATAATAACACAAGTGGAGAAATCACAAATTATTATGTTTTATAATTTCTTTAGAAATTTTTGTATAGATATATCAATCAGTTAACGATGTAGTCAAGGATTTTTATTATTATTAGTTGTATGTTATACCTATTCACTGAAGGTCCATTTTTTTGAGTAAAAATAAAGGTACAGGTACGGCTATGGATTTTATTGAATGTTGAAACGAATTTCCTTATCGCGCGTTACACGCTCTGAGCGGATGGGAGAGCTAGACCGAAAAATGTGTTCTAAGACTTTTCTTCCGACTTTTTTTTAGTAAACGTCTACCAAAAATCGAAAGGAACTTCGTTCCGACCGGAGTTGAATAGACCCTTCACGCCGCTTTTATTGTTTGCATTATATGTAGAATACAATCAATTAAATCCCATTGTTGATGACTAAAATAATTTTTATATTATATATCAGCGGTCAGCAATTGAATTTACTAACAACTTATTTATTAAAACAGTAATCGTAGTTCAAAAGCGTACCGTAATAATAATTAAGCGATAGACTCTATTTAATCTAATCAACAAAATAATCACAGGGAGTAACTCACTGTAGCCTCTCTCTCCTTTATATACATAATTATATCTTAAATATATAGTATTATTGTATTATGTAATAACGAATAATAATAACTTGACGAATCTCACACACGGCAATCTGAACCTAAACTAGGCAGAGCCTGTACTATGGTAACCAGACTGCTGATAAACATACTTAAATAGTTCTAAATACGAGTACATACATTTTATAGATAAATTTATACCCAGACACAGAACAAATGATCGTACTCATCACACAATATTTGTTCTGGGTGGAAATCGTACCCACGACCTCCGGCTTAGCAGTCAGGGTCACCACTCAACCACTAGACCAACAGGCCCTTATATCTATACTAATATTATAAAGCTGAAGAGTTTGTTTGTTTGTTTGTTTGTTTGTTTGTTTGAACGCGCTAATCTCAGGAACTACTGGTCCGATTTGAAAAATTCTTTCAGTGTTAGATAGCCCATTTATCGAGGAAGGCTATAGGCTATATATCATCACGCTAAGACCAGGAGCGGGGCACCAATGAAGAATGTTTCAAAAACGGAGAAAATTTATTACTATTGAGAGACGCAGACGAAGTTGCGCGGGTCAGCTAGTCTTTAATATACATATAGAATCCCCTGTTAGTACAATCATGTTTCATAGGCTACAATTCAATTCGTAACCTGTACCTACTACATACAACTAGAAAAAGATGCTGGCCTAACATATTATAATATTGTTTATACAGAGGCGGTGGTTGCATGCGAGGAACTCATGTTAAGCGGCCTATGAATGCATTCATGGTGTTCGCACAGGCCATGCGCAAGCGCCTCTCCGAGCAGCGTCCTGCGCTACACAACGCGGAGCTTAGTAAATCTTTAGGATTAATGTGGAAGTGAGTAATTTTGAATTCAGTATTTAGGTATATGGTGTTTATTTTTATTTTTTTACACAAGATACAAGAAGTATTGAGCACACCAAAAAATCATCAAGTGGCAGTAAAATTAAAAAAGTACGTACCTACGCGTTCCATGCGCGTGCGGCGCCCTGCGGTGCGGCGTGCATCGATTGTTTACTCATTAAAATGCTATCGCCGCTAACTGACACGATAACATCTCTAACTGTTTCGGCTCGCTCAAATAGAAAATTGTGGAGCAAATTCGCAGGGTATAAGACATTATCGAGATATGCAGTTAATTGCCTAGATATAGGTACATCATATATCGGAAATTCGATTCTCTTATTAACATACTTTCACAAAAGGTATCAGATCACCGATAGGAAATGAACGGTGATAACCCGACTGAGCCAAAATCCAACGAATATTAATTTTAAATGGCCGTTAATAGCGCTTAGCGTATTATTATTTTTTTGACAGACACAAGAATTAATCTCCAGATTGCGTTTTAATACTTGTACAAAATACGAAGAAGTATATACTTACAGACTTATATTGTACGAAATATATTTATTAAGCAATATTAAATTTCTTTTGTGGTGATTTAAAACATTCAAAACAATATGTACCGATTTATCACCACAATCGGTTGTGGTAATCACGGTTGGACTAACCATCTCTATCAGTTTAATTTGACTATTTAGTTTTAAAAAGTTTAAAAACAATCATTGTACCTATTTATATTAACCTCTCTTATTTCATTTAGTGTACTTTAATTTTGGATTTCATGACCACGTCTAATTGAGTTTGATATACTCGTAGTTAGTAAACACTAAGTTAAAAAACGTGACCCAAACACATAGATGAGATTAATGACTGTAATAATATTTTGACATAGAATAGGACATCAGTAACACTACTCCATACTAATTTAAGGGGTTAAAGTATGTCATTGCCGATTTGTACTGAAAAATTGAAACTCGTTTTTTTTCTAAGATGTATCATGTTTATTTAATCAAAATATTTACCCTCATTATCTATACATTGCTGCCATCTATGCCTTTACGCTAGAGCTCTGGGGATCTAGATTCGACAAACTGTGAAATCATTTTGTACTGCCTCCTAGGAAGAATTTTTTTGTTACGTAAAAAATTGTTCATGTCACGAAAAAAGTGATAGACCGTTGGAGTAAGGTCTGGCGAGTACGGAGGATGATGTATGGTTTCTAACTGCAGCTCCTGTAGAATTATAACGGTTTCTTGTGCAGTGTTTGTGTTTCTGTTTTGCGTTATCGTGGAGCAATAATGGTGAATATCGATTCACAAGTCCGGGCTGTTTCACTGCCAGTTTCACCATCATTGTTCGAAGTTCGGCACTTTTCGTCACAGGTCACAATTCGATCCAATATTCCTTCATCTCTGTATCGATTCAACGAGGCAACACAAGTTTCAACACTTATTTCTTTCTGCAGATCAGTCAAATCATGAGGCACACATTTTTCATATTTTTTTATCTTATTGATTTGATGCAAATGAGTTAATATTGTAGGTAGGGTAATGTTGTCGGGGCACCAGGGACTTCCTTTCTAGGGTATACCTGGTTCCCCGGCTATTAGTACATGGCGACGGCGTGCGGTTTTAGTCGGTTCGTGTCCGACATGCCACCGACAGGTGGTATCCGAGGGGATTTCCGCACGGAAAAAAAAAGAAAAAAAAAAAAAAGGGTAATGTTAAACCATGCCGTGCATAAATTCCTGGGTAGTTTAACTCGGATCGGCTTCCAACATCTCCTTCAATTCAGCGTTATTCACTTAGATTTTAAATTGGAAAGAAAGAAAGAAATAGTTAAAAATTTTAGGGTGTAATATTTCTTAGATTTTAAGTTAATATCTACCTACTTAAAATAAAACATGAAAATAACTGCTATCTGGGTCAATAAGTATTAAACAGTTAGGCTAAGCAAAGAATTTTTTCATCCAAAGCTGGATGGCGGTCTTCGTTTAAACCAAAAACGCACTGTGCGTTATTAGCAGTCTCCTCTCCAAACGTAGCCGCGTGAGTTCCGCTTCGAAACAAAACTTTCACGTCTAAGCTGAACAGTAAAAACCTATTGAAAATAAAATAGAATGTTGCACATTTTTTAAAAGAAGAACCTCATAGGTATCATGTGAAAAAAGTTTCACGCGAAAATCTCACACCATGAGGTTTTATGTCAATTCAAAGTATTAATATACAACGGCAATTTAATACTTTAACCCCTATTATTATAATATAATATATATATCTCACACACGGCCGTCTGATCCCAAACTAGGCAGAGCCTGTACTATGGTAACCAGACTGCTGATAAATATACATATATATTTTTTTAATAAATACATATTATAGATAAATTATACCCAGACACAGAACAAATGACCGTACTCATCACACAATATTTGTCCTGGGTGGAAACGAACCCACGACCTGCGGTTTAGCAGTCAGGGTCACTAACCACTAGACCAACAGGCCAGTCTTTTTTTCCTTTTTTTATAATATAATATTTATTTATAATATAATATTATACTCGTAAATGCGTAAGTGTGTCTATCTGGCTGTCGGTCTGTTACCTATTCACGCTTAAACCGCTAAACTGATTTCAATGAAATTTAGTATAGCGATAGTTTGAGTCCCGGGAAAGGACATAGGATAGATTATATCAATAACCGCTGATTTAAATGAAATTTGGCTTGGCGAGACTTTGATTCTTGAGGAAAGATATAGGCTTACCGCTTGCTGACCGACATATAAGCGGGCGGAGCAGCGGGCAAACGCTAGTTTTAAATAATAAAGTTCAAATAAACGTTTGACGATCCTAAAAGCAAGTTGTAGCCGACTAGTCAGTCGGCCACCCGCACGCCTCGCACGATCCGAATGACAACGAATTGACATGCCCACAAACTCTCGAATCATCAAAGAAAACAGTCGGTGAAGTGAGCCTGATTGCTCTGTTGTGATTGGTGGGCTCTCTTACACTGTCAGCACTTTCGAGATGCAGATATCGATCACTAGATTAGCAAGGTTAAAGGTTTTAAAAATAATATTTTATCATCTCCATCCATCATAAGCGCATTGATAGAAAATTATTTTATATGTATATATATATATATCAGGGAAGAAAAGGAAAACTTGAAACAAACCCTATACCAACCCGTCTGGACAGCGCGATATAGTAGGCCAAAAACCTCCTTTCTAATTAAAGGGAGGCCTATGTTCAGTGGACTAGTAAAGGCTGTTGATGATCATAAAACGGTAACGATATATATATTTTTAGTATTAGGTATATATTTCTATTTTTAGTAATATAAGGATGTCTTATAAAGGTTTGCAGTTTGTACAAAATTTTGTAACAATTTTGTGACAGTTGGAAATATTGTTGTTCTAAAACAAATGTCATCATCATCAACAGCCTTTACTAGTCCACTGCTGGCCTAGGCCATCTCTCCTTAGAAAGGAGGTTTTGGCCTACTATACCACGCTGGCCAGACGGGTTGGTATAGGGTTTGTGTCAAGTTTTCCTTCTCTGGATAGGGGTGGTGACACTCTGTATTCTTAATCCGTCACCACACGAAAATACAAATGTAAGTATCTCTAAAGTGCAAGATCGTTAATGTTAAATGTTGAGTTAAAAATTAAAGTTCTAGGATTAAGTATCTAGTTTCGCTGACTTTTGTATCAATTAAA
This sequence comes from Arctia plantaginis, assembly GCA_902825455.1. Taxonomy (NCBI): domain Eukaryota; kingdom Metazoa; phylum Arthropoda; class Insecta; order Lepidoptera; family Erebidae; genus Arctia; species Arctia plantaginis. Next base: position 11,595,407 of record CADEBD010000745.1, on the reverse strand, counting down.
TATACAGTTATATTTCAATATTCTGAAATAATATTACCTTTTTGTAACCATCAAAGTATCAATTTCATTTTTATATTTGATATTTTTGTCTATGTAAATGTGTTCAGATATATAATATTAATGATACTCTAAATTGAATCCAGTTATGAATACCAATTGTGGGTAGCTTATGACTGTCTAAACTTTATACCTTACAATGGAATTCAATTTATATTCTACGCCAATATGATTTGTATGATAATGGCGTAGAATTAGGAGAGAACAGTAGCTAGCCAGCGTATCTAGCAGAACAGAAGACAACGCATCTTAGTCAAGTCAACTTAAGTCTATAATAAATATCCTTGGATTCTCATACTTTCCTCCGAGATTTGCAATGATTTCGGCCCACATAAGTCGTGATTCATGACAATATGGAACTGACAATTTTATCTTCTTGCGTTACTTTTATATTGTTAGTAAAATATTAATCAATTATATATTATATTGTATATGTATATCAATTATATTGATAGTAAGATATTTATGTTAATCAATCTTAATACAAAAATACTAAAATTTTCTCATATAATTTTATAAACATACAATGCCAGTAAGCATAGTTGGTATATTTCCAGTGAAATATGCATCTGTACATGGCTCATGGTACATTAGGAATGACCGGCGGCATCTGGCAATAGTTGCGCCGATGCTATCTCGTGTCGACCGCCGCGCGCCGCTCACCACACGTCCCACAAAAACATTTGATTAAAATCTTCATAGATTATCTTATTAATTGTATCAAATATTAATATTGAAATTCTTTTACAGGAGTTTACGCGAAGATGAAAAATCGCCATTCATCAGGGAAGCAGAAAATTTGAGATCGCAACATAAGAAAAAATATCCAAATTACAAATACCAGCCTCGGCGACGTAAGGTGCCTCCAGCGTCGGCCGTCAGACCGAAGCGGGAACCATCCCCGGAAAGGGATCAAATCGACTTCGCAGGTATACCGGACATTTCGCCTGCGTTGCTGTCGGATGGACCACCAGATAATGCCGAATTGGAGCAATATTTAAAACCAGTACCCGACTATCATGAGTTGCAGCCTCGATATCCGACTCATAGTTTAGCACATCATCCGGCTACTTCTTTGTACCCCCCAATGCCACCACATTTTCCCAGCCCCTGTCTAGACTGGCAACACTACGAATCTTAAACCACAAAGTCGGTGTTGTGTTTCTACATTAATGACTCAAAGACTTTTTAGCTCTAGCGTTTAAAATTAAAAGTTTTATCAAAGTTAGTAAGTAGGGGATATTTTATCGTCGCTCATTTTTGTTACTTATAAATGTAGGTCACATAAGTTGTAAATATACATATATATGTATGTAGATATGTAAGCTTTGTGCGAAACGGCGCGCACGTGCGTTTAATTTGTGTAAGCTGAATAAATATTTATTATGCTAAATGTTTTCTTCAACTATTAGTTTTTAGTATCGAGAGTTGATTTCGTTGATATACATACGTAGAATGGTTACTAAACGGTTCTTCAATCGTATATATTTTAGAAATTATCTAATATTTATCAGTATGTAATTATAAGATTGCTTGAAACATAAGTGAGTAAAATTGGAATTGCACATTAATTAATGTTTTCTCCTAGTAATCCATGTTAGTTTGAATGAATTAGATCGATGCCTAGTCTAATAAATAAAAAAAAGCCATTCTTAAATTCTTCACGTTTCCTACGTCTAAGAATTTACGTAATTTTCAAATTTGTCATTGCTAGTTTCTGTTTTATTTACTTATTGCTGACAATTAACTGTGCAGATCTGCAAATGTACTTTATCGAAATTTTGTCTAATGCAGTTTTAACCACCACTGACAATTAAGAATATAGGATTATACCTATTGGTACTTTACAAATTCCTCTGAGTACCAAAGTTATTTGTAAACTTAGAGTAAATTAAGAGTAAGTAAGTGAAATATAAGTGACAATTATGTAATAAATAAGTTATTGTTGTGATTAATTAGCTGTAGTTTTATAGCAAATAGGTAATTATGTTGTTCAATAAATATATTTTTTTATGTTCTATACCACCCTTGAATTTTTAATAGTAGTATAGTAGTAGGTATATTTTCAATTACTCAAAAATGTGCAATTATATTATAAATGTTACAAACTACCCCTTTTAAATCTCAATCTCACTTTAAACGGCTTTACAACTCTTCGATTTTTTTGCGGGCTGACTGTAAACTCAGTCGTGTTAACTTAATTGCAAAAATAATAACAGTTATTGTAAAATAGATATCAGAATGAAATTTTTACTTTTTTGGGTGGAATAGAAACACAAAATTTAACGTTTTTAGGTATATGATTTATTTTAGACCACTATGGTCCTACGTTTCATCGCTTGAATAAGAAGATAGGATCATACTGATTTGCTACACTATTTATATTAAACTCGTAGTGTCCCAGAGCGTTTTCAGCTACAGTGGTAGTACCTACGATGTGGTTACAATGTAACCATTAAGATATTTAATTTTCTTACTAATAAGTATACTCGTGTATATGCGTGTATATCAAAATCTGATAATATAACAGCTAAGTGATACTATAATGAGTCACCTCCAGGATCAAACTCTTTGTAATGCTTATCTCCTCATGATACTTTTACAAACTAACTACGACCTCATTTTTTTGCCAGTTATCCCACCCACGTTTCTAACCTTGTGACTTCTATACCTACAACAAGAACAGCAACAGTAATTCATGAAATTACCGAAGTATCGAAAACATAGTATGTACGCTACTTCTGTCACACGGCGGGGAGTGACCAGCTGAGATGCTGAACTAAAAACGAGTTTAATCACAATTAAGTCAGAGAACTCCTCTAAAATTTTAAAATAATTAAAACTAGATTTTTTTTATTTTTTTTCTGCTACTAAAGCCTTGCGTTATGTAAAGTACCATACAGTAAAGTATACTTTAACAGACTGATTCCGAGTGACTTTTCTTGGCAATACTTACAATTCATTTAATTTAAGTTTTGATTATTTTTGGAAATAACCTACTTGTACTCCATAAAGGTAAATGTGTACGTAAAATTATACAACCAAATACTGTACAAAAATAAATATGAAAATAGACTCGAACTTACTTGACTTGGAATATTTTATTACAAACTTTTAGGATTAATTACCTAATTATTCTTATACTAAGCGCGGCAGAAAATACCTAGGTTCCTACTTATATCTACAAAATGCCGGAATGTCAATTTATTTATTCACCAAAGGCATCGTTTCTTCTTACTTTAAATCTTAAAAAATCAGGGCCGAGTGGCCTCCTCGGCCCTGACTTTTTAAGACTGACTGACTGACTTTACATTTTTTATTATAAATAGTATTTGCTCTATAAAATCGGCGGAATGAAATTAATAAAATGACTTTTCATATAGGTATTTAAAGTTGGATGGTTCAAGAATATTTCTCAGAATGTATTATCGTCAGTATAATTTAAGGTCGTCGTCGGATGATGCGCGAGATAGGAGGCGACCCCTACCCGTCCGCGCGTTTCCGCCGAGCGCTCATCGCGCCCGCCCCGCGGCTCGAACACAACGCGTCGTTGTTCTCACCCCTGCCTTATCACTCTCACATTTTTCGCGACCGACACTAATGAGGCCGATAAACATATCAGCAAATTATGTAATTATGCTACTAAGAGTATTTATGCGAAGTGAGGCTGATTTATCGCTCACACAGTTTATGATGTTACCGACTAATGATAAGACTGATCGTTGTAGCCAGCATCCGCTGGCTAGTTTTCCAGTTGCGAATCATGTTATGTACACAAAATTTACTGCATCCAGTTTTTTAATTACCTACTTTAATCCATAGCTTGTAACCGAGGAACTATCAAATTGGTGAACATTAGTAAACTTTCAGCGCATGAGTAACGTCACAATTTCGAGATTTGTAACTTCCACAGAAACAAAAACATTGTACAAAAAAGGTCTTTATGAATTTGTAATGGTGCATCATGGCTGCAATATTAAGATTGAGTGCAAATGAAGCGCGAGGCGCGTGCGCATGTCGGCGGCTCGCGTTTCACATACGGTACACATGGACCGACCGCCGAAGTGATATCGTATACTTTGGCCAACACACTTTTTGTGCGCCAACACATAAGATATTAATTACAGAGGCGGAGAACACCATGCTCAATTTTACGCCTTAATCTTTAATTTTTTTTAGTTTCTCATCCGTTAAGGTTTACATTACACTTCGAAAATTCAAACACGTAGTGATTTTATGATTTTAATTTTAAGTAAACTTCAAACAATTTAGAATGTGATACAAAATATTTCGATCAGAAGTAACTAAGTAGAAAGTTGTACAAGTATAGGTATAGAGTGCAAAGTGTAAGTGCACAGTCAAGACACTCAAGTGGTTTCAATGTGAGACATTTCGTGTGAATCTCCACTCGGTGGTATGTTCAGTGTAAGGCGATACCACGGCGTCTGGTGAACATCGAGGATCAAAATACTACTACACAATATGAAGCAGATAAGTAGGTTCTCGCCCTTTTTGAGCCAACACGTGTGGAATAAGTAATTCTACGCAAATATGACGACGATAACGTGGTATGGTTTTGATTTAGAAACCCAAGCTTCATAACCACGAATAATACCTAATTTTGTTTAGCCTTATGATAGTATGTGGATATCCTTGTGAATTAATATTACTGTGTATTATACCATATTTATTATCATTAGGTATACCAAAACTCCCATAGTTTTATTCCATTGTTATGACATGTTCAGTCTCACAAATTTTAAGGAAAGTGTAGGTATACCTACCATCTACCTTTATATTTTCTTTAAAATTTGTCAAAATAATGATTTCATTTTTTTGCATTTATTGCTTTAAATTAGAAAATAACCAATAAATGTATTTCCATATTGCTTTTAATAAAATGCTAGATGTATATCTCAAGAAAAATCTAATCAGATTAGGTAGTTTGTTAGAATAACGGTCTTTTAAAAATTTCAAGATAGGACTTTAAAATTTTAGTAAAAAGAAATACCACTTACAGAACTATTAAACAACTAATGGCTAAGCTTCCAAGTTCGGAATTTCATATGAAATATATTTTTTGCAATTATGTAATTAAAAATATTAACCGTAAACTCTACGTTTTAATGTCATCACCCATCGCCCATCGAATCAAAAATCTGTGTCATGAAAGATGACAAAAAATAAATTTAAGCTTCATTAAAAATCAGGCTGATATTAAGAACTTTACTGTATAGTAACACACTGCTTGCTATTATTCCAGTTTTAGGCACGGCGACATTCGAGACAAACCAAACATATAATAAATACCAATCACATAGTGGGCCAAAACTTCTTTTTTAAATAGAAGCCTATATCCAGCAGTTGCCTATTAACTGCTGGATATACAGGGTTACAAGAAAAGTCGTGCTAGATCCGTTAAGGGCGTGGAGTACCCATCATTTCTGACATATTTCACTATGAAACACCTTACCCTAAACCTTAACCCTTTTCGAGATAATCGTCTTTTAATTTTTTTATTGAAATTTGCTGATTTTTAGGCTACTACATTTATTTTTGTTTATTTTGTGTATCTTATTATTATTATTTTTGCATTTTTACATGTGTAATAAGATGCTTTAGGACGTCAGTCGTTAAAATAGTTCATAAGTTAATTGAATAGATCGTAGTAGACAAGTGAAAGTAAAGAAATAAAAAAAAATATTAGAAAATTATTTTTCTCTAACGGATATCTAAAAACAATATTATGGTAATTGTTCGGCAGATGTTTTTTAAAATATCTACGTTTCATCAGCTATCTAACGAGGTATAATAATCTAAGGTTTTATTCAAATGCATTGAAAAAACTTTAGTTTCATAGGCGACAGTGGAGAAGAAAATTTATACTTAGCCCAAAAAAGTAAAATAAAACAATAGTTAAGCATGAAATGTCATTTATTAAAGGTTTTCACACAAGTTTTTCTTATTCTACAGTTCATGTTCAACATGGCCGCCTCTATTTCTGATACATTGTCGCATCCTTCTACGGAGACCAGTCTTCACTACTCCAGTGGTCAACGTGGTCCTCATTTTATTTGCTGCATCCACAATCCTTTCTCGTAAGTCTTCCACAGACGAAATAGAATTCGGCTCGCTGTGCACAAGACTTTTCATGCACCCCCACACATGAAAATCCATGGGGGTTAGGTCCGGACTTCTTGCTAGCCATGGCAACGGCCCACCTCGTCCTATCCATTTGTTTGGATAATTTGTGTCCAGCCAGTCCCTGACACTTCTCCTGAAATGGGCAGGGCATCCACGTACACCCCAAAGTATTTGATAAAATCTGTGCGTTTGATAGCAATACAATGACAGTTTTGAGTAGTAGAACACAGGTGGGCACTTAGGGAAAAAGAAGAGGGCGGCTGAGATGCAATTCTTGGAGAAAAAGTGATGAATTTCGTTTTTTCTAAGTTGAGTGTAAGAAGGTTATTGGCTAGCCAATTCATAATGGTTTGCAGAGCAGATACAGCAAAAGAACGTGCATCATCCCAACTTTTACCATGAATCAGTAATACTGTATCATCTGCGTAGGTAATAATTTTAGCGTTAGATGGGGAAAGCTTGCACAGATCATTAATGTAAAAAAAAAATACAGTCGAATATTGAACCTCCTCCTTTTTTTGAAGTCGGTTAATAAGAAACAGGGTAGGACCGAGGACACTACCCTGAGGAACGCCGCAGTTCAGATGTTCTACTCCACTTGTATAACCACCGATAGTAACGCTACGATTAATAATATATTTACAAATATATACGAGTATATACTGTGATATCTGAAAATATTTATATACTAAGCTATTAACACCCTTTACTAAGTGGCTTTAGTTTTCTTGTCTGGCTCCATTTCGTACCTGAGACGCCGCTACACCAGAAGCATGGGGATACTTGGCTGTTAAGGGCAATAGTTCTTCATGAGAAGTTGATGTTGATGAGTTGATGATTATTGCACCGTTGTGCGTCCAACAAGCGCGAGCGCCAAAGTGAAGCCTAGCTTTAGTGAACGCTGATTGCCTTGTTTTGGTAAGGAATTCCCGTATTGACACTGATGAACCTTTGAGTGCAGCCTTCGTTCTCCAGACAGAGGTCCTGACCTCGGCGCTGCGGAACCTCACTAAGATGGGAGGGTGATGTTCTTTGTTGGATGTCCCCAGCCTGTGACAGATGGTGATAGATTCTACAGAGTGGTTCTTCAGTTGCAGTTTGTTTTGGATAATATTCATGATGATTTTACTGCTGCCCTCGCCTTCAGACTTGGGTACTCCCATGAAGAGAAGAGCTTTGCGTGGATGTCTTGTTTCCACAGCATCTACGGCCTTTGAACACTCATACATCTGCCTCCGCAGAAGACCCATCATGCTGTACATTAGTTCTCTAAATGTACGGAACTCTTCTGCTACCCTGGTGCGGTGCCTGCTGATTGCAGTTGTGCCTCCAGTTCCTCCATCCTCCTGGTAAAGCTCTCCTCCAGTGTCCTCTGTGCGGCCTCAATATTCAATAGTTGCGGCATGTTGTTTGTAGTGTGGCTGGTAGGTGGTGCCAATCAAGTCCTGGGATTTACCACATACACTGTTGCAAACGTGAGTTGTATACCGTTAGACTGTCGTTTACTAATATTTACAGTATTATTGTAGAAAATGTAAATGATTAAATTAAAAAAGATTTTATGACTTTCAAGTGTGTGTGTACTTTTTTAACACCTACTGCCTAAAAAAAACACATTTAGCATTAGGAACCTGAAGTATTTACAATCATGCAGGTCAATCCTAAAAGTAGGGGAGCCCTAGAAGGGATTTCGGGAATTACTCGAGCGTGTCAGATTAAGGTAGGAGGTATTCCTCCTATCTTAATCTGACACCTTACACCCAGTAGAGTACCTCCACCATACATGAGCCCTACACATAGGGGGGAGCGTCCAGGGCAGCCCATCAGATTAGTTAAAAAAAACAATGGCCAGACATACTCGAGCATGTAAGATTATGTTAAGTTGAGTCAATTACATAAGTGTGTATTTACAAATATTAGACGATTTGAGCGTGACTTAAAGCAGTGGGAGGGTCACAAAGTTAAAAAAAAACATGGTTTTAAATTTATTTCCTTTTGAATCAAACATAGCAAGAAATCTTCTTTAAATGTCTACATAATTGTTCGTGCCTTTATTTGTCACATTTTATAAAAATCTAAATACTTCTAATCTTTAGAAAACCCTTCAAAATTATCGTGAGATTTTGGTCAAGCATGACAGGAACATCAAGTTGGTACCAAAGATTTCCTTTCTAGGGTACACCTGGTTCCTCAGCTACTGGTACTCGAGACGGCGTGCGGTTTTTAGTCGATTCGTGTCCGACATAGCCACCGGTAGGTGGTATCAGAGGGGATTTCCACACAGAAAAAAAGGAACATCAAGTTGAACCGTCTGTATAAAATCTAACATTATACGGTATTTCGAATTTGCAGTTCGCATTTTCGGTAATTCGCTACGAGCTTGTGACACTTTAAAATCGCCAGACCTTTCAACGGAAGCATTTTTGGCGTCTAAATAACATAGCCCCAAAATAGCTGATGCACCCGAATTTTTTTTTGACTTCTCTCTACATTTGTGAAAACCTGTATAACAGTTCCCTTCGCGGCACCGTGCGACTAACGTGTGACTTCATGTGCTAACAATTTAAATATTGTTTTCTGTTTTTCTGCGACTAGTTTCCGGCTTGCGGGCGGCTAAAGGTTGTGTATAGTGTTTTAAAGAAAGTCAGTAAGTTTTTATTGTTTTTAAACAGTAATATAGTGCTGAATTATTTTATTACGACTATTGGTGAGTAAATTTATTTTCTTTCTAAAAGTGGGTGGTAGGAGGTATCCTTTGCTTATATTGATTTTTCTCTGCGTGTTGTTTATTTTTAAACTCGTTCCTTTTGAAATTGTTGTTTGGTGTGTCTTTGTTTGGCTATGTCGGTCGTTAGCGAGTTGCCGGACCCCGGCGGTACAAGTGAATTTCTAACACCAACCGGGCAAAGAACATTTATCGAAATGTCACCTACGGATTTCTCGCCGAAAGACAGTAGCCGTAGGCGCATTATTAATTCGGACTTAAGTGGTAATGTTTCGTCTACTACCGGTCGTGATAACTGTGGGGAGTACAACTACTGTGACTTAGTGTCACAGGCCACTGATTATTTGGCAAAAATTAATGAATTAGTTAATGATCAGGGATCTCGGATGAATGTAGGTAATAAAACGGCGATTATGGATATTACTCAACGAATTACCGGTATCGTATCCCTGTTAGCAATAAAATCCTTTAGCAACGAAACGAAGTTAGCGAATTTTGAGCGACAAATGGAGGGTATCGCAAATCAACAAACGAGTTTAACGTACGCGGACGAACTTAAGCTTCGCTTACCACCTAAATCAGCCCCGTGCCCGGTATCTACTGAAGCGCGCGTTCCTAGGCCTTGTGTTATTGCCTATCCCACTACGGAACGCTTAGCGGACTATGCGACCTCGTCAGCAACGAAACAAGCTCTCATGAAGGCTATTAAACCGAGCGATGAGGATTTCCAAATTGTAGGCGTTAAAAAAACCTCTAAGGCAGGCGTCGTGTTACGTGTAGCTAACGAACGGCAGCTTAAGAAACTGGAATCTGTGGACGCCATTAAATCAGTAGGGTTACGATTAGAAAAACCGAAAGGCCGAAAGCCCCGCATGATTGTAAAAGACGTACCCGGTTCTATGGAAGATCGTGCCTTCCTAACAGCCTTATACCGTCAGAATATCAAGGACGAATTAAAATTAAGTGAGAACGATTTTATTAAGTCAACCAAAATTGTTAGGCATCGTAAACTAGAAAATGGGCGTCAATGGATAGGCTTAGAATTAGAGGCAGCAGTTAGGAAACATCTAGCCAACACAAAAGATAAACTGTATATAGACTGGGCCACATGTAGATTCATAGACGATATAGAAGTAGTTCGTTGCTTAAATTGTCAGCAATTCAGTCATGTACAAAAGTTTTGCACCATTAAAACCCCTACTTGTGCTAATTGCGCCGCCGCACATGAAACACGAGCTTGTCCAGATAAAGACACACCAGATTTTAAGCCCACGTGCGCACAGTGCAAGCGGTTCAAAAAACCATCTGACCATCGATGCGGCTCACACGACTGTGCCACATACAAATTAAAACTGGAACAACTAATATTAAATACCAATTACTGAATAGTTTAATTTCAAAAAAAAAAAAAAAAATTTTTTGAATAACTTACTAAGTGATGGATAATATTTCAATAGGCCAGTTAAATCTTCATAACGATGAAATAGCTACATCAGAATTAGACCGTTTAATTTTAGAACAAAAGTTAGACATTGTCCTTATACAAGAACAATATCAGAGCGCTCGCTTGCGTCGTAATGTAGTACAGCTTGACTGCCGTTCGCAGGCTGGGATATATGTTGCAAGTTCTAATTTTACGGTAACATCTTTGCGTAATCTTATGACGTCACATCCTGAGTCACGTCCGTTGCTGAGATCTCATCCTCTACCTGTAAGGTTTATGTAGTGAGCTGCTATTTTCAATATTCACATCCTATTGATCCTCACTTACATCACTTACGTTACGTCTTGCAGTTCCTCGTGGGACATAAAATTATCATTGGCGCTGATGTCAATGCGTCATCTTCATTATGGTATGGCAAGTTGCGCTCAACCGACACGGTTCGACGTTGTGCGGTTGAAGATTTCATTGCGTATATGAATCTTACTATTCACAATACCCCTGATGCACCACCAACTTTTTGCAACAAAATGGGTGAGTCTTCTATTGACGTGACGCTTACGCGCGGCGACGTCTCGATATCCGGATGGCGTGTCCTTCCGGCCGCATCCTGTAGTGATCACCGCTTGATCGTGTACGAATTCATACCAAGGGTTGCACAGGATCCACAAAGGGCTCCCTATAATTTTAGATATAAAACTAAAGGTGCGAACTGGACTTTGTTTGGTTCACTCTTTGCAACTCATACCAAAGACTTCAGTCGCAGTAGTTTATCAGCTGAGGAAAGCGCAGAAATACTATCAGAAACTTTCACATACTGCGCTAATGTATCTATTGGTCGCGGATCTATCACTAACACTCGTAGATAAGATTGGTGGAATGATAGATTAGCCGACCTACGTAGAAGCTACCGGAAAGCTCGTAGAAAGCTAAACACTATTAAAAAACATAACGTAACAGGAGATTTGTACAATAATGCTCTCATTGCTCTTAGAGTTGCCAGGTCCCACTACAGAGCTGCTGTGGAAAAATCCAAGGGAAACTTAAGTCATAAACTTGTTGATACACTCGATAGAGAGGGCCCGTGGTCACCTTTGTATCACGAATTTAAGGCAAATAGATCAATCGACCTTGCATACATACAGAACATCAAAATTAATAACAGATATACCACGGGAGTAAGCAAACAGCAGAATATCTTTTAGAATCACTTGTACCTGACAATCGACCGGAAAACGACACTGATCATCACCGACAGATCAGGCAGTGGGCCATCGAACCACCACTGTCTCCAATGTCTGATTTACCATCTTCAGACGAATTTCTCGGTATCATTCGATCCTTGCCGCTAAACAAGGCTTCGGGCGATGATAAAATATCTAACAAAATGATAAAAGAAGCTTGTAAACTTTCGGGTGACAAGATTTTCACTGTCTTTAAATGTTGCATTGCTGAAGGAATATTTCCTCGTATATGGCGGTGCGGTAATATTCGTATAATACCAAAAAGTGGCGACAAGCCACCGGATGATCCTAAATCCTACCGACCAATCACATTGTTACCATCGTTAGGAAAGCTTTTAGAACGTCTTGTAGTGCCCCGGCTTCTGCCAGGTGGAGTCAAATTTCATAATAGATGATTTGGATTTACGTTGGGTAAATCGACAACTGACGCTGTTATATCGGTTAGAAAGTTTGTCACAGAGTCAAAATTTCAATACGTGCTGGCTATTTTCTTAGATATATCTGGCGCCTTCGACAACGCATGGTGGCCCATGCTGTTGCTGAAATTAAAATCACGAGGGTGCTTTAAAAATATTTATTCCCTTATCTCTTCGTACTTTTCACAAGGTACAACTAAACTAAGACTTGGTCATCATTCTGTGGCGAAGGCGCTTACAATGGGATGTCCTCAGGGATCGGTGCTAGGTCCATACTTGTGGAATATCGGCTTCGACGATTTTCTAGCCATACCAATACCATCCGGATGTATTCTGAACGCGTATGCTGATGACGGCTTATTACTGGTGGAATCTGATACTAGGGCGGGACTTGAGAGATCAGCCAATAGATGTTTGAACTTGATATCTCAATGGGTGAACGTAATCGCTTAACTGTTGCACCCAACAAAACCTTCCAGCTACTTTTAAAAGGTAACCTCAAATCACCGCCAAGCATTAGATTTGACAATGTTACTGTAAAAAATAAAACCTCAGTGTGTTACCTAGGATTAGTTTTAGAAATAAACTTTTCATTTATCGAACATATTAAAATAGTTAATGAAAAGTCTAAAAAGAGTTTCTGTGCATTGACAAGGATATCAACTGCAACATGGGCTCTATCATTTAATACATTAAAGATCATATACGGAGCTACTTATTTAGGTTTTATGTGCATGGCATATGTGTATGGGCCGTGGCAAACTGTTACAAGGCCAACGACTTGCACTGATATTCTTGTGTAAGGCATATAGGACGGTTAGCACTGAGGCTTTGCCGGTGTTGGCGGGTGTGCTTCCGGTCGATCTCGAGGTGCAGAGACGTGCAGCCATGTACTATTCAAGACAACAAAACATGGAATGCGATTTTTTGGGCGCGCGGGATCGCGGTAAAATTACAAGATTGCTTCAACAGCAGCCCGATGTCTATAATGACCTCATAGACGAATGGCAACAACGCTGGGATGAATCATCCAAGGGGCGCCATCTTTACCAATTCTTTCCATCTGTTCGCGAACGGTTGTCGAAGATATAGCTTGAGGTGGATCACTGTGTCGCTCAATTTCTTACGGGTCATGGTAACTTTAAGAGCAAGCTTTATTCATTTAAATTAGTCGAGTCACCATTGTGTCAATGCTCAACACCTAACTCTCACTATGAACAGTCTGCTCATCATATCCTCTGGGAATGTAGTCTTTGGTATAATGAACGTAATATAATGCTGAATAGCTTGCAGGTGACATCTGGGGCGGTATACTATGGGGATCTTGTGTCAACTAGGGTGAATTTCCGTGCGTTTAGGCGATTCTGCCATACATATTATAGAAATCAAACATAGCTCACGTAGGACCCGTAATATTTGTGGCCGTGGTGCTTCCCTGTTTAAAAGGGTGTATGCCCATTTTACTTCATTTTGTCTCCCGCTTTGCTAAGGAGGGAAGTGGATTTACTGTATTTCCAACTCCTCCAATTTTCTTCTGATTAATTTCGTTGCGGGTTCCAAGACAGTTTAATTTCTTCCTGGGACTTCCCGAGTGTCATAACTCGGTGTGTTCGTGGGTCACTGCTGTGGATCCTGGTGCACAGGAGTTACAGTGGTGGGCGTGTGGGTGGGATTAGTCCCATATAAAAAAACCTGTATAAGCTTTTCCCACTGCTGGAAGTGGATACATTATACAACTTTTATTCATTCTATTACCTGATCTTTCAAATGCAATAAGTCTCCATGAAGCTCGATTAAAACCCACATTTAGTATCATGGGCATCATCATCATCATCTATTTTTATTTATTTCCAATGTTTTCTTGTCAAACTATACCAAAATAATAATTACAAAAGAAGTAACATGAGATAGTAAAATGAAATATTTACTTTCTTAAGAAGTTTCTAAGAAGTTCTTCTGTTGAAGTGTGACGATCGTTCAACATGATTAGGGTTGGAACAGCACAATCACAATTTCGATATAAATATTTCTAATATTAATTATTGTGAGATTTACTAAAGAAGCTGCATTTAGAGCCGTTTGGGTCCAATCTTGCGGTAACCATATGGCTTCCTAAAGACACTAGCACTTGCTCGCAACATTTTCTATTTTCTTCAATAGCACAAACGGAGGCGATTGATACAAGGCGGATCCACAATGGATCTAGATACAATTGAGAAAAAAATAGATTTTAGTCTAAAAAAACACAGAATACTTTCATCCTTAGTATACGTAAGGTACGGAATCAGATTTTTTTTTAAATTTCTTTTTCCAGGAATATCACCTATACATTAAATACAAAATTTTATCCAAAACATGATAACGTTTTGCGAGATCTTAATAAGATTTGTTTGTTTAAAGCAATACGATTTAAAGAATAATATACACAAAATTACTAGTCAAATTACACGTCTATACATTGTAAAATTATATTTGTTGTGACTGCTGAGTTGCAGGCGTTCATGGGTGGCGATGGTCACTTTCCATCAGGTGACCCGTTTGCTCGTCTGTCCCCTCTAACATAAATATATATATATTTATATAAGAAAAGATAATTTTTATTTTAATACTTGTAAATAATTGTAAATAGCTTGTTTACGTTCATCACATCATCATCACATCAACAGCCTTTAATAGTCCACTGCTGAACATAGGTCTCTCATTATTTATATAAAGTAGAAATTACAATGAATTTATATCGATAGAGTGATGCAAACATTTTTTGCTAGTTATGTCTCCTCCCTAATATTAGAACTTAAGGAACTTCATACTGTTTTTAGAGCCAAATTAGAGTAAATCAAATGGCTTCAGTGTGATAACGACATTAGTAGTCAGGCGTACTAAGTCAGTGGAAAATGTAGTTCAAGGAGTACAGTAATGTTACTAGATAAATTAAACTAGGTAAATTTAAGTCACGTGTCGCAATCAGTTATAACGCTATGCTAATTCGCCATAGAGGTTTTATTAAGTATATATATATTTAGTATTATAGTACCTATTGCTCATTTTAAAATTGCGTTTCGTCTACTTACAAGCAAGTTTACTTACAAGCTACGTTAACAAAGAGCCGACAACAGTGGTAGCCTTCGTGGATGAGCTACTGCCCGGAGCCTCACTCAACCAGTGGCTTCGCGCAACAACATAAGAAGAAAAATATTAATATCTTTATAAGTAGCAAAGTAATTGCTAGCAGAAATTCTGAACGACAGCAGTTTAAACCGAATAACCTCAACTGATAAACATTATGTAAACAATATAAGGACATTCGTACCTACATAAAAATCATTTTAAGATTGGAGCATCAAGCTAAACTGTATTTTATAATTTAAAATTGACATTATCTATTTATAAATGTTCTACCCTTTTCACATCACATCACATTAACAGCCTTTAATAGCCCACTGCTGAACATAAGCCTCTCCTTCGAAAGGAGGTTTTGGCCTACTATACCAATATTACATAGCATCAAAACTTACAAACTACTACCAAGTTTTAGTGTCATTCGTATGGACCTTCTCTCTTCTCTTCTTCCTTCTCTACACAAAAATTCACTTATTCATCTGTAAAATTTGTTCACACAAATATTTAATTAATACTTAATTTATGCGGTTACGAGTATGTTAATAAATATGTGGTAACCTTTTTGAAGATTAATAAGTATTAACCTCAAAGGCCACCTCTTTACTTGTCCTATTCTGTGTTGAAAAAATTGCAGAATTAGCCCTCGCTTGGAGTGTCATAACTGTCAGTTGACGATTTGACAAATCGAAATTTAGTCTAAAGTAAAATGATAACGGGCTTGTGGTTATTAGATATTCTCCAGTTGCAATAATATTTTTTGGAAATGATAACGTTCATGCACGAAGATTATTAAGGGACAATATTAATGGCCGATCTACCGAATGGCTGGGTTCAGCTGGTGAGTATTAGTGTTGTCTACAAATATTTATTGGGATTCAATTCTAAGTGTTTTACGTACAGTTGTTTGTATGTATGTTGTTCCTTGAACTCTTTAATTGGATGAATTTACCAATTGAATAGAGAACAAAGCCGATATTAATGAGTATAGTATTTAAAGAGTAGGTACCTATTTTATGAGAATGAATAATAAAACTAGAAAAAAAAAACTAATTTTCTTTCGACGAGAATTTATAAAAAAAAAAAATTATTTAAAAAAAATAAGTTTTAATCCTTTTAATTGTTAATAAAAAGAACTACTTGTAATACCATTTGAAAAATCATTTTAAGTAATTGTGAGGTAGGTCACTTCATTGTACTTTAATGTTTCAGGTATCTTTCTGAAGGCTTCCAGGTAATAATTGAGAAGTCGAAAGAAGCAAAATGCTCACTAAAAGAAGTTCAGTTGCGTTTCTTGTGCCCTGACGACTTGGAGGAGGTTAGTAATAATTAATGTACTTCCTGACATCATCTTTTTTCTTTAGACTTAAACAATAGCAGAAATTTATAAATACTTGAAGACTACTATTTTTTTTTCCTTTTTGGTTAACAATTAAGTAGTAACAATTGTTATAGTATCCTAAAACCTCTTCTAAGGAGCAGCCTGTGTCCAGTAGTGAACCATTAAAGGGTGTTGATGATGATGATGATGAATTGTTACAGTTTAACTAGTTTGTTACAATAAATCAACTTTAAATCTTATCTGAAACAAATAATAAAAAATATATGAAGTTCACGTTTATCTACATAAAATTAGATAGACCACCTTACCTATAATTTGATTGCGTGCAGAGTTGGTAAACATCTCTGCAAGCAATCAAATTATAGGTCAATCAAATTGTGTTCTAAAATCTATGTCATTGTTAATTTGATTACTAACAAATCGTTCAAGGAAAATATTAAATATGATTCATAGTAGCCAATAACTTATTTATTCCTAAAATAAATATTATAAATCAGTGGAAAATCCAAATTACAACATAGAACCTTTATTTTGTAGTTATTTACTTAAATAAGTTTTACTTAGCCCGCTAAGCATAAGCTTATGGGGTCATCAATGATACACTTGCTTGTCAAAAGTTGAAAGCAGATAGTCATTAGTGAAAACAATTCAGTGGTCACAAACAGGGAAGGAATTATTATTCTGGAGTGTTATTCTTTCTTAATCAGTGTTAAATAGAATTAACTTCGGTGAATGTATGAAAGCTTATTTTTTTTATTAAGGAGTCACCATACTTTGTATTAGACCATTGGTTGTAGACGGAGGCTCCATCCTTACAATGTTTAAATCCAAAAATTATAAGTAACGCACTAAGACAGCTGCTTTGATAGTTACTTTTTGGGTTTACTTCATCAAAAGTCTGGCATGATCTGCATGCACCTATGTTTCCAGATCATTAATGGGACAGAATGTTTCAAAAGTAGAGTGAATAGGTTTCTCTTGGATAGGCCTGTACCATTTTTATGTTCATTGCCTCCTTTTCATCAGGTGAGTCAGGAGTCAATCACATATTTCACTATTATATTAAAAAGAAATTCTAGGTTAGATTTCAGGAAATATATATAACTTCTTCTTCGTCTTATTGTTTTATTTGTTTTTAAATTGATTTATCATCATCATCATCAACAGCCTTTAATAGTCCACTGCTGGACATAGGCCTCTCCTTATAAAGGAGGCTTTTGGCCTACTATACCACTCTGGCCAGACGGGTTGGTATAGGGTTTGTGTCAAGTTTGCCTTCTTTTTGCAGTGTTGTTGTCTGGCGTAGTTTACTCCCTTAGTCGGCTCCTCTTACGACACCCATGGGATGAATAGGGGTAGTGACATTCCGTATTCTTAATCCGTCACCACATGGATTAAACAGATTAAATTGATTACTCAAGATAATTATTTCTAATGCATAATTAGCAGAAATTACAAAAAGCTTGTTGAATTAACATTTTTGGTGATTCCTTAAATATTTATATCACATCATCACATCAACAGCCTTTAATAGTCCACTGCTGGACATAGGCCTCTCCTTAGAAAGAAGGTTTTGGCCTTATTTCCTTTTATATCCTTTTATAATATTTATATTATAAAAGGATATTAAAGTTAAACATAGTGTAATAAATAATAATACTGGCAAAACAAAATTTGATTATCAAATCGCTGATCAGATTTTTCCTCAGAAAGATCAAAAAAAGAGTTCCTTCATATAATTCTAAAATGAAAGTGAAGTTACGTTTAATTAGGCACACATCACATTTTTTTTTACCCTTTATGCTATTACCTATTTATTATTATGTATTTTAATATTTAATGATATATCCCTTGTACTATATTATGTATACATAATATCGAACAAGGATACAATCATGTTGTTATTGCAGTACCATAGCTGTTTATATAATTTAAATTGTATGAATGTAGACAAACACATTCTAGGTCTTCAAATTTATTTCAAAACAAATTATAGGTTCAAAAAAACATAAAACTAGTTTTTGTAATTGGCCGACTAAAAAGTAGACAATAGCTAATTTTCAAAACGAAAAATCATTTTATAGAACTTATAGAAAAAAATCTTGGTTTTTTCAAACTATAATTTATTTTGGCTTTATTTAGTCATTAATGATTATTATTTTCACATTATTAAGCGTTTAAAAACAGGCCCAGACATGACACTGCAGCATTTGGTTGCCTTAATTCCTTTAAATGATAATCTAGGTGCATAAAATTTGGTGATCGTAATATGTCGTAAGCAAAGTAGGTACCTACACTTATTCATGTGAAACAAACATGATGGGTTTATCTCATTCTGCCACAATTATTCAAAACAATGTAAAAAAAAAACATTACATTCCCATCCCACGATGTGCTTTGCCCGTGTTTAAAACATTTGCAACATTATTACTTACAGGTGAGATCTCTATGTAGAGATTGGTTTCCAATAGAGTATCCACAATCATGGTATGAGGACATAACGTCATCAGAGAGGTTTTTTGCTCTAGCTGCTGTCCACAAAAGTCAAATAATCGGCCTTATAGTCGCAGAAATCAAGCCTTATTTGAAATTGAATGCAGAGGACAGAGGGATACTGTCACGATGGTTTGCTTCAAAGGATACCCTAGTGGCATATATACTCTCCTTAGGTAAGAACAGTTGTATTCAACTATATTCAAATATTAAAGTATATATGCAGTGGCGTAGCTAGGCGTGGGTGAAGTGGGCCATCGCCCACGGCCTCAAAATCGGCAGCCTCGCGCGGCTCCTTTAAATGCGGTGCCTAAAGACTTTACCACAGATGACTCATTAATTTGATCACATTTACTCTCGTAGTGTGTTTGTCTCGAGTCAAGAAGCCCGATCTTAAGTGCGACTGCGAGATCATTACTACCTTTACCGCGACCGTCAGATTGACGGAAAACGAGACTGTTAGCCATTAATAGCTATGAGCAGGGGCGGCTCCTAAATTTTTAGAGGCTTGGGCTACTACTAATTAGGCATTATTTTGTTAACGGGCTGGAAAATCCCTTTGGATTACCAGCGCTTTGGAGTAGGAGTTAGGGTATGTGGTGTTTCCTCTAAAAATCCGCCCGTCGTCCGGCCTCAGGCGCTCAACTCTGGGAGGAACTGGACCATATGATATCAGGTCCCTCCCGTATTAACGCCGCGCATAACTTTTTCTATCCCAGAAGATACCGTCGGCTTCCCGCGCCTTTTGACCCAGTTACTACCTGAGTGCTGTGGCGCGACCGTGTTTTGATACGATTGCCGGAGGGGACAAATCGAGCCCGAATCGATTTATCAGAACCTCCCGTTTAGACACCCAAGCAGGACATTTCTCTTGCGCAAAGGGCTTGCCCCATTGGCTGGGCAGTACTGTCATTGTGCTGTCTACTTATGTCCGATCGAATTCAGGTAATCACCGAAGCAACTATGCCCGAGGAGAACCTGTGTCAATTGGTAGGACGCGACCTGCCTCCCTACTTTTCACTTTTCGAGGTTAGGCAGAACGCCACCAACAGCGCACATTCCACGGTAGGACCAGCCGCGCGCCTTTCCATCAGTGCCTGTGGGTGAGTGCTTCGCCGCATTTCGAACCTGTCCTGAACCTCCCCGCTATCAGCCCGGCGAATAGCACGTATCTGGTCGAAGACCCTTGTGGCCGTATCCGCCAGGATATCCGAAGGCATCAAAAGTGTCAGGTCTGTCACCATGCACCTCTGACGAAATGGTGAGGTGTTCACGTACGATCCGAATAGCCGCTACCCGATACGCTTGATTGAGCTGAGTTCGGTAGCGGAAAGAAGCTGATAGGCGCTTAGCCCATATCTGCGCACCGTAGAGGGCCATGATTCGTATCACCGCACATTATAGGCGGCGAATTCCCTCCCACGGATCCCTAGATTAGACAGCAGCCTCTGTAGGGAGACCGCCACCCCGAGAACTTGGCGTATAATCCGCGCAAAATCCTCCTCGAAACTCTAGCGACAGTCCAGGGTGAAGCTGAAATACTTGTTATGTCGTTTGACCTTGACCTCTGTTTACCCTACGCTAATGAGCGAGCTGGTAAGAGAGTTTCTGTTAATCCAAGGGATGACGTCTTATGGCGCGCTAGCCGTAGGCCCAAATCGATTATCTTTTGGATGACACAAATTATCCCTAACTCGACCAGCTCCGAGTCCTCCGCCGCGTAACAGACGACATTTACTTCTAGGGAAATACTAGTTATTGGGACTGCATAATGCGCGAGGTTCCACAGAAAAGGTCTTAGGAAAGACACCTCGAGAACCCTACTTGTAAGGCAGGTTCTCTTAAACATTCTTCGCCGTCTCGATCCATATACCATTTGGACCTGTCGTGAAAATAAGCCCTGAAGATTTCCCACGGGCAAGGGAACAACTGGTGATATACCAATGCTTTCCTAATCACCCACCACGTGAGGAGATTCAAAGCGTCGACTATGTCAAGACAAATGCCAACATTGCCGACTCCGACAGAGAACCTCTTCCTTTCTTCAACCGTAATACAAGACATTAGCACAAGAATTACTGCATTAACTGAATATTACAACAATTTTGGGTACTTGTACGACATAGTTTTAAATATTTGGCAAATAACAAGTTTTTTAAGCATTGAAACGATAACATCATTTTATATTATTATTATAAAGAAGTATTTCTAAGTTAAAAATGACTAAAACTACTTAAGAAACAGTATCAAGTAGGTGGGACTGCCAGTTTTAGCAATACTTTTCATCGAAGCTGATTTAGCTGCAAAAATTAATTACAAGTCTACCAGAGGACTTCAGTAAAGCAAAAAGCCGAAGAAATTATTTTGGTAAGAAATTAAATCACGCAAGTTACAACATAAAACTTTTTTTCAAATCTAATTGCTTTCTAATATTCTGCCATCGCGCATTTTCACTATCATGAGAAGGTATGTCGTGTCAAAGCATGTTTGGTAAAATAGATGTATGTAGTGTGTATGTATATACCTATGTCTTGGGAACGAAAGAAAGGGGCCTCGCTGATGCGACTTTTCCCACGTCTATATTAGTCCACGCTACGCCTCTGTATATATGCAAATATTCATTAGAAGAATGTATCCGAGTCTAATTTTATAGGTATTAAGATAGTACTTTTTTAATTCCTATAATATGGAGCACGGAGATACTCGCTTTGATACAATTTTTGTAGTAAACAGGAAATCGGCACAAAATAAGTAATGTTAAAGTACCGAAGGCATATCAAATACTTAGTCCGAGTTTAGTTTAAACTCGTACCACAATGTTTATATAATACAAATCGGTAGTTTTGGCGTCCTTGATTATAAAATCAAAGGTGGAGCATTCTGTGAGAACTCACTTAGAGTGTACTCACTTTTAAACTTTCGCTTTCCAAGATATATAATTATGTTTATGTACGCGAATTAACGCGACAGCGTAATAGGTATCCCTTTTAATTTAATGACGTTACTACCAGGTTGCACAGGCCGTCAGCTGGTCGGAAGCCTAATAGACTAAAGTCTGCCTTTAACCAAGGTGATCGATAATTCCCACACATATACATAATTATATAACGCTTAGGGTATAATTCACGGTCGTTCTAACAATTCTTATTCTAAAATCTAATAAACTTGACGTAGTACCTACTTTACTCATAGCCACCTATACTAATATACTTTTTAATAAAAATGTAAAGTAGCTGTTAGGCCGGATACCGGATATCCGATCAAGCAGAAGCTTCTCGCAAAGCTTACGACCCCTTTAGCGATTTCTTTAATTAGGTAATAAATAAAAAAAAATAACAAATACATGTATGGGGTCTACCAATAAGAACGTCCTGGTTTAAAAATTGAATAAAACACACAATTTTTATGAAAAATGCATCCGATTGGTTTTTTTGATAGATAATTTTATGCAATTTATGTTTTAAATAATATATCGGCCAAATGACCGCCGCGGCTCTTTTTACGGATGGGTGACCATCTGTAAAAAGAGCCGCGGCGGTCATTCGGCGGCGGCTCACGCCAATTTTCGATGACGCGGTGCACCATTTCGGCCGGTATGTCGGCTATGGCTTGTCGAATGTTGGTTTTTAGGTCACGAATTGTAGCTGGATTATTGTTGTACACTTTAGATTTAACGTAACCCCAAATAAAATAGTCTAAAGGTGTTAAATCACACGATCTTGGTGGCCAACTGATCGGTCCATTTCTCGAAATTAACGACTAACCAAACTTTCCATGCAATAATTCCATGTTCACTCGAGTAATGTGAGGTGGTGCACCGTCTTGTTGAAAATAAAGGTCGTCTGCATCAATATCATCAAATTCCGGAAAGAAATATTCGGTTAACATCGAGTTATAGCGCTCGCCATTCACAGTAACAGAAACCCTTCGTCACTTTCAAAGAAGTACGGACCAATGATTCCACCGTACCATAAACCGCACCAAACTGTTATTTTTTGCGAATGCAATGGTGATTCATGAACCACACGTGGATTTGACTCACTCCAATAGCGATAATTTTGTTTATTAACAAATCCATTGAACCAGAAATGGGCCTCATCTGTAAAGATGATTTTACGATGAAAATCGTCATCGGCTCCATCATTTCCAGTGCATAATCGGCAAATTCACGACGGATACAATGGTCGGATGGCTTCAATTCTTATGCCAAAACAATTTTGTAGTAGTGTAGGCCCAAATCCAACCGCAAATACGCCAGGTGGTCATAGGAGAGAGCCCCAACTCTTGTGAACGGCGTTGAACTGATCGATTTAAATTCGCATCAACACTGGCCTGAACGGCTGCGATATTCTCTTCACTACGGGCATTTCTTTGTCTCACAGGCACAGCAGCATCGTGGAGAGTGAATTCACATTAAAATTTTGTTATTATGCGGTTTATCGCGCGCACAGAAGGAGCACTATGACGTCCGTTTTTTGCGCGAAGCGCTCTTACTGAAGCAGTAGGAGAACGCGAATTTGCGTAATAATTTTGGACAATTTCCAAGCGTTGGTTTAAAGTGAAACGTGACATGATAAAATGGCAAACCTTACTGAACACAAATGTCAAGAGACGTCAAAGATCCATCATCAAACATGGCCGCTATGAGCGTTCAAAATCAGGTCATCCCTATTGGTAGACCCAGTATATATATGATAGATGCATCCTACGACAGTGTATTGGAATATTTTTATGTAGCTAGCCCTTTATATGAAAACAATAAAAATTCTTTATTAGCTCTTGATGCAAAGAAAAAATGGATACATCATTATCTTAAATACAGTAAAACAACAACATATTTAGTTTTTGGAAATGAAAAGATGACTATAATTATACAAAACAAAATATATGAACATATTAAAATATTTGTAATTCAGTGAGTAAATTATATATATGGTATCCACTGTATCCAGCCGGATAATAAATTTAGGCCGGCTACCGAATGGTGACCAAATATTCTAAACAACTCTGATTTTTTGTCACCGGAATGCGTCACGTCAGACAAATTAGTAAATTTCACGGTTTACCCGTGTAATTTACCAATTTGTTGCTATAAAATAACAATAACAAAATACTGGAAATTGTTGATTCGAGCGTGTATGACAGCATGCAAGGTTTAGGACCAAAAAAGGCAGGTGTCATTTAACACCAAGTTTATTTAGGTTTTTAGTAGTGATCCATGTAGGGAAATCGACTCCATCACCGGTAATTTATCATGAGAGTTTAACGAATTACAAACTACAAACCAATAATGTTCTTTACTATACAATAGTGTTATTGACGGTACCAAATATATGCTATTAGTTATCTATGTCTTTTATCATTGCTCTTTAAATATATTGCCATAGTACGAAGGCAACATATCTAGTATGAAGTATCATTGGTCTAATCCATATCACTTATGTAAGGCTCAGATGACAAACAGGAGCTTGTGTTTATACTAGAACGTTATTTGTCTGCGTCACACAGTGTCACAGTCGCAAACAGAGCATTATTGAACATGAAGTTGCATCGGCGAACCATTTAAAAGTCAAGGTATATCATAGGTACTAAGTTCCTTTCAATGAATCATTCTTACGCTATATCATAATGTTGTATGTTGTAAGTAGGTACTAAATAGTCATAAAACGGCGCGGCTAAAATGTTATGCTCAGTATGTACTCGGATTACCTGTATTATATTTGAACATAGTAACGATTCACAGTTTCAGTTGGCATTCTGAGCAAGGTCGTGCACGAAATGTAATAACCACTAAAGTCAAGGTCTTTAGACTATATACCTAGTTAAAACCACCGAGATACGGTAAAATATTTTTTTCAAACTATATTAGGTAATAGTGAATTCTTTTTTTAAACTAATTGAATTAGACGTTACATTATGAAATTCCCTCGTTAATTGATGAAAGAGGGTGATGACAACAACATAGGATAAACCTCAATGACTTGTCATAGACATGAGTCTGTTCCTATTTTGTTGTGTGTACAATGACGTATGTAAGCAGATTCCTGCAATTTTGATAATTGGCTATTGACAGTTGTCACGGTAAAATATGAAAAGTGTTAAATATAGTAGTTTATAGATTAACAATAATTATACAATTATTTTTTTCT
Organism: Arctia plantaginis; assembly: GCA_902825455.1. Lineage (NCBI taxonomy): Eukaryota > Metazoa > Arthropoda > Insecta > Lepidoptera > Erebidae > Arctia > Arctia plantaginis. The sequence continues at coordinate 11,570,279 of CADEBD010000745.1, read as the reverse complement.
TAAAACAGAACCCATCACACTGTATTGGTTATAATTTGCCATATCATTAGGCAGCTGTAAAGTGACACAAATTACTTACTTTAATTTTTTTTCATGCTTTTTGAACATGTTAGGTTAGGTTTAGTTTATTTTTAGTATATCATAGGAAAAGAATATTGCAGATTTATCAGATGTAAACCTTGGGCCTCGACGTGCTAACTGTAACCACTGCTTTCGAAGTTTGAATAAACAATTTGTCAGGAAATTCAATTTTAGTACTTCTACACATAGGCACGGCACACGTTTTGTAGCTTGTCATTCATTTACAATTCCAGAGAATTAGGTGTAAGTTTTCCACTCAAAATACGCTTCAGAGTTAGTCGTAATTAGATTTGTTTCGTTTCATCATCAGCCTATCGCAGTCCACTGCTGGACATAGGCCTCTCCCATTGCACGCCACTTAGATCGTTTTTTTGTTTCGTTTATCGAATTAAAATACGTAATAACGTAAATTTCAGTCTCGCTCCGTCCGTTGTCTGCCCCAATCTTAACTATAGAAGTAAAATTTGAAAAAGTTCTTGCTCAAACTATATACAAATGAACCTTCTCTAAACTGTTAGAGTATATAGGTATTTAACAATATTTAGGACATCATAGATAATTGCAAGATTTAGAGCAACTTCTTGAATTTTTTCAGAAAAAAACATCTATCGGCTCAAGTGATAGTTCCAATTTGTTTATTGTATCATTTTTGGTTTATGCACAGTAGTTGCACTAGTTTTTTTTCTATGTACAAATCCGTGACGGTGAATATTGTTTATTATTAATGAATATATTTGAAGGGTGTTTTCATGTTTTGCAATATTTTACGTTAAGTAAGGTACCTTTGAAAAATGTAGGCCTAGTTAGTAAGTGAGTAGCTCCAAGTGAAAGATTATTGATTTCTGTCTATAAAACTGTGAACTAATAATAGCCTGACATTTTCGTGTTATGAGGGAGCAAAATCTTTTTTGTAATTATTCACATCAATTGACACCAACTACGTGTGCTTCCGTTGTTTTTGTACAATCTCAAGTAAATATTAAAACACCAATACCTATAAAGATGTTTCATTTGTCATCAATCGTTTTTCCTACGATTTAAAAATAATACTACCCAAAAAACTTGTATTGCGCGCCTGGTCTACTCCTGTTGTCCAATCGTTAAACAATATTGTTGTTTTCTGATTGACCTTTGAATATCTAATTTTCTAGGTGTAGCTCGTTCGTTTCGACGGTCGGGAGTGGCGACGATGCTGCTGGAGGTGTTGATCAATCACCTGTCAGGGCCGGTACCTCAACCGCCTTATGAGCACCGTGTTAAGGCGATATTTCTACATGTACTCACCACTAACACAGAAGCTATACTTTTTTACGAACACAGAAGGTTAGTCACAAATTTGGATTTAATAATTTTAGTTTACAGGACTTTGGTTGAGGCAGAGAGTAAGCGGGGCGAGACGACGACGTGATGTGAGAAGTTAAAATGTACTAGCACCGAACGCTAAGCGCCACGTGATTGAGTGATATCTACTATATTAACTAGAAATCTACTAATTAAAAAATAACTACTAGTCAAAACTGTTTGTAGTTGAAGAAAAGAAGAGAAGTGAAATAAACGAGAAACTAGCTTCCTACTTTGTCATAACCACAAGAATAGTTTTTGTGTTCGAATAAACTTGAAATCTTTTTAGCATACACTTTTATCAAACAATCTATTTAATCTTTAAATTGCCTTATAAATTAAGGCAATGTCATCCCGTACTTACCTCTTATCGAAAACCTCTTCTGTACGAAATGATTTTCAAGAGTTCTTTTCAAAACAGTCAACTATTTTCGAAAAATAAGCCTTAAAAATCACCTAAAAACTTGCAATCAATCAAAGTAATATCAATTATAGTCATTAATAAGAAAAACACTACTTATGAGAAACCTGTCTATTTCATACTTTCAAAATACCCGCATGGGAAGTTCTTAACCAGAATCACTAACACTCATTTTTCGTAACAGTTTGATACGTACGAGATATATCCCGATAAGAATAAATAGGTGTGGTATGAAACAATAGTTCGATAAAAGTATATATCATCATATCAATAGATATAATTTTGTTCACCTTGACTGAATTGGTCGTAAATGGTGGAAATACACATCGATAACACGCGTTATCGATATATAATTATCTATTTATCTGTCCATTATTCGTAATTCTTTATATTTTAGATGTTTTCCTCTCAATATTAAGAGTAGATCTATACTTATAAATGTAAAAGTGAGTTTATTTATTTGTTACGCTTTCACGCCTAAACCACTTAACTGATTTTCAAAATTCTTTCACCAATAGAAAGCTACATTATCAGCGAGTAACATGGCTACTTTTTACTGCGATAACTGACATACACGCGGGCAGAGCTGCGGGCAAAAGCTAGTAGATAATAAAGTACTGTAGGGTGAAAGCATTCTCAACTATACGTTAGTTTGCCAACGCCTTTAATAATGCGTTCAAACTGCCAAAGGCTAGTAACTTCCGTACTAGGACTGTTCCTATGTCGCGGAGGTATTTGTAATAAATTAAGCTACGCCAAGCTAAGCTAGCTAAGCTTTGTCAAGGTTGGCTTACTTAATTCTTTATTGAGGACCCGGTCATCGACAATAGAGACACGTGTAGTGATACACCATGTTTTTTTAACATGTGCTCAAACATTGCACTTCACCGTTAATAACTTATTGTCTGAGTTAATTGTTTAAGGAGGTTTCGTTTAAAATTTTAAAACAATAACTTAAATTGAGTATTACAGTGTTAGTTATTTTCATTCATTTACAAGTATCATGACCTTGTTGCATGACTAAATATAAAAATACATACATCGCAAGCCAAATCAGAGAGAGAATGTTTACCAACTACAAATTAATAATAAACGTATGTGCCGAAATAAAGTTCACATTGCAGTTTATAAATAGCGTGCATTGGAAGTTTATCCAAGCATGAGCTAAATTTATATTTGCAAGTATCGCATGCTTTATAAAAACAAATGGATAGTAATACCTTCAGATGTTTAAATTTTCAGATTCAGATGTAAAAATCACATACGTGCAAGAATTTCCTAGCAGCTCAAATGATTATATTAAATCAACATTTATACCTTTATTAAAACTGTATTTAATATTCTTTAATTAACAGTGTGCCTTATAATTGCTTTAAACAATCTAAGAAAACTAAAATTAAACATATATATGTAGGTATATACCTCACAATATATATATATATAATAATAATTAAAAAAAAAGTGGCACATAGAAGAGATCAAATTTAAATTATCTCAAATTTTTCCCTTAATACTACCTAACTTCTATCAGATTTCTTCCTCTTCCGAGTCATCTTCCATTGTTACTGACACCACATATCCAGTATTTGCATTTCAGACACTGTATCCAATCAATCTTACCATTGCGGTCTTTCCAATTAATGTGCAAATACCGCAAGTAGACGTGTCAGAAATCAACTGCTCCTCAGACTTACTTAAAACGGTTGGGTGTCCAACAGGATTCATATTTCTTCCAAGCATCTTCCTCACTAGTGTTGGTGTCTCGGCCAATGTTTCTTCATTTTGAATATTTCTGCGGCCTTTTTCTTTGACATTACCCCTCGAACTGCATCAATAGCTTTTTTCAGGTCACCCTCTTTCTAATTCTTTTAGGGTTTTGACCCTGGAGTCTTTTCACTATCACACTGAAAATCGATAAGAATAGAAAAAAAAACACAAATAAGCAAATACGCAGCTACACCACACTTTCGTGAGACAAGTTAAAACATGTACGTGTTATGTTCATGTAGCCCCACTTTACGGTACTCAATTTCAATATAAGACTATGTTTTTATTTTTGTAACTTTTGCCACAATAATTGGACTGAAAAAATAATCATCTGCTCCTCTGTATGCCAGCGCTGCATTGCCTAGGTAGATGTAAAGACTTATCTTATCCCTTTTTTACAGGTTCCATCTGCACTCATTTCTACCATATTACTACTCAATAAAAAGGCGATATAAAGATGGGTTTACATACGTATACTACGTAAACGGTGGTCACGCACCCTGGGGTTTATACGACTACGTGAAATATGTCGCCCGTGCGGCGTGGCGTGGCGGTGGCTTATACCCATGGATCTGGAGCAAGCTCCGCACAGCACTCACGATCGCTTGGCACAGGTAGTTGACATACATCTTAAACACGGACGTGGTGGTAAATGCAAGTTCGTCATATGTATGAAATGACATTGCAGTCTTCGATGGGAACATTCCTCATGTTTCATGCGTTTGCTGAAGATGGAAGGAGCGAAACATCGTACTTGCATTTTCTACCCTTTTAAAATTGTGGTGTCGTGTTATGCCAGTGACTAACTAGCGTGTTTGTGAGTTCTCATTAAGCGTATTGTATACACGTGTGTAAAATAAGTCAATTTCTAATGCGTTCGTGCTAATTTGTGTTTTTTTATTCTATCAGTGTATTATTAGTATATATTTTTATTATATCACAAACATTGACACTAATACGTTCACCTAGTCCTCTAAAATACAAGAGCCATATTGATTTACATGTTATTATAAACGAGATCTTGATCATGTTTATTATGAAATTAGTTACCCATATTTCGGCACTGTTGCAAGCGCTATAAATGCAACCTTCGCAGTTACTCAGTTCATCAGTGATCATGGCGCTAACTGTATAACAACATCGGAAACTGATTCCCGAAAATGAACGTGGTAAATATTACGTTTATAATAAGTTATCAAGTGCAAATCACCATGGTAGTTTGAATCATATATTGGCATGATTGTGTGGACTCGACAAGGGCGATTACGTACCTACAAATTGCCAACATTTGGTACATCTTCGGCAGTCGTAATACACCAACGTACGCTACCTAGCATGGTTTATTGTCAGTTTTGTTTTATCACTAAATACAACAAGTGGAGTGAATGTTTTTAATGTTTCTTTTTGTTTTAGTTTCTAAGATAAATGATGCTTTATAATGTTTTGCAAACTACGCATTCCGTTAAATGAATCCTGTTAGAGTTGATTTAGTTTATACGATTTTGTTGCGTTTTCAGACGTTTCTACAAAACGTAGAGCAGTTGTGTATACCCAGTGATTGAACAAGAGTTTTTAAATCATTACAAAAGAGCTGTATAGAGATGATAACCCTTAGATATTATTTTTTATAAATTGACTTAAAGCCAAATTGGATACATTTAAAATTATGTTATAACGATTAGGTTTCAATTTACACATCTAATACGCATATACAACGCAAGAAATTTCAGAACAATGTAATAGATAATTTTGAAAATGTTGTGCAGCACATTTATAATAACCATAGTACTATTAGGTACTGCTATTCATTTTATAACCACATGGCTTCCATGCAAAAATAAGACACTGATAATTCCAATTGGCTACAATTAATAAACTGACAATGTTATTTGTGATATTTTTCATTACTGAAAGCTTTAAATTTATAATTGATTATATTTATCATGTTAAACGAACAAAAACTTGACACGTTTTATACATAATATGAGGACAGAATTTAATTAAATATTGTCTAAGAAAGGTATTGAATGCAGCAGAAATATAAATTGTGCACGTGCCATGATACTGCCAAGATTATTATATTAAAGTAAGGTGCCTGTGTGTTCAATGTAAGACATAATTATGGATTAACAATGTACATTATTTATGGGCTTCGCCTGAATTGGCTACAAGTAGGGGGAAGAAGTGTTTGACCGAACAATATTCGATACTAGATGAAACAAGTGAATAAAGACACATGACAAATACAAAAGAGGCTGATAGTCAGTAAGTCTCTCCACGTTATCATTTTCGCGTATATTTTAATAGAGCCAGTAGTTATTGGTGTGTCACAGAAGCTAGTCGAACATATTTGTAATATTTACAAAAATATTTTTCTTTAAAAACGCAAATACTCACTATCATTAATTAAATCGATTAAATTCTTGTAAGCGATGTTTGTTTTCGAAATATATCGCTCGAATAATAGCTTGGAAGCAAGAATGAATGAGTTACTCGTACTCACGCATTCATTTCTTTTTTACAAATATACAGTTTCCTATCACAGTGTAAAGAGTATTTTGACCCTTTTTATACAAATACTATATTTATTTTATTTTCACTACCTATTTATTTAGTGATTAGACAATAGGCACACTCTTAATCAAAGTGTGCACACACTTCACACACGTTGTTCATTTATTTTATCTAGTATATAATGTATCTGACGCGGTGTCGCACGGTCCTCTTGCAGCGTTTACTTTAATACGGCTAACATAGACATTCAAAGCCACTATACTGTTTAATGGCTCATTTAAGTATTTTTATGTATTGAAAGTGTAATATTAATAAGGAATGTATATAGAGACAAATGTTCAATTTTTGCAAGTAATTGTGGTTTACTCGCAAAAAAGTTGTCTATGGGAATTGTGCACTATACAAGTTAGGCCCGTGAAGGTTAGTTTTGATATCTAAGTACACAAATAAATTAAAGAGGAATTGAACTTGTGTGATTGTCATATAAAGTGGTTGAATATGTCCGAAGTTACAAAGCACCCGAGCTCTAAATCGTTTATGACACTTAAGCAGTGAGAACGTGAAATAAGTTTTGTTGATTTTTTAAACTTGCTGAAAATTATAACTAGTTACTTTCTTCACTAATTTAAATGTAATAAGTACATACATATGTCTGGTATTCTTTTAACCCTTAATCCACCCAGTGTCTGTCAATAAATAAAATTGAAGTGTTTGTTTGTAATGTCAAAATAATAAGTTTATTTCGTGCTCACATGGTTATTTGCACGTTACCTATACCTAAAAACCAGTTTAAATATTTTTGTCTGCCTGTCTGTTTGTTCCGGGTAATCTTCTAAACGGCTTTGCCGATTTTGATAATATTTTACTACCACGGCTACCTGCTAGGATTAACCAGTAACTTATGCTATTTTTACTACAGTCGTATAGTGAACTACACCACTAAGGCAGCGCTTTTTAAATTCCACGCTAACGAAGTCGCGGACACCAGTTAGTATTCAATAAAGTTCAATTAGTTGAACTTAGAATATTATGTATCCTTACCTAGAGCACCTAAATCCGGTTGAGCCTAAAACGTACTTTTCTCGATTCCTATGATGCGTGTAATGCATCCTCCTACTACATGTCATTCACCTATTCTTTTTCATGCTGTTCAAGTTCTTAACAGCTAAAGTTGAGCTTTCATTTATGGTTTTTAATCATTTTGGACACCAGATATTTTTTCCAGATAGTCATATGTTTATTTCTATTTTAAAGAACTGAATAGAATAAAAATGAAATTTCGTTGTCAACTTATTTAAACATATTTGTTTAAATAAGTTGACAAACTGTCTTGTAAATTTGGATATATTCTGTTTACTTGCATATCATTGCGACTAATAAGCGCCCTAACGTCTACTAACTACTCTCTGCAAAAGAACGGTCGATAGTCGATGGACGGGTATACGAACACTTGTGACAGTGTATGTTTTAGGCACAGAACGATTTATTTCTGCGTTAAATTTAACCTGTATAAGTTGTTTGTTAATGTACTCACATGAACCAAAGTATTTTAAATATATGAATTTTGTTATCACTCATACAAATTGAATTTTTATTTTAAGTATTAATAAAATGTTTTGCGTAACTGACTAATACCTAAAGTATTATTTGGGACATCCTTTTTGTGTTCAAAAATCAGTCATACTGACTTGTGACTTCTAATTTATAGTATACGTCGAAAAAATTTCAATTATTTTTTCAAATTTTGCAAATCTAATAACGACATTTGTGAATTAAAACTATTGTCCTTTTTCTAATATAACACGTACCTAACGTTAATGAAAATTTTATGTTATGATTCTATGTTTAATACTCTATAATAGGGAAAGATTTAGCTTCCAAATAAATATCATTGTTGACTAATTGGATTTCATTTACTTACCAGCCTCTTGTATTATCCAAATTGTGTAAAGAGACATTAGCGTCAAAATTTATGTAAGAAGTTAAGATTATTTGTCGATCTCAGAAGGTAGCTGGTAGCATGGACTGGATGCGACGGGCGGAGGACCGGGGCGCATATTGGAGAACCCTGCAGAGGTCTGTTGTAGAAATACCACCCACCACTACATATCGCACATCGATCTCTACTATAGAACAAGGCGGTGTATATTAGTTATCTTAAAAATATACATCATCAATAGCCTTTAATAGTCAACTGCTGAACATAGGCAGTGGCCAAAAGCTTGGCCTACTATACCAAGCTAGCCCTAACGCTAAAGCCAACCAACCAAGCCATCCCGTCTGGTTGGTACGGGAGTTGTTTCAAGTTTTCTTTCTCTTTTTGCAGTGCTGTTGTCCTGCGTATTTTGCTCTCTTAATCGGCTCTTACGACACCAATGGGATGAATAGGGGTGGTGTCACTCCTTATTCTTAATCCGTCACCACACGGACAAATATTATACATACACACGTTAAATTAAGAACATATTCAGTTTTTTCGCATTAAGACAGGTTTTGAATAATAAAGAATCCGTAACAATTTCAGAAAATGTTTAATTTTAATAATTGCTTCATTTTTCATCAACTATGCTGTACAAACTATATCGCTTATATTAAAATTAGCAATTAATAATTGCACGTAAAAAAACTTAACAAATACGTTTCTTCAACTTTTCGATTGGAATGAACAATTATTACAATAAGTAATATTTTTACATTATTTATCACTCTACGAAATGAAATTCTATTCAACAAGCAGTCACAATCGCCCAATGATATGTTAAAATTATCATATATAATTTAATTATGTTATTGCATTCTAAGTATTATGTAGTCTTGTCGCAGTCGTATCGTGTGCTGGCCGCGAGGTGTGTCGGTCTACGCTAGCTCCAGTGTGCGACGTCACAGTGTGATCCTAGCTGAGGCACTACACTACGTGACAAGGTTATCGCGCTCCGACGCACTGCCTTTGTGATTCTGGCCTTTAAAGTCTTTCAATCTAATCGGCGACGACTCGCTGCCGGAATCTCCCTGAAATATCATGTCTTTTATCAATATTATTTTCATTTTTTAAGTTGCGTTATGGCAATACTGTTTTTTTAAAGGCAAACAAATATTACAAACTATAGGCACGTTATGGAGATGTTTCATTAACATTCTAGATCTTTCATAATTATGACTTCTTAAATGGAACCGTTTTTTCCTTATCGTTAGATAAGGAAAAAACGGTTACATTTGATCTTTTTGGATAAGTGCATCCTAAAAATATTGTACAAATCATTGTCTTCTTTAGAACCCTTTGACAACTGTAGCGCTCTACATGTGTCTGTCAAGTTGTAGGTATACTCGTAACATATGTGTTTAAAGTTGAGCAGAAAATTATTTCTAAAAGAAGTAGGGCAAAAGAAAACAATAAATCTTTTGCCTTTAGAACCCTTTGACAACTGTAGCGCTCTACATGTGTCTGTCAAATTGTAGGTATACTCGTAACATATGTGTTTAAAGTTGAGCAGAAAATTATTTTAAAATACATTCCAAGTTCATCTTCGAAAAGAAGTAGGGCAAAAGATAACAATAAATTTTTTTGGCCTACTTCTTTTCGAAAATGAACTTGGAATGTATTTTTCTTTTTTTTTCTCTTTATTTATTTTTAGGGACTTTATACATTCGTACATGTCGGTCCCATCGTACCTCATACAGATTGTTTCATTACAATCTAATTAAATTTAAACAAACCTTAGTGATACGAACTTACAAAGGCCAGAGGCGGCTTTTGAAGTCGGCGCAGACAATATGTGGTGGAACATACCAACATTATTACTATTTATATTTAACTCTTTCATCAGATATTTCCTTTCAGATTGAAATCTGTCACACTCCGTCAATAAGTGTGTCACATCCTCTAGAGTACCACAAACCTCACAGTTTGGTGAATTCAGTTTTTTCATCAAGAATCCAAACCCATTGAGCGGAATATGTCCAGATCTCAACCTGTTGGTGATTACAGTAATTTTTCTATTGAGTCCGGTGTTGGAAAACCATGGTATATGAGGAGGCTCCGATACTATAGTCTTATACCATATTCCCTTTTCTCTCGAATTCTGATTATAATACTCTTTCCAAATTTCATGACACTTTTTTTTATATTTAGGTAATAATTCTTCATAATTAATTTTGATATTTCTTTCTGTACCACTAATGATACCTAACTTAGATAATCGATCAGCCTCCTCGTTACCCTTTAAGCCTATGTGAGCTGGCACCCATTGCAACTTCAGCTCAACCCCTCTATTATTAAACCTGCTTATTTTAGAAAGAATGTCTTAAGCTATCGGTTCACCTCTGTATCCAGAGGCGCATCGAGCTATGTGTTGAAGAGCACTTTGACTATCTACGCATATTAGTATTTTCTTATTGTCACTCGATTCGATATAAGTAAGGGCTTCTGAAATTGCAAAGAGTTCCAACGTCATGATTGATACATAATTAGTAATTTTAAAATAAGTGTTAGTAGTGGTTTTCGATTTCAAAGGATCATAAAAAGCCGCTCTTTCGCCATTAGCACTCTTAGACCCATCAGTGTAAATTATATAATAATCACGATAAGTTTCATGTGTTTCGCTTAAAGTTATATTTTTAATTTGATTCAGTTCATATTTCTTTTTAGATTTTTCATTTGCGTCTAAATTAGATTTTATTACATTTTGAATATTAATATTGGTTACCCAAGTGTCTAGAGAAAAGGTTTCCAAGAGGGGGGATGATTTAATTGGCTCGCACTTAATCTCCTCAAGAATACTGACAAGTAATGGAAGCCTCTTATTAGACTAATAACTGATGTGTCTAAAATCACTAAGTTCTGAGAGTAATTTAATTGTTATGTTATCTGATACTGACCGACATTTTAGACAATATTTGTATGCTAACCATCTTCTTCTTAAATGCAGTGGAAAAACACAGAGCTCACACTCCATCACGTGAATTGGAGTAGTTCTTATGAACCCCCCTATCACTCTTAAAGCTTGGTTTTGGACTTTTTCTAGCTTATAAATATTTGATTTTGCACTGTTATCGTATAGAAAACAACCATAGTCTAACCTACTTCTGACTAATGCAATGTATAATCTACGTAAATGAATCTGATGTGTGCCCCAAGAAGGATCTGCTAGAATTTTCAGTAAATTAATTAGCTTTTGAACTTTTTCCGTGACTTCGTTAATGTGTTTACCCCAAAGTAATCTCCTGTCAAACCAAACCCCCAAATATTTATAATTATCCACTAATTCAAGCTCAATATCTTTTACTAATAATTGTGTTTGTTGTCTCTTAATTCCTCTACTAAAGATACAATATTTAGATTTGCTAATTGATAAGTCCAAACCCAACTCGTCCAATAGAATTATGAAACTATTTATAGCGTTTTCAATCTTATCCTGGGCCTCTGAAATATATTTATATGTTGTATATAATACAAAGTCATTGGCGTATTGGCATATAAACACATTAGTAATGTCTTGACATAATTTATAAGTTGCTATGTTAAAAAGTAGGGGTGACAGGGGATCACCTTGAGCTATCCCAGATATCTTATCATGTCCGCCCCTCCTACATGGTTATTACATTTCTTTAGATGTCGCTCACTTAGGAAATTCCATAGATAATGACATAACTTTTTACCAACATTTAGAATGTCTAGAAGGCTTAATAATTTTTCTATTACTACATTATTATACGCACTTTTGATATCCATAAAGCAAGCAAGAGTGTGACAATTTTTTGAATATCCTATCTGAATTTGCGTTACTAAACGTGTCACACAATCAAGTGCAGATTGACCCTTCCTGAAGCCCGTTGCATATGGAGACAAAATTTGATTACTTTCAACATGCCATTCAAGTCTTTTAGCAATCATAGCATAAAAAATTTTGCAAGTGCACGATATCAAGGATATAGGTCTTGGTTTGCTACCTAGATTATCACCTGACTTTGGAATTAGAATAACTCTAATATCGCGCCATTGGAATGGAACATCGCCTGAATTTAATATCATATTAAAAATTCTAATTAAATACAAATTTCCTACCATTGGTAACTGTAATATCATGGAGTAAGTAACCTTGTCTTCGCCCGGAGCGGTGTATTTTTTCTTCAAACAGTGATTCATTTCTTGTAGTGTAAAATCAGTTTCTAATAATATATTTCTAGACTTAAATAATGGCATAGAAGGAACAACGTAATCAGGTGCCAAATCACATAACATTTATTTTTGTATTTCTTCAGAAAAATTATATCTGGCTTTTTTATAGCCTTTCACCCAACTTAATCGACGCCACATGTTACACGCTGACACCCTATCGCTGATACTTTCGCAGAACTTCTTATAATCATTTGACTTAGCCGTTCGAATAGCTCGTTTAGCCTTAATAGCTTTTTATTGATAAACTGATAAATTTAGGGGTGTTGGATTTCTTCTAAAATTACGTAAAGCCAGTCACGTTCACCAACTAATTTCGAAAGATCTGAACTCCAGTACCCCTTTGGTCTAAAATTATTATTTGGATTATTACACGTTTTAATAAAAGGAATAATTTTATCAGCTGCCCTATTTATTTTAATGATAAAGTCGTCATACGACCCCTGAACATTGTCAGGTACAGGACCAGAAAAGCAATCCACAAGATATTGTTTGTATTTATTCCAGTCAGCCAATTTATAATTTCGCATTTTATCAAAGTTGGTTCGCTCCCTGTACGTTACTTGAACTTTAACAAATAAGTGATCACTTCCTAAACTTTCGTTAAAAACCTGCCAGTCAAAATTAACAGCTATGTCTGCGGATGCAAACGTAATGTCAGGTGAGGACCTTTGTAGGATATTATTAACTAATTTAATCCTAGTTGGCTGTCCATTGTTAAGAGATGTGTATCCAAATTCAATTGCCGATTCAAAAATCTGTTTACCCCTATTATCAGTCTTGTACGACCAGTTCGTATGATGAGCATTAAAATCTCCAACAATCAAGCAATGTTTTGGGAACATAGAAAAAATATTATCGCAATCTGATTGTGTTGTATGAACTGAACTAGGACAATATATCAAAATTATATGTTGGACACAACTACAGTTATTTATCCTAATACACAGCAACTCGATCCCTGAATTATTCACATTAATATTTAGTTTCTGAACGTTTACTGAATTATGTGATATAATGGCTACGCCACCATAAGAGTCGCTTCTATCGCGTCTATAAATGTTATATGGATTAAAGTTAACACATACCCTCTCATCCAGCCAAGTTTCGCTAGTTAATGCTATATGTACTTTCTCTTGTAATAATAAACATTTAACCTCCTCTAACTTAGGTCGTAAGCTCTGTGCATTCCACTGCATTATATTTAGATTAATATCTTTATATAAACCAGCCATCTTTAAATATAGATACAATTTTATTTAAGACACCTTCCTTCAGTAACTTCCAAACAAACTGAAAACATTCTTCTAATATAAAGCTACATATATTTTAATTTTCACATCCAAACTATTTTCAGATGAACTTGTTTTACAGTACATGATAATCTCTCTTTAAAATCAACAATGCGATTTGTGTTCTCATCTTGGTTTTCGGTTATTTCTTGTTGTATTGAGTTTTCTTTTATATAATACGAGGCATTACGACTTTGATTACTTTTCTTTGTCTTTTGTTTTCTCTTCACTGGTTTATTTAAGATGACAAATTCTACCGACTCTTCCATACTTTGTTCTTCTAACTCTTCACTGTCCGTCACAGTCTGCTGTTCGCTTGTTTTTGGCGCAGAGATATCTGATTGAATGTGCGCCAGTAATACGTCCCTGTACGATGGTTTTTCTTTATTAATACTAGTTTTATTTTGAATGCCCTCTATTAAATGTCGATGTTTGGGTTTTTCTTTTAAATGTTCTAAATAAAAAAATAAAGCTTTTCTATAAGTGTAGTTCTTATCACACGTGATTTTTCGTATCTGTTTTTCCCTAATGAATATGGGACATGATTTTTCTAAAGCCATAATGATATGTATTTTAAATGATAATAAGGAATGTATTTTAAAATAATTTATACCTACAATTTCGACATTAGATAGTATCTAGATCTTTAACGCAGACGGGAGCGAGTTTTTATAATAAATGAGCGTCGTTACACAGCTCTCTCAACTTCCGTTGCTACAGTTGTCAAAGGGTTCTAAAGAATACAATGATTTGTACAATATTTGCTGCCATTTTTAAACGACATGTCTTGTAAATTTTATCGTGTACGTAGAAAACGGTTCTTATGAATACTTCTTATTACACACGTACAGATTGCCAATAGATTGAGTAAACTCGTCATGAGGAACACGAGTATAATTTTCTGACGACGTTAATGCATACAGCTCTAGCTTGTAGGGTTATTATGCAGAAACTTAACCGTGTATATACGCTAGTGTTAGTATTTTTCTATTGAAGTTCTGTAACTTGATTTTTAAACTATAAAACTTACGTTAGCACCGAGCGAGGTAGTTTCCTGGAGCAGTAACTCGCTGTCGGTACCTCGGGACTCCTTATTCTTGAGAATAGATCGCGAGCGAGAGTCGGTTTCTAGTGGCCAGCCGCCGCCACGTTTGTTGCCGTTCTTACCTAAGTATAAGAAGTAGTATTGGAATTTTTCACAATAATTTTTTTACCCAACATGTCTAAGATCGTCCCAGGCACCGATTGGTTCGCTTAGTGATCTCCTTATAACCCTATACCAAGGTGCTGCCGATACTTAGAAGAAAGTGTAAGCTACTGACTATTAAATAACTCGATTTTCGGGGTCTCTTTTATTCTATGGGTTAGGCAAATGCTTAGTAAGCTCACAATATATTATTGCATAAGTATGACGTTTTTCGCTGAGTATGTAAGTACGTATTGAAAATGAGACAAACCAAAAAGTATGTGATGATTAATGATCCTCGTAGCTATCCCTCTCGGCGGCCTCCTCTCTTCTTCCGTCCAGTCCTGTGGGACAAACGATCAGGACGTGTTACCTCTTTTGCCGAACGTAAGCTTATCGACACATGAAGGAAGTGATAAAACATGCATTCTCGTGTACACATTGAAGTATTAGTCAAACGTTGGTTACATCATGCAAACATGACAATGAACAGTATTCAAATGCGCGGTCTTATTGGTTTAAAAGTTGTATTTTTGTGAACTTAAACAACTTTATGTCTCTGATGTCGATGAACCGTGAAGCTGCCGGCGAGCCTCACCTGTTGGAAGCGAGCCTTTCTATGTTTGGGCTTGGTGTCGTCAGCGGCGGCGGGCGCGTCCTCCAGTGGCTGTTGCAGACTGGTGCGCGACGCATCCAGCGGTTTTGTGCTGGTTGTTTTCACCGGGCCAATCACTGCGCCCGACGCTACACCCGCGCATGCACTAGTGACCGCGCCCGCCAGGCTTACTCGCGATCCTCGCGGTGATCCTTCGCCCTGCGAACCTTTGGCACACATCACGCTTCCATCCCCTGATGCACTCCTGCGCACTCCGCTAAAGTCAGCAGACACCCCGTCCCCACCCCCACCGGCACCGCCACCTCCGCTACCGTCCAGAGGATTCACATACAAGTTTGAAGAGTCGATCTCGCATGCGATGTCGCCCTCTGAAGGAAAAGGGTGCGTAAGGCATGATGCAAATGTATCTGTAATGTAAGACATAATGCACATGGAGCCGTACACGACCTCACAAAGAATGGTTTATGGTACTTCTATAGGCTATGAACGGTTAAAGTATAGCGTGGGTACACAAATGTGCCAAAAAGGACATCGTCATGACAATGGTGAATGATTAAAAAGTACAAAAGTGACTATATCTTGTTCTACGGATTCTTAACACTTAAAAACAGCAGGGTAATTATATTGAAGGGATGACATAGAACAATTGTAAACAACGTAATATTTTAATATCTTTATCAATTTCATAGAGTATACTCCATATATACTCTATATAACTAGTATTTTCTATACTTACGGTTATTTACAGTTGTTCGAATTTATGGAAAATGATGGTTATACCTGGGCTGTCCAAGCTGTTTGGTGTGGCTTCGGGCAGGGCTTTGGGCGCAGGATGTCGCTGCAAACATGCGAGTTCTACGCATACCGGCTGGCGCAGGTCTGAGGTCGACATGGGCATTAGTTGTTCCGCGTCAATGAACTCCTTATAACCCTATACCAAGATGCAGTCAGTAATTAGACGATTGTGTAATAAATTATGTGCCCACGTACCTACTACAATGAAGGAACCACTTCAACTGATACTTTTAATCTGTAGAAGTGGTTTATTTAAATTGCACGTTAGTATAATTTTGACGGGTATTACCTTCATCCTATGTTAATAATATGAATAGCTGCAAACACTAACCGAAAAAATAATATAAAAATGGAAATAATCTAAAAAAATAAGTAAGTAAATACTTACTTAATGCTATGTGAAAATATTGTTATTAGTACCGGTTCTCATACAATAAATTGTTAACAAATAATTGCATAATTAGATGATTAATAAAGAGATATCTAAAACATCATGTTTGCGTTAGTATCTTAGTACCTTGAACGTGCAAAAACAACATTCAAACTCAGAAGGCAGCTGATCCAAGTCAAGCTGTTTGTCAGCCATCTTCTTTTCCTAGAAAAAGAGAAATTATTAGTACCTAATTGATTTTGATTTTTAGCCCAGTCGGTTAGAAAAAATGCAGGTCCATGCCTACAAACCTTCGGTCGACGATATTTCGAATACAAATCCATTTAAGTCAGTCAAAGTTTTTATTGCGTTCATGTGTGTGTATTTATTAACTGAATATAATGTTTAACTATATGTTAATCGCCGAGGGTTCGAAAACACACCTGCGTTCTGCGTTACGTTGTACAAGTTGTAACAGTCAAGCAACTAAGATCTAAGATGAATTCAACAAGCAACTAATATTAAAAAATAGGTAAGAAGTGATGCATTCTTACTGGTGTAGGTTCAGGATTTATGAGCAAACGTTTTTCCGGTGTTTCAGGGCCTTCATTCGAGTAACGACGCTCTTTCTTAGGGCTGCTCTGAAACTATTACCTAGTGTTAATAAATAATAAATAATTCATGTTACTACTTTAAAAGGGTCCGTCCAACAAAACGATAAACTTGCATTGTTATTCTAGCAAATAGCAGGTTATTTGCAATCTAAGCAAAAGAAAAGTGACAAGTATGAACTTACTTGCTGACTTGCTCGCTATTCGAGCTAACCTCACAATAAACAATATTAACGATCGTTGGACGTACCCAATTAACATATCGAATGAATACTAATTACCTGATTGGGTTCAGTGCCTTGTTGGAGCTTATTGTTGAGAGAGTGCTCGTACTGTTTGTAGCAACCAGTGATGGCCGGTGCCTCGCCTTCCAGGCTAGTGGCGTCCGCCTGCGACAAGTTGTGTCCTGGAGACACATACCACTATGAGTAGCAAGGTATTCCATATTTTCCTTTATATTTCCCGATTGCTTAACTGTTTATTATTATTAATGAACATTTAAATGTGACAAAATTACGGAGTGAACTACACAACACACATTCCACACGAATATTACACAGAATCCAGCGTCCTCCGGATACACATATCAGACAGTCCACAGGGAGTAGAGTTAGTTCTAAGAAGCGTTATGCTTACGCTGACAATGTAATCGACCTTAAATTATAGTGTCTTCGTCGCACATCGCAAGCTACACGCGGCGCGATTTCGACCCCTACTAACGACTTAAAAATAAGGGGTCGTGTGTGACGACTGTGTGAGAGTAGTAAGATGCTCATCTGGCGTCGTCTCTCGCCTCAATGAGGACGCACTTGTCACCTGAAGACAAGGAATAAAACACTCTGAGTGCACCTCGCGGCAACCAACGAGTGAACATAGCTGTAGCTGCGATGTAACGTGATCTGTTTAGTTTGATTTGAAGATGTCTGCTAGTCCGGAGAGCCATCGATGCGGCGTGCACACATTCCACATTCATTGCATCCACTATAACACATGCACTGTTTGGGCACGAAAGGCATGCTGATACTTGATAAAATAGTTAAGTGCATTTACGAGCTACACATGACATGGACAAGCAAAGCAGATGGCCTACAAGATACTAACCTGTGTCTACGATGACGTCGATGAGGTCCATACTCTTCGCAAATGCGTCGCGTAAGTTAATATGATGAAAAGAAACGATGGAGCCCTCGCGTTTAGCACGCTCGAGCGCCTCCCGCCGCTTGAGCGCCTTTTCGCGCCGCATCTGGTTCTTGTAAAACTCGGCGAAATTGTTGACGATAATGGGGATGGGTAACGCAATTACCAACACGCCGCAGATACAGCAAACTGAGCCGATGACCTTGCCCAACGGAGTCGTGGGGTAAATGTCACCGTATCCGACTGTGGTCATTGTGATGCCGGCCCACCAAAACGTTTCCGGAATGGAAATAAATTTAGTGTTCGGCTCTTCTTTCTCAGCGAAATATGCCAATGAAGAGAAAATTAGAACTCCCATCGCGAGAAACAACATGAGCAATCCTAGCTCCTTGTAGGAGTTCCTGAGCGTAAAGCCGAGCGACTGTAGCCCGGTCGAGTGCCGCGCGAGTTTGAGGATGCGCAAAATTCGCATTATACGGAAGATTTGCACAACACGACGCACATCTTGAAATTGGTCAGTAGCGTTTTTATTGGTTTCAAGCAGGAATAGAGATACAAAATAGGGCAGTATAGCCAGTAAGTCTATAACGTTGAGTCCACCCTTGAAGAACTTCCATTTATCCGGCGAGGCACTGAATCGCAGCACGTACTCTAACGTGAACCATGTGATGCACACCGCTTCTACCATGGCCAGCTGCGGATTATCCATGGGCGCCCCCTTGTCGTCGTATACTTGCATCTGGGGTATTGTGTTGAGTGTGAGCCCTATCGTGGACAGCACGATGAAGAGGATTGAGATCACCGCGATCACCTGCAAGCATGCACTAGTGAGCGGCCGAGCGTCGGTGCGACGCTGCCCGCCACCGCGCTGCCGCAGTGTTCAACTATAGCTCGGTACCTAGTGATTATGCCATATGTGTCGAATTGGTAAGTCATTATGCCAGTGTTTATACAGAACTACTCTTCCTGCACCTTTGGACATTAGTGGTAGACTACTTACTTAACAGTTGTAGAAACGTTTAAATATGTATTTACAGATATGGTCAGCCAATATAGTATGTAACAATTGTCTTAAACTTATTCCATCAATTTTGGTGTAAAAATAACATCTATTCGTGTGACTATGTTAGAAGTGTTGTGTGGTTTTGGTGTAGTTAGTAGATAATCTAAATAAATTAGTGTGGGTGAACGGACGGGCGTTCGCACTGGTACGTGCTACGTAGATTAAGACAGAAGGAAGCAGACGCTCGTCCGTTCATCGCTTGCATCGCTCGGTTAGTCGGATCAGTATCACGAAGCGGAAGCGTTGGTGGATAGATGGTAAAAGGTTTGGATTAGAGACGCAGGAGCAAGGAGCGCAGGGGTTGGGTAGGTGAGGGGACGCCGGCGGACGGCGCGCGGTTGGAGTGGGAGGCGGCGCGGGCGCAGGCGGCGCACACCGGACACATGTCCGGCGGGCGCAAGCCCGTCCCGTGCGACCCCGCACTTTGGCCCGCAGGGCGCCGCCCCGGCGGCGGCTGGTCACATCGCGTAAGCCCATCCCATGTTTGCAACTTGGCGACAACAATTAAGCTTTGTTTTGTAAAGTTCTCCGTAACTGAGAACTGTCGATGCGGCTGTGAACATTTATAAAAAGTTATAGTAAAAATAATTGTACAATCCTGAAGATTTTTGTGTATTGAAATTTTAATTCAATAAAAGCATAAATTATTGGTTCAAATACACAGGTTTAAAGAACAGCAATATAAATTAAAACAAACTACATATATAGACATGTGTTTTATCAGAAGTGACCATACTTTTCTTTAGACCTGTGTATACAAATAAATATATATATAAAATATAACGGTATAACTACGAGTATTCTACAACACAAGTATTTCATTTAGTAGTCTTTTTATTTATACAAAATAATTACCAATAAGTAGTAAATAAAAACAAATTATCATGTTATAGAACACTTATTATAGTTTATTAACTAAAACTTCTTTAATTACTTGTTTTAACATAATATAAAAGTAATAAATAAAATTTTGATATATTTACAATATATAGGCTTATTTTAATGTAAAGGCACTTAAGCAATGTTTTGCAAAGATACTGTAAAAAGAAATTTGGCAATATACAGAATAAAAATATGTTAATATTATTAAAAAATAAAAAAGACTTACTATATTAAGTTTGTACTTCATCAACAGCCTTTAACAGTCCACTGCTGGACATAGGCCTCTCCTTAAAAAGGAGGTTTTGGCCTACTATACCACGCTGGCCAGACGGGTTGGTATAGGGTTTGTGTCAAGTTTTCCTTCTCTCTGCAGTGCTGTTGTCCTGCGTATTTCGCTCCCTTAGTCGCCTCTTACGACACCCACGGGATGAATAGGGGTGGTGACACTCTGTATTCTTAATCCGTCACCACACGGACACAGTTTGTACTTACATATTCATTAAGTTGCACCGCTGTTGTCGAAATGTAATCATGATATTTTAGAGCGAGTATTATTGCTACAGGATTGCTGAAAGTAGCTCAAAAAGGACATAACACAATATCGATTCGACAAAAGCGACCAAAGATCACGATTCCACAATAGTCACAACACCACATTCCACAACACGCACAAGAAACGAACTGAGTTGCAACACCAAAGGAAATAGGAGGAGCCAGCGATAGATGTTATTCATGCACCACAAACACAACATAAACATAACTCTGTATACCAAGCTTGTTTCTTTAATGCATATACTTTTAAAAGCGTATTTCAGTTGAGTGTCACTATTTAAATCATCTAAGTAAAGGTGAAACCAGAAATATGTATAAAATTACGAAACAAGCCCTTGTGTACATAAGAGGTACGTGTTCGTATGTCTACTTCAGTACTTAATATATTTACGTGTTTAGAGGATAGAATTACAGTAATGAAATGAAAGTGAACATTATTTACGAAATGTTTTATGTACTTAGATAAATACACAATAAAGTGGCTAACAATTGGAACTAAGTAAGTGATAGTGCTTAGTGTACCTGACTTTACGTGAAAAAATGGAATAAAACTTAGTGCGTCCATATATTTACTTATTATCTGTGTAAATTAAATATATTTGAACTGAATCAGTGATAAGTGTATAAAATTGTAGCGCAGGTAGATTTCTAGTCCTCAACGAAACCTCGTTCACAATTCACAGAAGCAACTATCTAAGTAAAACTAAATATCTATGTATTATAGTGATAAAATGTTTTAAATCCTTAGGTACCTTTCGCTTATAAGAAACCATCCCGGGCAGCGTTGCTAAAGTGGCAAAAGTAATAATATCGGTAGTAATTTGTTATAAGGGTGGCGGGAGTCGTCACGATACGTTACCCTGGCTGCTATGCTGGTCGTAGGTTTCTCTAGTAAGTCCCAGAGCCATTTCTGGTACTGTGCGCAGGTGCCCTGTCCAAATTCCTCTTCCTCACGCTGTCGTAAACTCTCTGCTTCCTTTCTCATTTCTTCATGTACATGCTCCTTCCGCTGATGGTACTTGTGCTGACAGCACGACTCCAAGTACAATTCATCCACGCCCCAATATTCGAGATCATCACTGAACGCCAACACACACATTTCATCTACTAAATGTAACTTTCCAGTCCGATAAAAATTGAGTATTGAACTGAAGCTTTTCGGGTGCCTGTAATAGGGTTTAAAATAAAATATGAGAAGGTGATGAAATCATTGAATGGTCATACGTAATTTATATTGTATAAGAGGTCGTTCCCACTTGTCGGGTGTTGGACCCGACAAAAAATAGACTGCTCTAGTGGCAGGACATTTTAGATGAAACTATTCACACTTGTCCGACACCAATTTTGTGTCGGCACCGACGAGTAATGTCGGGTGTTTTACCAGCCCTCTACGCCCGGGTAAAAATCGTGTCGGATGTCGCTCGCCTATGAGTAAGTATGAAGCTGCTCACATGCATTTCACATTGTCGGATGTCGATGATGAATACAGTCTCTAGATCTTATGTTTTAGTAGTTTATGCTCACTGATATTCGAAGCAGTAGATCGTTGAATGTAGTTATTAACATCCTAAAATAATTGAAAAATTTAATTTGGTCTCTTTACAATTTTGTTACTCGTATTAAGTTCTAAAATGTTACCAAACTAAAACATTCTCAGGATTGGGTGCATCCAAAATTTTCTTTTCTTAGATGTCTTTATTCGTTTTCTCCTCATATGATAATACATCACAACAAGAACTTCATTGCTGTCCATTGTGCACAGTGCACCAGCTTTTACACTGGCCGACAACCGATTAGTGTGAACAGAGGCGCCGACATCATCATCATCATCATCAACAGCCTTTAATAGTCCACTGCTGGACATAGGCCTCTCCTCAGAAAGGAGGTTTTGGCCTATACCATATACCTATACCACGCTGGCCAGACGGGTTGGTATAGGCGCCGACACCCGATTCGGATCCGACAGCCGACAAGAGGGAACGAGCTGTAAGGTTCGAAACTCACAAATAATATATTTACTTGGGAGGGACATATTATTGTACTTGTTTTCCAACATAGTTATGAAACAATCTAACACAGTTGGTTAAAACACTTTTTATTGATGATATTCAGCTTTTCCCCGATTCTGGAGGACCGCTGGAACAATTTCGAAACCTATAATTTTATGCCTTATACTTTGAGTCGTCATCATCAACAGCCTATACTAGTCCACTGCTGAACATAGGTCTCCCCTTAAAAAGGAGTTTTTAGTCGATTTCTTTGTTATCAAGTCAAGTTCTGCTCATGGGTATTTTTAAAAGAAGAATGACAGATCCTGTACCCCTAGTAATATATGATGGATGATTGTGAAATTTTCGCAAAGGAAAGGTGCTTATAACCTTAATTCAAATCGATTAGATTAATCATGAATATTATGTTAAAGAAAGTAATTTAATTGATTTGACAGAGCATCATTTTATTGACGTGTCAAGAAAATCATAAATGATTGATTTTAAAAGATATCTAGGTTAACGTGTTGACAATAATAGTAACTCATTTGTGACATCACTTTGGTATGGACTTTAGAATAGTCTGTATGCAAACTACAAACTGAAATAACTTTTAAACGCAAAGTTCTAGAAATCAGGCAGTTTAAACTGTAATTGTTGATGATATTACCAGCCAAATAAATACAATAATAATCCCTACCATGAGATACGCAAGGCGGTACAAAAGTCCCATACATGCCTGCCATTTTCCTTTGCATAATATAATGTGGTAAATCATTTGCTTTCGGAAAGCAAAATGTTATCTAGACGTGCTACTTGATGCACTCGCATCTTCTAAGAAAGAAACTTACTTCACCAACCGAACTGTATGGAATCTTACCTATCGAAAAAATACTCGTTGTCTTGTAAGGAGTAATCATCACAGAGTTCTGTTATGGCTTCATGCGTGTTGCAGTCCCGGAGTCGCCCGAGCCTGGTGTGTGGCAGCCGCTCTAGTGTTCGCCACAGAACCTCGTGCCGCACTCCACCCACGTTGATGATCACTCGCTTGCTCAACGCTTTCGCGCGCAGCATCATAAACGGCTCAGGTGGTAGCGACGACATGGATCTGGAATATCATCGCGTATTTTGTTAAAAATATATGACACAAAAATAAAATCATGGATTGATAAAATTAACAGCAACAATCTAGTCAATAAGTATTATACAAGCATTATAGTTAAGAGAGTCGCTAAAAATCCATATAAGAGTCTATGATTCAACTCCCAAAATATACACAGAAGACGCATCTTTATAATACTATCATAAAGATGCGTATTCTGTGTATATTTTTCATTTAAGAGGCATCACTTTAATGTGTGCCATCCAAAAGGATAAAGGAACATAAACTAATCGAAATTTAAAATTCGGCTATTGCTGGTCATTTGCCCGCTGGCATTCGATTCGGGCGGCTACTGACCTGGAGTGCGCCCGCTGCAGCACGGCATTGGCGGGCGTGGTGGGCGCTGGCGCAGGCGCCAGCCCACGGTCGAGCGGCGCATCCTGCGCGGGCGCCGCGAAGCCCATGGGCGCGCGCGGGGGCGAGTCGCCCACGTGCCAGCGCGCGGCGCCGCGGCCCGCCCCCTCGCCCCCCATTCCCGCTAGCTCATGGCGCCAAGCGCCACCGCCTCATCCGTCCACCAAAACACGTAGACGTTGTTACGGATCCTTGAACAAAAAACAGCATGAAATGTATAAAATACATATTGTCTTTAGTCTCTATGTATTACTAACCCTCGCAACTTTGTGTGCTTCTCTCAAACATTTTTCATTGATACTTGGCTCCTATTGGACGTAGCACGATGTTATATAGCTTACATCCTTCCTTGATAGAAGGGCTATCCAACACTAAAATATCGAATGCGAACCCGTAGTGCCTAAGATTACCCCGAACTTTAACTCTTTATAATATTAGTATAGCAAAACAAACTTAACCTCTTTATATTAGTTTAGCCCAAGGACGTCCACTGCTGGTGACATAGGCTGGTGATGAATATTAGTATAGATCTCTCAGTCTTCTGTCTCATTCACTCTTACTTTTCATAAAATGAGATTTTTCAAAAAATGGTCATTTTATTTACATTTTCTTGTATACAAACTTTGTCCTGACGATAAAAAGCACACAAAAAAAGAACTTTCCAATTTGGTGCAGTTGTGCAGAAGTTTTGCGAGTACATACATTACGGCGATACATTTTTGTTTATATAGAAGATATACATAACGCATAGCGATATACACAGTGCATAAATACTAATTATATTATTTTAATTAATACTATAATAATATGAAGGTTTAAAATCTAAAATTCTATTATCTAACGCCATGTCGAGTCCAGAGACGTCTAATGTGACGCAAATGATGTGGATAGCACACGTACTCGTATACACGTGACGTCAAAAGGTTTCGACTTGCTCCAGCACTCCTTTTGAATTACAAATCAATCGCAGAGAAGCAAAACCAATGGCGTATTAATGATGGTATACAGTACTGTTGTTATTGCAGTAGTCTTTTTTTTATACAAGAACAATTTCAATCGCTCAACATCACTTTTTCCCCGGATATTGGATTGTATTACGGATATTGGATTCTAAATCCTAAGTATTTAGTGCCTAAAGTCTTGTCAAACATTTTTCTGTCTCGCTCCCATCCGCTCAGGGCGTGTAACACACGATAAGGAACTTCGTTCCAAAATTTACTAATCCCCTTAAGAAAATACATTATTTCACTTAAATCTGAACTTTTGATTAAAGTGATTAATACTGCACACAGTACAAGTGACTAACCTATCAATACTTGAGTTACACAGTTTAATTAATAAAACCTCGTAACCTGACCTAGCTACGCCGTAGTCTACCC
This sequence comes from Arctia plantaginis, assembly GCA_902825455.1. Lineage (NCBI taxonomy): Eukaryota > Metazoa > Arthropoda > Insecta > Lepidoptera > Erebidae > Arctia > Arctia plantaginis. The sequence goes on along the minus strand of CADEBD010000745.1, from coordinate 11,544,596 downwards.
GTGACCGAGAGCTACGAGTTGCGAGCTACGAGGCCCAATTTAAACCAGTTAGTGCAGTGTTTATACATATTGTATGCGGTTATTTGATTTATTTAAAACAGCAGCTATTGTGTTCACTTCTATTGATATTAAAATAAAGTATTAATTATAGCAAATAGACAATATAGGTTAAGTCTAAACGCATATCTGCATAAAACGAAATAGACAAATCGCTCGCACTAGTTTAAGGTGGTTATACATTTATTTATGTGGCTAATAATGGTTCTCTTATCATTCAGGCCTAACACTTTGTATTCCGTGTCACCCTTAAATAGTCAAAAGTAGATACCAATCTCAAAAAATACTACAAACTAACTTTGGTTAACTACTATTAAAAAACCAAAAGATCTAAGTAAGTTGTAGCTTATTAACTTTTATTTTGCGATATGAATGAGTACGTCAGAGAAAATAATTGTTTCTGTGGCGGAATTTAAAGTTTGTGTGACGTGATATACTTGTGTCGTAAGCCCATAACTTACTTTATCTACAAGTACCACGACCAACACGGATAGTTCCCTCATATTTCACAGTCAGCACAATTGTTTCAAGTTCTCAAGAATTGGTCAATTTGATGTCCACGACTGTTCATTTCTATGTTTTGTTTTTCGGGTCCAATAAAAAATATAATTACTTTAATTAGTTACGTTTTCAATTTTGCATAAAAATTATTAGGGCCACACTATACTATACCTACATGATAAGATACGAATGTTGGTAACTTTCCTAATAAAATAGAATTATTATTATCTGTATAGAAATGAACAAATCTCAATCTTGTCAATTATTACGCATAAAGATAACATATCTGAATTGATACTCTCACCTTTTCGGTAGTTTAACAGAACAAATTCCAACCGTCCGTATAAATTACAAAACATAAGTAAGTTTCCCCAAAAGACTAAAGTGCATACCCCAAAAACGTAAAAATTTAATAAACTAGAAATGCTAGGGTACTACAAACGTAAGCCTTTTAAATAATAAATATTCACTCGTCCAGTTAGATCGATTGACTGTAGCGTGTGTTACAACAAACTTAGAACTTTGTTATACATGTGTGTTACGGCATTACCATATGAGAACGATTGTAAAGGGTCTATGAAAATAAAAACGACACTGCTATAAAATTTAAAAAATTAAAATATTGTGACACTGCTATGAAAACGATTCCGTTCTGCCGCCCTGCCCACTCGACGATGACCGGCTGGAGCGCCTCCACGGTGGCAAAGCCAGCACCTGGGGCCCCCAGCCCCAGCCGGGAGTTTCGGGCGGAGGGCGAAATCCGCTCTCCGCCCGAGAGTCAGCCACTCGCCGATAAACTTCGGCGAGCACTTCCGCCTCCAAATCCCACGGGGGAGTTCCGGCCAACGCGCACGCCACCTCCGTCGAAACGGTGCGGTAACCGCGTATGGCTCTGACCGCCATTACCCTCTGAGGGCGCCAGAGGCGTGCCCTATTCTGGGCGGTCAGAGCCGCCGCCCACACCGGTGCACCGTATAGTGCCATTGACCGGACAACCCCCGTGTACAGCCGTCTTGTCGCGACGCTGGGTCCACCCAAATTGGGCAAAAGTCGCCCTAGGGCAGACGCAGCGCCGACCAGCTTTGGAGCAAGCTGTCGGAAGTGCTCGTCGAAGAGCCACCTCCCGTCGAGGATCAGGCCCAGATATTTCATCTGGGCCCGAACCGGTACGAGGACCGAGTTGACCACGATTGAGGCGCCAGGAGGTAGACCACGACGGGGCCCATGAAATAACAGAGCCTCCGTCTTATCTAGGGCCACCCGTAAGCCCAGCGCCTCAACTTAAAACGAACCCTTTTTTTTTTTTTTTTTTTTTACGTGTCGAAATCCCCTCGGACCGTCACCCCTCCGGGGTTTGCGGCGGGGTGGTGTGTCGGACTCGGACCGACTAAAACCACACGGTGTGCCACTCTGCGCCTGTAACAGGAGGGATCCGGGAACAGCTGTTGTTAAGACATCCGGACCCCTCCTAGCGCCAGCCCGCTCCTGGTGCGGGCTCCGTCTCACTGTTGATGTTCCTCTCTTTAGGCGACGTCCGGCACACGCGGACGCCGCCCCCTCGCGGCTGGCCAAACTAATGCGGGTGGAGGGGAAACCCACCCCGTCCACCCGCGGCCACACTCAGGGCGGCATGAGGCTGTGGTAGGCGGGCCTCCGCCGCCCGGTTCGCCGGCGGCGGATCGGGTCCGAGTGGAGGTCGTCCTCCCGGGCCCTCTCCGCCGCCTCCTTCCGCGAGATTACTACCTCGCAGAAGGTTGCGACCGCGGTAAAACAACTGTCGCTACCGGCCATGGAGCGTACTACGGCCGGTAGCGAGAGATCCACTCCGATGACTGCAGTGAGGGCCCGGCGCTGCGCCGCCCATGCGGGGCAGACCGCCAGCGTGTGCTGGGCCGAGTCCTCACTGCAGTCGCAGTGGTGGCAGGCGGGACTCAGTTCCCTCCTAGCGACCGTGTGCAGGTACTTTCCGAAGCAACCGTGCCCGGAAAGCACCTGCGTCAGTCGGAAGGAAAGGGTCCCGTGCTGCCGCCCTGCCCACTCGGCGATGACCGGCTGGAGAGCCTCCACGGCGGCGAAGCCAGCGCGTGGAGTCTCCAGCCGGAACGACCAACGAGCCATCGTGGCTCGGCGAGCGGCTTCGCGCCACTCGCGCACATCCTCGGGCGGAGGGCGAAATCCGCTCTCCGCCCGGTAGTCAGCCACTCGCCGATAAACTTCGGCGAGCACTTCCGCCTCCAAATCCCACGGGGGAGTTCCGGCCAACGCGCACGCCACATCCGTCGAAACGGTGCGGTAACCGCGTATGGCTCTGACCGCCATTACCCTCTGAGGGCGCCAGAGGCGTACCCTATTCTGGGCGGTCAGAGCCGCCGCCCACACCGGTGCACCGTACAGCGCCATTGACCGGACAACCCCCGTGTACAGCCGTCTTGTCGCGACGCTGGGTCCACCCATATTGGGCAAGAGTCGCCCTAGGGCAGACGCAGCGCCGACCAGCTTTGGAGCAAGCTGTCGGAAGTGCTCGTCGAAGAGCCACCTCCCGTCGAGGATCAGGCCCAGATATTTCATCTGGGCCCGAACCGGTACGAGGACCGAGTTGACCACGATGGAGGCGCCAGGGGGTGGACCACGACGGGGCCCATGGAATAACAGGGCCTCCGTCTTATCTAGGGCCACCCGTAAGCCCAGCGCCTCAATGCGCCCGACCACCAGGGAGACTCCCCCTGTGGCCAGGCGCGCCGCCTCTTGGAAGTTTGCCCCCCGGGCTGTCACGAGGGTATCGTCTGCGTAACAGATTACACCCAGCCCGGGGGGGAAATCGGCGCGAAGGGCCCAGTCGTACCCTATGTTCCACAAGAGGGGTCCAAGAACAGACCCCTGTGGAACACCGCACGACATGGGCCGACTCCTCAAATTACCTTCTCGGTCCTCGTACACGACGGTACGCTCCTCTAAGTAGTCTGCCACTAGCCGCCTCAGGTACTTTGGCACCCCATGATAGTGGAGTGCTTCCCTGATGCAGCTGAATGGCAGACTATTGAATGCGTTGGCGATGTCTAATGACACCGCCAACAGCACGCCGCCACAGCTCACTGCCTCTTCGGTCACGGCCCTCAGGCGCAACACGGCGTCGACTGTCGAACGCCCCGCCCGAAAACCAAATTGGGCGTCCGACAGATCGGGGCCCACCTCGCAGAGGTGCCGGACGATGCGGGCAGAAAGAACCCTCTCAAACAATTTGCCCGCCTCGTCCAGCAGCACGATGGGCCTATAGGCCGCGACCGAATCGGCAGGCCGTCCCGGCTTCTGCAGCAGGACCAGCTTCCCGCATTTCCAGCGCTCAGGGAAGCGTCCGGACGCCAGGCTAGCGTCCAACACCCCCCTGAGGTGGTCCGACATGTAGTCGAGGGCTCGGGCCATCACTCGGGCTGGAACCCCGTCCGGCCCGGGGGCGGTGTTCTTGGATCGAATCCGTAGAACAGCCGCCCCCAACTCCGATTCCCTGACGGGCGGAACATCGACCTCGCTGCCCCCGTCGTCTCCGGCTGATGCAGCCATCGACGGGGGTGTGTGCTCCGCCCGCTGCGGGAATAGGCCCTCGACCACTTCCTGCAGGAAGCTGGGCTGGAGAGTCTCCGTAAGGGGGGGGGCCCAACGCGCGGAGCTTTTGTCGCACCGCGCGGTAAGGGCGACCCCAGGGGTCACGATTAAGACCCTCCAGCATCTCCTGTCTCTTTTCCTCTTTGGCGCGGCTAATGGCCAGCTTCAGAGTTTTCCGCGCCCGCCGGTACTCCTCATGAAGCCGGTCCTCCTCACCGTCTCCACGGTGACGCCGCCGACTGCGTGTGTAGGACCTCCGGGCACGTGTACAGGCCGCACGGAGGTCCGCCAGCTCCTGGGACCACCAGTAGACCTCCTTCCTTGGAGGCCGACGACCTCGAATGCGGGGCATGGCCGCATCGCAGATATGCGTAATCGCATCGCGAAAGCGGCCAGCCCCCACGTCGACCTCCTCGGTCGGAGCCTGAGGAGACAGCCACGAGTGAATTATGGCTGCCTCCTCTAGTAGGTCCCGGTTCAGTCTGGCAACAGCCCACCGCGGAAAGCGGGATAAACGCCGCGCCACGTGACCCCTACTGGAGTCCTGGGTCCGGGAGAGCTCAAATCGGATATACAGGTGATCCGAGAGCGTCTCAACCTCTTCCAGGACACACCAGTTCCTTACTCGTGCGGCGAGGGCAGGGGTAGCGAACGAGAGGTCCACTATCGACCCCCCCTGCTGTCGCACGCACGTGTTGGTGGAGCCTCTGTTTAGAAGACAGAGGCCCACCGAGGCCGCCCACTCCTCTACGGCCTCGCCCCTTGCGTCCGTCCTGGGGGAACCCCACGCAATGGACTTTGCGTTGAAGTCCCCCAGCACAAGGACAACCCTATGTCAACCTATCTAGCTAGCGTAGCTTTCTAAGGAGAGGCCAATGTTCAAGAGTGGACCATTAAAGGATGTCGATGATGAAGATGGTTAAATTAAGTAAATGCAAAGTGCACTAATTCTATAGAATAGTTGAATTCAATGTCGCCATTACAATTACTAAGAAAATATATTTATTAATTCTAAATTAAAAAGACATGGATTTTTTTATCTATTTCATACGTTTTATGAGAGTTCCCCTTTTAACGAATCGAAGTGTTGTTTGCAAGAGCAGTCACACTACTGTAAATCTTTTTGATAGCATCAACAATAAACATCAGCCTCGTAATTTAAAACATAACAAAGACTCGCGTTTTCATTCGAACACGACATTAATGATCTCAACAACTTTTTACCATAGCCATACAATACGGTATGTTACTTTAGCTTACGTGTTTTAAAGTGTATTCTTAATTTTTGTATTTCTGTATTTGTAACTTAGAGTTAAATGAATACAACACAGCAACAGTTTAATATTTATTATTTAAGTACTACAAATAAAATAACATAGAACAGTTGGTAACGGGGGTTTGTTAGTAATGATAGTTGTTGTACCCTTGTATACTTGAAACATATGTAGGTATATTTACAGGAATATAGCTTGGTTGTACATTCAAGTACTTATTATAACTTTTTTATCGAATAGGGGACATAAGAGCAGATGGCTCACATGATGGTAAGTGACTACCGCCGCCCATGGATACCTGCAGCTAAAGAGACACAGCTGAGATGCTACACTTTGAGTCACCCTCTCCCCCCTCATAGTTATCGGAGAGAGAGGGCCATTTGGGCCTCCGATATTCGGTGAACATTTTCAGAACTGCATTTGATAGAAGTTATGATAGTCTTTAAGTAAACTATGGAATGGTAATGTCATAATCGGAATATGGGTGGGTTCGATTCCCACCCAGGACAAATAATTGTGTGGATGAACACGGTCATTTGTTCTGTGTCTGGGTGTACTTTATCTATAATATGTATGTATTTAAAAGTATATATGTATGTTTATCAGCAGTCTGATTACCATAGTACAGGCTCTGACTAGTTTGGGATCAGACGGCCGTGTGTGAAAATGTGTGAAAAAAAAATTGCTGTATTATGCAAGTGGTATAAACACAAATATTATGCAACATTAATTATAGAATCAAGAAAAATGTCTGAGTAGGTTCTTTTTTTGTGCCTGTGGGCAATGAGAGGTTCTTTTTGTTTGAATGAATTAATCTATAGAGTAGTATTAATTTTCGGAGCATTTATCCCTGTATGACCTTATTTGCGTATAACTTTAAATTTTGTAGTCTAATAAATTTTATTTTTTAAATAGGATAAATTGATAAATTAGGAATATATGATATAACTCAAAAAGTATCGTCAATTGTCAATAAACAAACTATTGAACTCGTAAGTTAAGTAATTAATGGGCTTGTTGGTCTTGTGGTAAGTCATTTTGGCTGCGAAGGCAAAGGTCGTGGACTCGATTACCACCCGGAACAAATGATTTTGTGATTGATACGATAATTTGTTATGTCTAGTTGTAATTTGTTTATTATATGTATGTTCTTAGTACGTAGATGCATGTTTATCATTGATCTGGTTACCATATTTCAGGCTTTATTAGGTTAGGATTAGAGGGCCATGTCTGAAATGTCTCAATTTTAGGTTCTCATAGTTTAGGAGAATCCATTAATGTGAAACCACCTTTAAGTAAATACTTCCTGAATTTAGTTTAAAAGAATATATGCATGTAATAACAGAAATTAATAAATTAAAATGATTTCAAATATCAATCACGTGTTGCGGCTACCATAAAACCTATAACATGCAAACAAAAGGGGTTTACAAATAAAATATGGCACCGAGGACGCTATACTGTCTATTATTAGATTAGGGTCGATCCATCAGAAGCTTGATAAGCTCCGGTCACGGGGCGCGCCGCGCGAGCTAGTAATCGATTACTGACCACCACCCCACTCAAAGCTCTCTTACAAATATCAACCCACATTCTATTTATTCTAATTCTATTTCGTGACGGCCTCATTGAATTGTAGATTAAGATTTTGGGTCTTTTCTTACTCATTTTGCGCTCCGTATTAGTATATTTTCTTTTTCTATTTTTTGCTTTATTGCTTTATTTTTTTGCTTATTTGCTTTGGATTTTTCTAATACAGCATCGCTTATCTGTGCACTTAAAAACTACTTGCCCTGATGGAAATCTGACTGACTGAGCTGAATCATTTATTAATAGGTGCTTACAACATTGCAAGCACCCATTAAGAAATGATTTTTGGAAATTTTACTCCAAAAGGGGGTAAAATAATCCCTTATTTTAATCGATGGTCCCCCATCGATTGTATGGAAGTTTGTCATTTTCAAAGTTCGAAAAAAAAATAAGGAATAAAAACGAAATAAGGAATATCAACGCATGCGAAGCTGAAGACAATTGCTAGTTTTTAATATAACTCTATTTATTGTAGTATGGAAACCCCTTTGCATTTCCCCAGGGTAAGGGAAACTTGCCCTAGCTTACGAGTTAACAGCTTATGAGTAATTAAGAAATATGCTTGTTATCTACCTGAGTGGCGTATTAGTAATTGTATTTATTAGCAGTTAATAATTACACAGGTCGCAGAATGACCTCCGTCCTCCATAAGGGCAGGCCTGGGGGTGGTAGGTGAGGCCATCTGTCACCCTAGCAGAAGCAGCCCGGGGTGGTGGCGAGACGCGCTTTGAAGCGCGCGCCCCCTTTCGGGAGCACAAAGGGGACATAGGGGTTCCCACACAGGTGGGGTTATTTACGCCCGTAGATGGCCCGAGGTATGTCGGGGTATCAGGGTTTTCTTTCCTAGGGTACACCTGGTTCACCGGCAACTGATACCCGAGACGGCGTGCGGTTTTTGGTCGGTTCGAGTCAGACATAACCTCCGGTGGGTGGGATCCGAGAGGATTTCCGCACAGAAAAAAAAAAGAGGCGAAGTAGCCTTTATTATTATGAAATATCTAAACATGTGTCCTAATATAAGTTTATTAGTTTTAATATCTAAGTTTCTTTTTAATATACCATAAATATTTATCAAAGGGATGTTGAATAAAGTGCAGTATCCACTGATCTTAATACATTTGTTTATATTTTAAAGCTTTATTCGCTGTTTTTAGCAGCAGCCTGTTTTGTTCTTATACCATCCTCTTTATTGCCTCGGAACTTTAAATGTGATGTAACTCACTGCAATTTCAAACGCACAACACTTTGACTAAGTTAAGGACACCTCAGTACCAGCTTCTCCCTCTGGACCGTATCCAAAGAAGAGCGACTCGAATCGTCGATAGCCAAAAGATCTACGACCGGCTGAATCCCTTGGGGTTGCGTAAAGATGTAGCTTCGCTCTGCATTCTCTATCGTATATTTTATGGAGAGTGCTTCGCGGAATTGTTCGGACTAATACCTGCCGCAACTTTCCGCCATCGCTCCACACGGCAAAATGTTTATCCCACCACTTGGATAATTGGCACTCCACCACTGTGCGCTTTTCAAGACACTTTTTACCTCGCACTACCAACCTGTGGAGCAAGTTATCGGCTGCGGTATTTCCGGTCCGATACGACATTCAAACCTACAAGAAAAGAGCGTGCTCCTATCTCAAAGGCCTGAATTGCAAGCGTTGCAGTTGCAAGAAATTATGTAGGAAACATTTCAGTTTATTCGATCTTTACCGTCCTTCGTTCTTAACGTAGCGGACCGTAAAGATTGCATAATAGATTATGCATCACATTATTTCTGTGGTTTTAATTTTAGACAATAAATAAATACTATTTTTTTTCTTATTTAAAAATGTTTAAGATATTTATTAATAGGATATTCTTACCTTACATTTGTAAAAGCCTTTTCATCCTTATGTATCATTCAAAATGGAGAATAGGACATTTTTTTAAGTATCCTCAGTCAATATCAAATTTTAACCTAAAGCTAGGAAAAGCAAATAATAAAGTGAGACTATTTAGCTAGTATTTTTTTGCCATAAGAGGGCAAACGATTAGACGGGTCGCCGGATGATAAGTGACTAACGCCGTTCATGAACAATTGCAACTCAAGAGTCACAAGTGCGTTGCCGTCCTTTAAGTCCCTCCCACTAGAATCAGAGGGAGAGGGAAGAGAAGGCCGGTCATCTCATTCGGTCGATGAAAAGCAACGAAATAATTCACTGAATCACTTCTGTCGAGCCGACCCACCACAAGGGGCATTTGTAACCAATTGTAAATCTGTATAGTTCGATGCAAACTTAATGGCCGCTTTGAAGTTAGTTGCGCACACAGGTGTGCGCATGTACCTATAGTCAGTCGACTCGAATATGCGCGCATGTGCAGTGTAAGGATGTTACTCACGCACTAAAAGGCATGTTTCGATCCGTCATTAAGTTTGCATCGGACTGTAGCATGTTTAAAGTACACAAAATAAAGTAACATTACTCAAAGTAAGGTGAAAAGAGAAGATACATACATTGGATACGTCACAAGATGCACTCAAGAAATCTTTTTAGCTTTCTATATTGTCTTATCTAAATTTATCATGATATTAGAATGTGTTTATTGATTTAATAGATCTCGTAACAGACCTCGTCCGGCGTACGTTTGGAACGGGTTTCCAGTAAATATAAAATCAACAATGTTACCGTTTGTTTTTTTTTATATAATTATCAAGAAATATATTTATTGATTTATTTTCTTCCTCAAGTAGTCCAAAGGAATCCTGCAATGTTTATGCTCCTTCTAATTACTACGCTTTCTTCACCCCCGCTGAACGGTTAAGAATCAGTTAAGAGTCCTCACTGCATTCGCAGTGGTGACAGGCGAGACTCAATTCTCTTAGCGACCGAGTGCAGGTACCTCCCGGCTTGAGAGCCTTTTCGAGGACGAGACGAGGTTCTCTCAGCATCTCCTTTCTTCTTTCCTCTTTGGCGCGGCTAATGGCCAGCTTCAGAGTTTTCCTCTCGGTACTCCTCATGAAGCTGGTCCTCCTCAACATCTCCACTTTGACGTCACCGACAGCGGGTGTAGGACCTCCGGACACGAGTACAGGCCGCGCGGAGGTTCGCCAACTCTTGGGACTACCATTAGACCTCCTTCCTTGGAGGTCGACGACCTCGGATACGGGGCATGGCTCCTCTACGGCCTCGTCGACTTTGCGTTGAAGTCCCCCAGCACAAGGACGTGCCCAGACGCTGGTCGCCGCATCGAGGTCTCCAAGTTATTTAGGAAAACCTCGAAGTCGCTCAAACTCCGGTTGGGGGAGAAGTACACACCATATATAGTGGTCTACCCCCACTCGGCAGCAACATATCCAGTGTTCTTGTCTTTTAGCGACAAGAGCGGGGAATAAGCCACTGAGGAGCCGATGACTGCTACGGAGCCGTCCCAATCACCCAACTAATTAGGACGGGGAGGAACATAATAGGCACAGTGATTCAGGTTCGTCTGGACAAGGAGGCTGGAGACTTGACCCATTACTGAACGGTCTCTACAGCCTCCTCCATGGGCGAGGGCAATTATGCTCGAGTGACATCGGAGGCAGCTTGGGTCGGCCTGCAGCCTCCCTAAAACCGATGAGGATCCTCCCGGCATCACCTTATGCTTTTGCAATTGCCACAGGACAGATAACCCACACCATGCCCATCCTCCTTGTCCGGGGCGGATGGCGCTGAAACGGCAGTGTTCACCAACTCATGTACCGCGTCGTTACTTCTTTTGCCAGTCCGAAATCCAAATTCAGCCGAAGACAAGAGTGCATTTGACTGTAGGAATTTGGTGAGACGATAATTTAAGAGGCGTTCCAAAACCTTGAAGAGAGCTGGTAGTATAGAGACTGGTTGGTAGTTGTTTACAGTCTTTACACCACCGCTCTTATGAATATTTTTTATGACAGCAGTTTTAAATGCCCTTGGAAAACGTGTACCCTCGCGTTTTATGCGTTGATGGCATATCTACCTCTTGTTTGTATATAATATTATTGATTACAGCTATCCTTCATAAGCTACATTTTCATCCCAGCTAACAATCGTCTAGCCTTTTGGCAAATCATTTTCACATTTAAAACTTCATATTGTTACAATTAGGTCGACCCTTGAGCTCCAATTAAACTACAACCTCACGATGCAATTTTTAGCGAAAAAATTAACCAAAATCATTATAGACTTATATTCAAAAATAAAATAGCAAGATTTCCTTTAAATAAGTAGACATAGGTCCAAAAATATTTATTTATTTATTTATTTTTGTACCTATATGGAAATGTCAAAATAATTTTTAATACAATGACTCCAGGCTCATAAATATCTCGGTTTTATGACTATTGTAAAGTACAAATACGACCCACTCTACACTCACTTAAAATTGAGGTATCCTAGCTACTTAAAATTGAGAAAAAAAAACCCTTTGATATGGATGTGGAATAAGTATGTTTACATAATATTTTTAATATTTATTTTTTTATTACATTTGTAAGTCTTATAAACACGAATTGGTATGGTACGAACAAGTTAAAGGAGTTTTTAAATAAACATTCTATAAATATCATTAATCACGCAACCCTGCTTCCAAATAAGTTTGTTTCATTTATTGTTAAATGTAAGCAGTTTTCTTAATATATTGTATTGTCTTAAAATATTAACAAACTATATCCAGTGCAACTGCACTATTAGTAATATTAAATAAGCACGAGTTCTAACTTATAAACTAATTTTTACAAGGTGTCTGCTATAATCAGCATTAATAACGCGACAAACTAGTCGAGCTCTTAATGCGTAATTTAACCGTTAGTTGTTACGTCCTGTCGTTGCCATAATAGCAAACATAAATGAGACGTTTAATTTAATTTAGTGTATGTAGTATGATCCGTAATAGTAATCTTTTCTGTAACCTATTTCTAACTTCCTACAACAGTAAACTAATTAAAGAAGTATAAAGATGACTAAAAGTAAACTATATTCGTACAGTTTAATTGTCAAAACCTCATTTGCCATGTTATTATACCCGTAGTTTAGATTAGAAAGTCAAGTTGTGATCCAAATACAGTGGAAATCCTACTTTAGCCTTGTGTTTATTCTTGTTTAACCACCTAAAATAATAAATGTCTCCGAAAGTTAGGTTCTGGCAAATAACCTTGTTACCCGTTAACTCATTTTGTTAGTTTGAATTTGCCGTGGCGTTGAGATAAGACGTGGGTTTTTATTAGGGAATACACTCAACACAATAATGTGTGTAACATTTAGTATTATTATGGTATAGAAACTATACCCAAAAACAGAGGGGGGGGGGAGGTTTTGGGCTCCGGTAACCGCACTCGCATAATCGATTTCGAAAGATTTGCTTAACGCTGGTTTTCTGTGAAGCCGAGGCATCACTTCGATAAAACTAGCCCATTCGTGCCAAACACATATAACATCCTAAAAACAATCATCCTTAACATAAAAAGCTCTTCATCCTATAACGTTTAGAATATTAGGTATACTTCAAAATGTTAAGATATTTTGTAGATTGAGCTTTCACAGTTACATAAGTAGGACATACACAATATACCCATAGAGAAATACACAAAAAAACAAGTCAGTCAGTAAAAAAAAATATTCTTTCCAATAAACAGAAAAGCACTATCTCATAGTGGTAGTGGTTGGCATCGCGGACGAAAGGTTATATTGCCCTATTTACGTAGAAGAATATAGGTCACGTCCTCACACCCGAACAATTGCCGGAGGCGCCACTCCGTCTCGCCGAGGCCTACCGTCGCGACACCTCGTCCGACTGCCCTAAACTATATCAACATAACTTATAGCTGTTAAACACATAAACTCCTTCAAAAGTATTTTTTATTCAGTTCCATTCTATATGATGTTAGGCAAGAGTGAGACAGAACTACGAAACTGCTTAATAGGCTTGCTTGGTACGAGGGTGGAGACAGCCTCCGTATTGATCTCAAGTCGTGAACGGGACAGGCGAACCGCCGCCGCAAGTAAATATGTCAAAGCTGCTTCTCAAACTTTTACCATCGTCCTACTATTTCATTTATATACGAGTCACCAACTTGATTTAACGCAAATGTCCAGTGTGCCATTAGGTAATTGTGATTAGTTTTGAAACCAGAAATAAGAATTTTATTTTAGGTACATAAAAAAAAAAAAAACCTAAGTAACATAACAATAATGTGAAGTTAAAGGAATTATGGGCGCCAAGGCTTTAAAATAGTTATGCGAGGCACGAGGCATAACGCTCTCTCACTGTAATGCACTTGATAGATATGTTGTATGTGTCTATTCCTCTAACCACATTAGAAGAGATTTGGTGGCCTTTCGTCGTGTATCATGAAGCATGAAATTACGCAGAGTAGTATTAAAAGTTTTCAGACAATACAAAATAAACCAGTGGGTTGTAAAATTTGTGAAATTCAATCGGACAACAGTAACTTAAAAGCACTGTGTCACAATCAACCCAATCCCAATTTTATGGAGAAGTTTTATTTCAAGTGCTACCCGCAAGTTTGATTAAATCTTCTGAAAATTAAAATTTACGTTTTTAAATCACTTGTATTCACAAAAACCAAAGCTTTCCAACAAAAAAACAACAATCAATTGTACATTATCAGTAACTTTATTATGAAAAATAAGAGTAATTACACTGCAAAACTCTCATTATTCATTTCTAATGCCCTGATTCCGGCTACATTCAAACATAACCTACAAACAAAAGTTATTAGTATAAAGAACTTCTAAATATATTATAATGGGTTATACCATGATATAATTACGGCACACCCAAGAAGATGTGGGAAATTAACATTATAGGACCCGTAGCAAGCCGGGCCATGTTACGCTACATTGAATCCTCCCTTGTAGGCCAGATGCGGTACTTATCGTTATTGGCCTGTGTAGCGTATTCATTACACCCGGCGCTAAGAGACGTAGAGCGCAACGGATTTGTAGCACACTGCTACGAGCTCCGCTAACCTCTGACCTTTACCAGCGCTCGCGCCGCCCACTTTGCCGTTCCGAATAATATAGCCTCCACAGAGCAGCCCCCTATATGGAGCTTCCAGTAATTGAATCTAATGCATGGGCATAAATAAAACATTTTAAAACTAGCTTTTCAAAGAAGCCAGCATCATACTTGATTGGTTCGACTCAGCAACAAATAAACTCGTATGTGAGACAACAATTTTGCGGTTATTAAATTATTTCACTGAACAATGGAATGTTTTATTAGATACTATAATTAAATTATTGGTAAACTATTAGTAGAATATAACAAGTAGAATCACAAATTATGTGTTGTTTGGGAAAAAGTAGAAGAATGAGTGAGTTTAGTTTGGGTTGAAATACGATACAATCCTACAATGTTTGAAAATGTGCAGTTTTATTATACAATACAGTTTTTTACAATTCATCACCATGTAGGTGCATTGAAATCGGTTTTACTTTTTTTAAGTATTCTTTTTTTTACTGATTTACACAGAGAGAAAACCTCTCTAAAATACAGTTGAAATTATACATACTTCATACTGGCCTTTACATCACATGGTCATACCATCGATAGATTCCTTACTGCCACATGGTAATCTTTTTTAACTAAACAGATTGTACGCGTTGCGCACCGAAATTTATACGGTAATAGAATAAATTTTCCAGACGATTAAATTGAGTCAAATTAGAATGAGTGATTTAAGGCCTAATGATAGCCCAATTATGGCATTGTTTATCGGCCTCTTTTCAACGCCATAAATACACATACAAATTCAAAAATACAACGTAGGAATATAGTCTTCTAATTTGGTATTCGTACCAATAAACATCGAGGTTTCTATGGGCAATTTCTAGGCGTTCCCTAGATGCCATCAATAGTACGGTGACCCTACTTTTAGTTTTTGTTTATGATACTGAGAGGCGAATGAGTAGACAGGTTATCTAATGGTAAGTAACTACTGCCGCTCAAAGACATCTGCTATTCAAGAACCACAAATAACCAATAGCGCATTTGCTTTTGAGACGGGAATACGCTGTTTTTTTTTGAAGGTGTAAAAGACGTGTAAAAAAATTCAACTGTGGTAACAGTTGAATTTTTTTCTTGTAAAACGCAGTGTGATAGCGTGCCAATTATCCTAATAATGGGAATGAACGTTTTCACGGGTTGAATAACAGTGAAAAACTTCAACCGGCATAAGTCTGAACAATTCCTCAAAGCACTCCCCGTAATACAAGCGATGGAGAATCTTTGATACTGTATGTTTTAGACGATTGTGGAGGGCTATTGAATTTTAGATATAGTTTACAAAAAGTATTCGTATTAATCGATTGATTGATTTAATTGGTTTTTACACCAAACAGTTTTTAATATTTCTGACTTATTAATAAACGCCTGCGCGTTTACAAGTGTTTGCTACAAAACTAAAGCGATATTTTATATCCTATTAGATTCTAACGAATTCTAACTGAAAACGATAAAATTTAATAGACGCTGGACAGTTACACATATATATTTTCATTTCTGTTTTAAGTTTATCAAAGCCGGCCTTTATTAAAGGTAATCTTTATTGTTATATACTTGATATAAATATAAGCCTCTGCTAGTATCGGCAATCTTGTACCCAATACAAGTAATCGAATGTTGTTTGTTGTTAAGAAAACTGCTGGGTTGTTGTTGAAAAATGTTGTCCTAAATAAACTCCACTTAACAGCAACAATGGGCACTGGGCAGGTCTATTTTTAGACATATATTAGAGTACTTTTAATGTAACAGTTTTAATGTATAAAAAGGTAGAATAGCTAGATAGATAGAAAACTATTTATTTGAACACAGTTTTACAAAATAATATCATCATCAACAGCTTTTAATAGTCCACTGCTGGCCATGGGCCTCTCCTTAGAAAGGAGGTTTAACCTACTATACCACGGTTGCATCACGGGTCTGTATAGGGTTTGTGTTCAGTTTACCTTTTCTTTGCAGTGCTGTTGTCCTATGTAGTTTACTCTCTTAGTCAGCTCTTACGACACCCTGGGGCTGAACGCATAAAAATGTCAGACATGTAATATGCAAGGGGCGGCCTAATTGCTAAGAGCACTCTCTTCTAGGCAACCTTAGGATGGATCAAAATGTTTCGGAGAGACAGTAGTAGTTGAGTGTGCAATGAGTTTTGACAGTTCAAAGTATAATGAATATCATTACTCATCATCATCAACAGCCTATAATAGTCCACTGCAAGACAGAGGCCTCTTGGCCTCACACCGTTGGACTGGTCCACAAGTCTCAAGTCGCTCAGCGTGCACTGAAGCGTGCAATGCTGTGTTTTCTCTAGCCGGTAAAATTCGTAACGAAGATATTCGACAGAAAACTACACGTAGTAGCAAGTAACTGACATCGCATCAATATTCTGAAGTCAAAGTGGGCCAGTTATGTCTCTAGCGGACTAATGGGGGGCTGAAGCCGAAATGTGCTAGAGTGGAGCCTGCGATTAAGCAAACGTAGTGAAAAAAGTGGCTGGCAGGATGAATACGGACTGCCCAAGGCCGGGATAAAAAAGAAAAAAGTTGATGAAAAGCTGATGGTAAAATCCAGATGATTACCAAAACTGAAATTGAAATGACAATATTATCGTACGGTAACGTATAAATCGACTTAAAGTACCAATTTTCGTTTCCGTTTCAAATTTGGATGACTTTATCACCAGAATTTATTGAATTCAACAAAAAAGTCTTTCAGGATCATTTTGATGCTATTTTAGCCATTGTTAATTAAAAAAGATTTTACAAGATTTTTTTAAGTATTAAGTTTTAAGGGTTCTCTGCAATGTCCTGTCCTGTCTGTCAAAGGAAAATAATCCATAAGTCAATAATTCCTTGTTTTGGCACAAAGAAGTCGTATACTTTAAAAAGACGTGTAAAACAGACGTACTAGCTCTATCAGATCATACAGCACAGCTACTACAATGTCCATTACTCAATGTAGGTAATACTAAATACTGGTATATCACCAGAAGGGAATACAGTATTAAGAATAAAGAAAAATTCTAAAATAGTCTGAAAAATCTTACATTCGCGGAAATATATCTTATGGATGATCCAAATTTGGCTTATAATGAATTTGTAAACACACTTAAATTATTCTATGATTTATGCTATATATGATATATATGATAATTAAAAGTTAATATATTAAATAAACCTAAACGGCTGTCGCGTGAAGTAAAACTTTGCAGTATGAAAAAAAGAAAACTTTTAGGGCAATATAGACTGAAACCTAACCGTGATAATAAAAATACATTTGTTAAGTATTCTAAATTATACAATAAAATTATTAAATCGACACAAAAAATAGAGAATGACTATAAAATACAACAATAAAAAAAAAATTGATTTATTTTTTGATATATAATAAACCAAACTAAATACAATATTCCCAAGCAACAAATAGAAAAACTTAAAGTTGGGAATCAAATTATATGCAAGCCCTTAGATATCCCCTATATATAGCTTTTAATAACTTCTTTGTAGACAAAATACAACCGAAAATAAATGCTAAATATAAACCATCGGCACGTACGTCTTCCACAAAACAGAAATCAATGTTCATGGCACCCAGTATACCATACGATATACATAAGATAATAATGTCTCTAAGAAACACACGTAGCGTGGGTTATGATGGGATAGCCACTAGCATATTGAAATTAGCGTCAACTGAGATAAGCGGTCACCTAAGTTACATAATAAATCTTAGTATCAGTACGGGTATTTATCAAGAAGCTTTGAAAATATCTATAATTAAACCGTTATTTAAACCTTACCGGTTATCTCAAAGGTTTTTGAAAGATATATCTCCAATGAAATACAAAAATAAATTGAAAAAAATAACATACTGTGTAAGGAACAAAAAGGATTTAGGCAGCATAGAACCATTAATATTGCAATTTATGATTTTTTATATAGTATTACCAGTAGTGTCGATAAACGAAACCCCATTTGTGCTATCTTTTGTGACATGACGCAAGCGTTTGAATATGTACATTATAATACATTATTAAATAAATTAGAAGCCTACGGTATTAGAGGTAACGTACTTGTAGTTATAAAATCATATTTACAAGACAGAAGACAAATAACTGAAATCAATCACATTGACGTAATAAACAAACACGAAGTGATATCGCGGTCAAAAGAACGTAAAATCGCATTCGGTGTACCACAGGGCAGCGTAATGGCCCCCTTACTGTTTATATTATATGTTAATGACATGCCAAAATCTATTGAACAACCTCTGACTATGTTTGCTGATGATAGTACCATAACGATCCCTTGTAAAAGTGTGACAACGTATAATAATAATAATAATAATATTCTACCACATACACACAACGCCATCTAGTCCCAAACTAAGCAGAGCTTGTACTATGGGTACTAGACAACTGATATAAATACATATATACTTTTTTTTTGTAAATACATACATATTATACATAGCAACACCCAGACCAAATCAAACATCAAATGTTCGTGCACACAAATGTTTGACTTGAGCGGGAATCGAACCCGCGACCTTTGGAATAGCAGTCCGTTACACAAACCACTACGCCATCCAGTCGTCAAATTAAATTAAATTAATTAATTAAATAATTTAATTAATTAATTTAATTATTTTGGTATGAAATTGACATTAACAATTCTCTTGATTGTATAATAAGATGGCTAGACAACAATAATTAAATTATAAATTTAAGCAAGACAAAGATAATGCACTTTAGTCAGCGTACGCCCGATGTATCTAATCTTCATATACAGTACAAGGATAACATCATAAACAAGGCCAGTGATACGAAATTTTTAGGTTCACAAATAGATAACCGCTTATTCTGGAAAGCACATATAGAGATTCTGTGCAAAAAATTGAATACATCGGCATATGCTTTACATAGACTATCCTCCATAGTAAACAATAAAGCACTTCTTACTGCTTATTACGGAATAGTGGAATCGCGCTTACGCTACGGCGTTATATTCTGGGGAAATTCGACTGATAAAGATGTAGCATTTAAGGCTCAAAAAAGATGCCTCCGATCAATGTTCAAACTTAAAACTACTGACAGTTGCAAACCATACTTCAAGCAGTATAATATTTTGGCCTTACCCTGTATTTATATTTTAGAAGTAGCTATATTTGTTAAGCGGAACCCGAGTCGTTCTGAACGTCTGGCTGATGTGATTCAAACAAAACAGGCGCGACAACAGCAAGTTACGTCACCAAAGTTGTCAAACCACGTTAATGCGTAAAAGTGTCTATTGTATGGCACCACTAATCTTTAACAAACTGCCGGGCGGGTGGAAAGATTTGGAAACAGTTGTATTTAAGAGTAAACTACGTAAATTTCTAGTAGATAAAACTTACTACAGTGTAACAGAATTTTTATCGGAAAAAAATTTACTTAAGTGCTATGATTATGGGTATATTATCTGGATGTCTAGTGTGGAGTTTTTAGTGTATGTTTACTATTGTGTCCATTAAATTTATAAAGTACATTAAGTCACAATTAAAAAAGCTCCTCATTAAAAAATATTATTATAATGTATTGGACTTTATTTCTAACAATTTGTAGTGTTTTTTTATTTTTTGTAATTATTGTTTTTTCTTCCTGAAATTAATTGATTATTTTGACTATAGTTTGACTTTGAATATTGACATTGTATGTAAAATAAAATAAAATACAATAAAAAATAAAATAAAAATAAAAAAGTCTTTTATTTCATGCAATAAATATCCAATATTAACTTTTTTTTTGTTTTTTTTTTTTTTTTTTTTACACTAGTTACAATCATGAAAACGAAATAAAAATGTGGTTTGAAAAGCAATAGGTACGAGTATATTAAGAACTTATTTCATCATATATGTTTCATGTTCCACAAATGATTATCAAAATACAATATAGAATTGATTTGTTAATAGATTAAATTAAAATAAATAAATAAATTTTGATTGCTCTTATAATAATAATGTTAATTATTAAAGATGCGTAAAATTAAAAATTAAAATTTCCTTGATTAAATAATTGTAAATTTAAGAAAAGTTTCTAATACAAATATGCATGAACCCCTCAAGTTGTGAGGGTGAAGGCCTCCTCCAGAGAACTCCAGTGGTCACGGTCATTGGCTTCTGTTTGCCAGTCTTTGCCTGCTACTTGTGTGATGTCGTCCACCCATCTGGTTATAGGTCTTCCTCTTTTTCGGGTTCCCGCTGGGCCTGGCCATGACGTCGTGCGGATTGTCCAGCGATCGTCGGTCATTCTCGCTGCGTGTCCTGCCCATCTCCATTTTAACTTTAGGGCGTAGGTGAGAGCATCTGTTACCCCTGTCTTTTGTCTGATTGTAGTGTGACGAATTTTTTGACATTTTCTAATTTTTGTGATACTTCTCTCCATGCTTCGCTGGCAGGATCTGACTTTATTTCTAACCCTTGCGGTGAACTTCCAGGTCTGACAGCCATAGGTTAGCGTTGGTAACAGACAGGTGTCCATGACCTTTCTTTTAATTTTAATATGCATCTGACTTTTTAAGATTTCCTTTAGGCTCCAAAACTTTTTCCATGTCGTTTTTATTCTTCTATCTACCTCTATATCATTGTTTCGTTTTTGGAAGGAAATATGTTTCCCTAGATAAATATAGCTCTCGACGTACTCCACCGGTGTGTTGTCTAGACATATAGAGTTTTGTGCGGCATTTGTCATGAGTTTTGTTTTGCACAGGTTCATTTCTAGTCCTGCTTCTCTGCTTGCTTGTTGTATTGTGACTAACATTGACTCCAGCTCGGTGCTATTTTCTGCTAGTAGGACAATGTCATCGGCAAACCTCAGGTGGCTGATATATTTACCTTTTATACATTTACCGGTTTTTTCCCAATTTAATTTGCCGATAATCGATTCCAGTACTGCTATAAATAGTCGAGGTGATAGGGGGTCGCCTTGTCTTACCCCTCTCTTGATGGGAATGGGTTCTCCTGTGCTCTCTAGTTTTACTCTACTAATATTGTGTTCATATAAGTATTTTAAGACTTGTACGTACCTTTCCTCCACTTTTTGTGATTGTAAAGCCCTCCATATTACGGGGTGTAGTATTGTATCAAAAGCTTTCTGATAGTCAACAAATCCTATGTAGAGTGAACGTTGAAATTCTTGATATTTCTCTATAATCAGTTCTAAAGAGTGGATGTGGTCTATAGTGGAAAAACCCCTTCGGAATCCCGCTTGTTCGATTGGTTGGCTTTTCTCTAATGTAGAACTGATTCTTTTCTCTATAGTCGAAGCGAATAGCTTATAAAGAGTAGGAAGGAGGCTAATTGGCCGGTAATTACCTATGTTTAGTGGGTCGCCCTTTTTGAACAGCAGTATTATATCAGACTCTGACCACTGTGTAGGTGTAGTAGAGGAGCTTAATATTAGGTTGAATAAATGAGTCAAAGGGTCTACCAGAAAGGGACCTGCTATTTTTATGGCCTCGTTCGTTATTCTGTCAGGTCCTGGGCTCTTCTCTGCTTTTAATCTTTTAATTCCCATTATAATTTCTGTTTCGTCGACTGGTTTTATCTCCATGCCATTGCCATTGTCATCAAATTTTAATTCATTTTGATCAACATATTGACGTACTGGAGCATTGTACAAGTTTTCATAAAAGCTGGTTGCTATGTTCAGTATACCTTTACGTTCGTACGTTGTATTTTGAGCGTCGTGAAGTCCTTCTATCCATACTTTATGAGATCGCAGTTCCTTGTAAGCTTTTTTAAGACTTCCTGTAAAGTTAATGTGCTTTTCAATAGTAATCTTACGATGAGTCGCGTAGTCTCTTCGAACGTATTTACTTATTTGTATAATGCTTTCAATTCATTTTTCATAGTTCGCGTCTTTGGTTTAATTTTTTGTAGCGCCCTTCTACGTTGTATTAGCTCTGTAGTATGGGCAGATATCGCACTGCTACTTACTCTATCTCTGTTGTAAATAAGAGCTTTCTTCAAGCTAGTATCTAAAATATTAACTATTTTGTCATAGCATTCCTGTACAGAGTTGGTTTGTTGGCAGTGTCTAAGGTCTTCGTTGCATTCGGTGAGTGACTGTTTAAATCTCGATATTTGTTCTTCATTTCTTAGGGAACTTCTTGGGTTGCTGGTGTAGTATATTATTAGCATCATTGATTACTATAATAAGATTGTATGTATCACAATCTTATTATAGTAATCAATGATGCTAATAATATACCTATAGATAGGTTATTTTAAGTTATGTTTAAATTATATGCAATTATAAATGTAGAAATTGAAAATTTTGCACACCCACAGTGGTAAAGCACAGTGAATCTGTTGTGAATGAATACCATGTAATTAATACTTGTGTTATGCAAATAAACAATCTGAATCTGAAACTGTATGGGAGAGTAATTTAGAATAACAAAATCACATAATATGTTAAAATGGCCAAAGTCTTAGAGAACTAACTCAATGAGACTTGTATCTTTCCGAATTTCGTTTAACCAAGGAAATTAGGTTATAATGAATCTTTTTCGCACCCTACTATTTCCAGTAGAAAAATTCAATACGTAAAATGATATCGCGATATATTTAAGTAATTTCGTTAAAGTTTAATTCACTAGTGAAGGTCTAGGCATACAAAACTGGGTTAGGGGCGAACATAGTCAGATAAAGATATTACTGCACGAGCACTGCATATACATTATCTGATTGTTCTACACGACCTCGGATGCTAGATAAGCTCATTACCACCTACTTTCACGAATATGACCAAAGCTTGGATCTAATTGGCATATGTGCATGAGAACATTTAAGGAAATAGTTTAACATGTTAGAATTGAGTTTTAAGCGGTCTTGTTTTGCTGATCACAAGAACTATTCGATTCAATTGAATTTAATTTTTCCTGTCATTTTAGTCAGAACTAAGATTTATAAAGATAGCTATGTTAAAGACATATGAGAGAAATCCTTGAATATACCTTTTCATATTTAAATAGGTATTATATTGTTAACACTTTTTTGCGCAGCATGAAGACTGTTGTAGCTGCCGTTTACCGTTACCAGTTTTAGTGTTAGATATGTTTGTAATGAGTAGATAATTACGATATTTAGAACACTACGTAGCGTAATGTATAGTACCAAACTGTAGTATGGTAGATTATATTCAATATAGTTTAATAAGTCCGTTACTTTATTTAGAGAAGGTAGTACGATATTACATTTTAACCCAAAAATATATTGTTTTCCACATTACTTAGTTTTCCAAAAAAAATAAGAAAAAATACCACTCCTAGAGTGGTATTTTATATATCCTTAAAAATAAAATATTATTTTCATAATCCATTTCATAATTTCCAATTAGTTTCATTTGAAAGTAAAGAAAAAATACCACTCTAGGAGTGGTATTTTTTCTTCACTTTCAAATGAAACTAATTGGAAATATATCCTTAAAAATAAAATATTATTTTCATAATCGGTTTACAAATGAAAGAGTTGAAAGAGTTGTGAGATAACAAACATGAAAATAATTGCGTAACAAACGCTTTTTTTTTGTCTAAATGTTTTGTAATCGCATTTATTACTCTTTTGTGCACATATATCTGTAACCCCAAACACAAACACCTCTTTAAACAACAACAACAAAATCTTTAACATCTTTAAAGAATAAAACAAGATCAATTCATGATTAGATTTTCGAAAGAGTTATTTTCTAACTCCTATAGGTAAAGAATCCTTTCATCATCAGCCCAGCAATATGACATAACGACTACTAAACGCAAATACCTATAAAGCTAGAGAAATAAGCTGAAACATGTTGTCGGAGCTGTAAAATTTGAGGGTTTCCCTCGATTTCTCTAGGATCCCACCATCAGATCCTAATTTGGTTGTAATGGGGCCACCACGAGAATATACCGTTTCGATTACAAAAGAATTTTGAAAATATGTCCACAATTGAAGGAGATATCAAAAAATATATATCTGAAGAATTGATAACCTCCTCTTGTGTTTTTGAAATAGGTTAAAAAGAACAATGGCAGAAACATATTTACCTAAAACTTAAGCGTTTAAGAAATCGAATCACAGTAAACTTAATCAATATTTTTTCTATGATTTATCATTACATGTGTTGTATAAGTCTTATAAGACATAGGATATTTTTGAAGATTTTATTTGACCTAAGTACGTAATGTCAGATTCGCCATCACGTATAACTGACTAGGGATGTGTGGTGGCAATATTATATTATGAAATATTTTACCAATATCGATGAAATATCTACCGAAGTTTCACCTATTATGATCATGAATTTGCCCACTTCCGCCCCGAAAACGAATTTCCGCCCACAGCTTCACTCGTACGGTAGAGTGACTGAATCAACATAATTAGAAATAATTTAGAATATTTTTGACTCTCTTTAAACGATTTTAAAAACACTAAAGAAATAAATTATAGTTACTTTATTTTCCGACGTAAAAAATATACACTATGCATTGTGATGAGAAAAATACATTGTCATTGATAACGGCACATAAATAGACATACACCGATATTTTTAAAATGTCGATACGTTGTCGTTTAGATCCTGTCAAGTTCCGGACTCACCCCGTTTGTTATTTATTTTTGTTTAATTTAGTGTTAAACTCGCATAGATATTATGCTTTTCTATTTTTTATTTCATATACTGTAATAATAATGAAAATAATATTTTCGGCTATCTGAAACACACAACACCATCTAGTTTTAAACAAAACATTAACAATATGTTAGTACTTAACCTCGAAACCTTCAAAATCTAATATCTTTTTTCCTAGACTTCTTTCGGTAGTAATTTTGGTATGAGAATGGTCAAGAATAAATTCTCAAGTGTTAAGGATTTTTTGATATTGAAACGCTAACATTTCAGTACAAATAAAATTATGTATGGGGACTTGCCATTGTCCTTTAGTTATATTTTCATCTAAGTTACGCATTCTGTAGTAGTAATAGTAGTTATTTATTTACATTTAACAAGCCCCTTTTGGTTTTTTCATTGCTAAAGACATAGGTACATCGTTTGTAAGTTTTTGGGTACCTACATAAGAGCTGAAAAGCGATCTACATCCGTCTGTTTCTAAATATTTTCTTTAATTTATGAAAAGTGTGATAAAAGGTTTATAAAAAATATATATACTCATACTTCAAAATCGTACATCAATTTAATTATATAAGACTAGATATTGCAAATACTTTAGTCGGAAAATACATAAATATTATGAATAAATTAGTCAATGGTGCTAATTCTGTTTTTCGAAAACTCTCTAAACTATACTAAAAATCACTAAAAATTTGTTTTCTCATGTCAAATAACGTTTCCTGTTCTGAAAACGTAGAATGTGGCAGGACTAAAATTCTACACGTTATATATATAAAAGTCTACACTATAATCTCTTTAACTTTAACTCTTTAAGAACTGCACCTATAAATATCACTATCATCACCATCGCAGCCGAAAGACGTCCACTGCTGGATATGGCCTATATCCCTAAGGTTCAACACAACAACCGGTCCTGTGCTGCCCACATCCAACGGCTTCCTTCCGCGACCTTCACCAGGTCATTGGACCACCTTGCCTACCCACGCTGCATTTTCCGGTAAGCGATCGCCACTCGAGAACTCCATCGGCCATCGTTTCTGCGTACAATGTGCCCTGCCCACTGCCACTTAAATTTGGCAATTTTCCGGGCAATGTTGGTGACCTTGGTTCGTCTGTGGATCTCCTCATTCCTGATTCCATAACGAGGGAAACTCCGAACATTGCCCTCTCCATTGCTCGTTGGATGGCTTTGAGCTTTCTTATGAGGCTCATTGGCTCATTGTGTGTACCATAAACCTATTAACATATTTACAAAAAAATAAAAGCGCCACTTTAAATATAAACTCGTCAAAGCAATCTTAAAGGAAAGACCCACATAATAAATCGCCTACATTAAAACGAAATTCGTTCACTTTAAAGCTCTCATAATAGAGGTCTTTGAGAGCCGCTCGAGCAAGTGACCTAGTTCGAATACCTACGGCACTATGTCGCCGAGGACCTTAAATGTTACGTCTGAATAAAGGTCTTACACTAAATACATATATACTACATATTATGATTTTTACAACTCAGTCGTACTTTCTTTGAGAAACTTATGACGTATCTACTAACTTGTTTGTATATTTGCTGTTTATATTTTAGTTGGTAACTTAAGTAAGTATTGTATAATGATTAATTACAGCTTAGTACAACTATAGAACATGATTTCATAACCAATCGATAAAAAATGAAAAAAGATGTACGACATTTACAGTATGATTACCAAGCCTAATCTATTGGACTAGTCAAAACAAAGCATATGAGCCCCAACTAGAAATGTTTACTATAAAGTAGTCACTGAAAATCTCAACAGCCCCATTATCACATCACCTAAAAGCCAAATTACAGTGTATATACTCGTATTAGTCGTCATATTATACATAGGAAGTTTATTTCGATACGACAATTAAACATGGGTTGAAATTACTTTGAAGATTTGTATACATAGTTAGTCAGTTAGATATAAGGGATTCTAAAACAATCGTGTTAAAAAAGCGGATATTGTACTCAAAAACAAACACAAACCGCAAACTGTACTGTACTGTAACTGTAAACATTTGACTTTGAACACTCTTTCCGGCATTTTTGAGCCAACTATTTAATGAACAATGTCACTCTCTAATGACAAGGATAAACACGAAAATAATTAAGAAATTAACAGAAATAAGTGCACGCAGCGACTTGTGACAGTTCGCGCGCGACTCATGCGTGACGTGGCGAGCCGTTTTTAGCACGACCACTGTTTTTGGCACGACTTATGAGTTCTTCCCGTTTGTCTCCCGAAACTCACCGAGCAAATACGCTCCAGTCCTATGATTACTACGTCGTGTGACACCAAAAACAATCATAGCATTGTCAGCGTTCTGAAACGATGATTCAAACCGTGTGTTACTATCATTTGTCCTCATTTTTAGAATGACTGCTGTTATGTCTGTTTATAAAATATCAGTATAAATTTTATTATACGTAATTTTTATTCTACGGAAGCAAGCTTACGTAGAATATCAAAACCCATATATTGTTTTTACAAAAGTAAGTTCCTGGAATACAAAATGAGGACCTTTATGATGTTCTAGTCAGAGATCGTGACCATCCCGAGGGTCCCATTTTTTACGATTTCATGAGACTTGCATTGCGTGTTCGTATTTACTGAAGGGAGTTTTTAGCCCATACCGTGAGCATCGGTCACAAAAAGGAAACAGACAAATAGTCTAGCACGAAGTATGGGTAGGAAGGGGCGTATCATTTGTTTCAACAGGTTAGAGTATTAGCACTAATGAGGTAGCGGCTCGCTCATTTATTAAATTCTAAGAAACAAACTGTTGATTTACATTTACAGTTGTTGTTCAGCTACAATAGAATTAGGTTAAGAAGTTTTATTAGCTTTTATAAGTGCGCCGCAAACATGAAAGTAGGTTGAAACTGTTCACCATTATAACTATTATAGTATTAATCATATATATTGCATTTGTTTTAGTCAGATCGACACAAGTGCATTTCAAAATTAATTATAAAAAAATACGAACACATAATAATTAAAACTCAACACAATTGTAATAATCTGTAATGTAAATAATTGCTATTGCACCAATTGATTCTAAAATTAGTAATTCTTTGTTGAAACCAATTATTTTTAGTTTTCGTTCACTTTATAAGAAAAAAGTAACCCTTGTGATGCCTGACAGCGCAGAGATTCGTACTTCGTTGTCCGTCCGTCTGTCTGTTTGTCTATCTGTCAAGGCTTTTTCAATAACGCGTGGAGATATCAAATTTTTATTATAGTATAAAAAAATAGTTTAAATCTTTAACATTAAATTCTTATATACATATGTGGTTTCTTACATCTGCAAAGAGCAATCCTCTAAAGCCACGTTTTTACGTTACGAGTGGACACGGGCCGAGCGCGCTCGGATGATTAGGCGGTGCTACTTGTATCGTATAAACACGCCATCCGTGTGCACTCGGCCGTCGGATACCGATCCGAGTGGATTTGGACGCAGTTCTATTTTTTCGAGTGCAGTCGGATGATTTTATGTAAACAAAATGGAGTCAACAAAAGAAAAGTAGAATGAACGTTACACTATGAGGTTTGTGGAGCTTTATAAAGAGGAGGAAGTGATGGGGAATGTGAAGCTAAATGAATATAAAAACAGAGACGCCCGAAATGCTGCAATACAACGCATAATTAATTATTTACACATACCTGAATTTATGATACCAAAATGTGAACAACAAATTCAATAATATCCAGAATACGTAGTCGCAAGAACTATTAAAAATAAAAATAAAGTGGGTCTTTCCTTAAAAATCTATAATTGCTACGGTTTAAAATTGCAGATAGATTTCTATCGTGTTTAATAAAAAAAAAGGGAAACGTTTTATGAAATGTTTATTGTTTAAAACAGTAGGGTGCAGGGTTGGAAACCTCCGCGTGGTGCACCCTGGGCAACGAAGACGGCAGCAACCTCTCTCTTTAAGGGGGGGAGGCGCTGCCACCTACGGCCAATTCTGACCGAGAAGGTGGGAACGGCCCTCTCGAGGGTTGCTCGGAGGCTTTCCGCGTATCCCTCTGTTTAGCGGAGGGCACAGTGGAGAGCAAGCGAGGGGGCGGAGGGGTTTTCCACCGCTGGCTTTGTCCAGAGGTGGTTGACACTAGTCACATGCAGACTACC
This sequence comes from Arctia plantaginis, assembly GCA_902825455.1. Classification (NCBI taxonomy): domain Eukaryota; kingdom Metazoa; phylum Arthropoda; class Insecta; order Lepidoptera; family Erebidae; genus Arctia; species Arctia plantaginis. Next base: position 11,515,753 of record CADEBD010000745.1, on the reverse strand, counting down.
ATCCGGCCAAGTCGTAAGCAACAGTCAGGAACGAAGGCTCTTCGAGTTCTACGAGGAAGACAACCTCTATAAAAACCACGGGACGAATGGACCCGGTCTGGTGCAGACCCCGTCCGTTACCAAGCCGTAATCTTGCACGGATAAGACCGGTGGCTCTTCGGACCCGCGAGGACGTAAACCTCTATAAAAATCCCCAAGCCCACGCTCTGATGCCTGGCAAGGAGCTGAGTGGCTGGAGGGTTTCCAATGTCGAGGGCGTCATGTCGGAGGACATTAGACATTATGGCATGGCCAAGAAAAACGTTATGCCTACCCAGGAGAGTTTCAGACGCACAGCGTCTGGGGAATCCCTCCCGATCGTATTCTGGGGGAGCAACCACTGCCAAACCCGCCCGTCGCCGAGCGGTAAATTCGGTGAGTAAAACGTAGCGAAGGCCTAGGCCTGGGGCAGTGTTGGACTCTGACACTGACAAGCTGACTACCCCTGACGAGAACAGCTTGGAGGAGCTGCGCTGCAAGGTAGGGAACCCAGTGGAATCGTCAGAGTGGCAATCAGCGATAGATTTGTATAGACGTCTCGAGGATCCCCATGACGGCTGTACGCTCTATTGTTGAAGTGGGACTGCTCCTTGTGGCGGATAATGAGGTCTATAAAAAGAAGAGGGCCCGCCTCTAAACGGATCTCGTCAGGGCGATAGAGGGAGCGTCAGGCTCCACTCCTCGTGAGCGTCCTCGACAACGATGCCGTCGTCGTATCGGGTGGAGCCGGACCTAGTCCGACTCATGGTGGAGAAGGGCTGCATATCTGCAATAGAGAGCGCTCATCGTCGTCCGCCTCTGGCTCCGCTAAGGCGGGTTTAACAGTTCAGCCAGCAGCTAGGGTGGCCGGGCCAGCGTCGACCTCAAGGCCCTCGGGATACCGGGCGTTCGGTGTAAAAGCACACGGACATGAGTCCGGCTTCTCGAGGTCCCCGGTAATCGCCACCAGTTGCCCCAAAGCCAACGCCTTAGAGGCTAAGCTGAGAGAGTCACTGGATGCACCTGACGTCCAAGTGTTCAGGCCCACTAAATGCGCAGAAGTACGCATCACGGTTCCGGACGACTCAGTCACGGCGGGCGAGCTTAGGCTCGCCGTGGTGGAGGCTGAGGGCCCGGGGCTGTTCTGCCCCAGTTGACAGGGGGCAGTGGTTGTCAGTTGCCCTATCGCAGCAGCCCAAAAGGTCGTTGAGGGACGAAGCCTCCTGGTTGCAGGTTTCACGAAGGCGCAAGCACGGCTCCTGCAGGCCCGGCCGGCAAGGTGCTTCCGGTGCTTGTCACCGGTGTCACCGTTGGCGACCTTTGCTTTCGCTATGGGCAGCCCGATCACAAGGCGGGTTCTTGCAATATTCCGCTGCGATGCTTTATTTGCGCAGCGGGGGGCGAGCCTGGCCCTAAGTCGTCGACGGAGACAGAGGGTGTTGCTGGAGAGCGACAAGGTTCGCAGCGGGATGCGGAGATGGAAATCTAACAATGGATCCATATATTTGAATCCTCCAGGCGACCGTGGGTCACGTGCCTTTGCTCGGGGTCTTCTGTTCCCACATCATCGGGGGAGCAGAAAAGTCAACATCGGGGTTCCCACACATCTAGAACCCGTAGATGGCCCGAGGTACGTCGGGGTTCCTGGAATTTCCTTTCTAGGGTACACTTGGTTCCCCGGCTACTAGTACCCGTGACGGCGGGGGTGCGGTTTTTGGTCGGGTCGAGTCCGACATAGTACTGGTGGGTGGTATCCGAGGGTATTCCCGCTCGGAAAAAAAGGGGGTTTAAAACAGTTAAAAATTAAATAGTATTAGTAGAAAGAGTTAAAGAATTGCTTAACACCGGTTTTCTGTGATGGCGTGGTATCACTCCGGTCGAGCCAGTATGGATCGGTGAATCTCGTTTTAAGTTATGTTCAATCATAAAATATCTAATATATTTGTTTTAATACTCGAGCGGGGAGGACTCGAACCGACTAAAAAACGCACGCCGTCTCGGGTACCCGTAGCCGGGGAACCAGGTGTACCCTAGAAAGGAAATACCGGGTACCCTGACCATCTACGGCGGGTAGATGAACCCCTCCTATGTTGGAATCCCATCTTCCATTTGTGACCACCCTCTCCGACAAATATGCCCCGACAATGCCGAGGAGGTAGAGACGCACTTCGTGATACACGAGCGCCTCCCTGATGCAACTTTAGGGCAAAGTTTAACGCGTTGGCGATTTAATAGAACTGTATATAGGTACTGCCCACAGTCTTCAATCAATTAGTCCCTTGCAAATACATTTTGGTCAAGCGGAAGATGTGGTGTTGCCAGTGAGCAGAAATGATACTCCAAATTTGTTTGTACCTTTTTAGCCAATATTATTATGTTCTTGCAATTTTTTCTTTCCTTGTGTAAATTAAAGTGTTTGTGTGTACAATTGCGTGCCAGAATAAATATTACCTTTCTTTTCTCTTTTTGACTAAAACTGACCAGTTTCGCCTCGCGGCCTTTTCAAAGCGTATTATAACAACTACTAGAGAAGGCATTACTTTACGTACTTACTTTAAAGTTACAGTGTTTAACGAAATTTTATAATCCAATAGATCAAATAGTCCTGGAATACTTTTACATCCAGAAATGTTTCGAAGAAATGAAAAATGTGCTCATATAGAAGAGTTTACAGTAATACTGTTTATAGTAATACAAGGTATGTTTAATAAACTTCATGATATTTTAATTAATCATCAAATAAAACATGTACACACAATTAACTTTATAGATTACAGAACCATATATCTAGCAGCGAAATTATTTATTCTTTATTACTAAATTATTAAAAAATAAAAAAATAAATGGGGCAATTACTGATCAAGTCATAAGAATAGTTAATGTAATTAGATGTTCGGCCATGAGTACTCGACTCTCGTAGCAAGTCCATCGACACCGTGTTACAACATGTTGGTCTCCAAATAACATGGATACGTGTGGCGCCGGCGACGTAGGTCAAGACGAGTATTTTCGTCCTCGCCTTGATACAGGGCTACCGCATATCATACGTGTCAGTTTAATATTAACTATACCGTCATTCGTATAACATGCCGATATTCTGATTTCTCTGCGAACTCAGATACCACTGGCTGCCACACAAGTAGTTATGATCACTTATAAAATCTGTGCGTCATAGATATCGTAACTAGCCTAGCATCAGCTTGTGACTGCGTTTTGCTATCTAAATAAACACCTTTGCCTGTAGAATAACCTCAGGTAAGATCAATCACGAGGAATCATATCCTTAGTATTTAGCAATTGTAGGTAGCTCGCTTGATATTGAACATAACAAGCCAACAAGAGTGATCGGACTGAAACGTTAGCAATTGTTACAAAAATTTTAACACTTCAGGGGAAATAATTTATACAATAAGTTGTTGTGAAAATGAGAGAAATGCGAATAGGAAGAACTAGCTAACTAACTCTGAAAATAGCAACAATTGAATCATTTTGACCCGCCATCAAGTCATGTGAACAAGTAATTATTGTAGGGAAATAAGTTACAAATATAAAATGATATAAACTATGGATAAAACTTGGAACTACTATGTTTTTAATTTTATTAATATTGGGCTTACAATATATTCGTGTGGTGACGGATTCTTTTTTTTTGTTTTAAAAAAGACAACTCCCGCATTAGGAATATATCCTGTGTCGCGGGAGACTTTTCAAACATACATGAAACGGACACAAAGAACACCCAGACTCAGAACAACAATTTGTGGATCACACAAAGTGTCGTCCCATGTGGGGATCGGACCCACAACACTCAGCGTAGTAGTGAGCGAACCACTGCGCCATCCGTGCAGTCCCTCTGGACTATGTCCAGCAGTGGACTATTCAAGGCTGTTGATGCAATTATGATGTCAATATTGAGCTATCATTTAACTGTTTTAAAAAAAATGTAATTAAACTGTTTCTTAACCACGACAGATAACGGCTAGAGTGCGCAGTAAGCGCTCGATCTGGCTCAAGACATTGACCTATCTATTTGTCCGACTATTATCAGTATTAGAAACACGGAGCTACATCTACACCCGCTAAATTTGTTGGTGTACACATGTAGGCTATTACAAATATATGCCGAGTGGAGATATTTTTGCCCAAGCAGCTGTAGGATGCGACCGCTAGTCATCTGGCACATCGATCGACGAGCTCACATCTGTAGCGATCGTGCAAACTTGCCGCATAAACAATGCGGGTACAACACGTCCATTGTTATTATATGAAACTGCAGTGTGACTTCTTATTACTTTATCATTGCTCGCTGTATACATTATAGAATTTTAAAAAAATACGTTTATACTTGTGTCTACATTTAGGAATTTAATGGAATATAAGTAGTGTAAGTAAGAAAAATTAAGACGTTAAAAGTGTTAAGAAACTTTAGTAACTAAAAATTATCATGACAAAATATTAATGATTCTTTGTAAGCAGCCTATTATATTCTTACATACAAGTAAATTGATTTAAGTAAAACAAAATGGACAGAGTAGAAAATTTTACACACTGGTGTCACAGAGGATTACAAATCATGAGCGTGAAAGGTAATAAATCAAAGTCACAGTAAGCATAAAGCGAATGTCTTCTACCATCTCGAACCTACGTTATTTTATACATGTATCTAATAATACAACTGCAAATGTTTATATACCTTTTCACTGCACATATTCTATTCAAATTAGTTTTTAGTAAAGGCCTGATTATATTATAAATAGATTTCTTTTAGTCTAGTAGTGATAGTTCTAGGGCTTTGTAAGTAGGCTTTGAAACAACGGCTGAGTTCCGGTCGGACCCCGCCCGAAGAGATACGCGACTGGCGTGAGACTGCTCGTCGCGCCACGATGGCTCGATGGTTGTCCCGGAGGAGGCTCCACGTGCTGACATTGCCGCCGTAGAGGCGCTCCAGCCCGCCATCGTCAAGTGGGCCTTGCCTTCCGGCTGACGCAGGTTCTTTCTAGGCATGGCTGCTTCGGGAAGTACCTGCACTCGGTCGCTAGGAGGGAATTGTGTCCCGCCTGTCACCACTGCAATTGCAGTGAGGACTCGGCTCACCACACGCTGGCAATTTGCGCGGCTTGGGCGCCGCTACGGCGGATCCTCATTGCAGTCATCGGAGTCGATCTCTCGCTGCCGGCCGTCATACGCTATATGGCCGGTAGTGACAGATGTTTCACCGCGGTTGCATCCTTCTGCGACGACGTCATCTCGTAGAAGGATGCAACCGCGAGGAGGCAACGTCCGCGTATGCCGAACGTCGCCTAAATGTGGAATATACCCGAAGATGGTGCCCGCGGCTATTGCGGGCAGGCGCTAGGAGGGATCGGGATGTCTTAATAATAGCAGTTTCCGGATCGCTCCTGTTACAGGAGCAGAGTGGCACACCGTGTGGTTTAAGTCGGTCCGATTCCGACACACCACCCTGCCGCAAACCCCGACGGGGTGACGGCCCGAGGTGGTTTTCACACGTAAAAAAAAAGTAGGCTATGAATCTTGTTTCCGAATTATAGTTATACCACATGTACCACAAGGATAAACCTACTACCTTCATTCTAGTGTTCAAATCATATAACTAATTTAGGTGTAAACATTTCGCGGTTATTGAATATGATTTTGCGATATATTACAGCTATATTTCCAACCCCATAAAATAGACTTTACGCCATCCGGTCATAAACAATTGAATGACCGTAATTTATTTTATTTGTTGTTGGACGTGCTAATATCTAATCTATCTTGATGTTAAATAGATAATCAAAAGTGTTGACTGCACGGATGGCGTAGTGGTTTAAGCGGTCGCCACGCCACTTACTACTACGCTGAGTGTTGTGGGTTCGATCCCCACATGGGACGACACTTTGTGTGATCCACAAATTGTTATTCTGAGTCTGGGTGTTCTGTGTGACCATTTCATACATGTTTGTCAAGCCCCCGCGACACAGGATATATTCCTAATGCGGGAGTAGTCTTTTTAAAAGAAAAAAAAAAAGAAGAGATAGTTTCTAAGATTGATATTGTCAATTGAGCAATCACAACTGTCTCTTAAATAAATTCTTGCTTAGCTGCTACTTATGCCATTTCTACGTAAGAAAGGAACTAAGGAGTATCTTTTAAGATGCAATTTTTACAGGTCACGATATTCTTCAATGAATTTTTAAAACGATCAAAAGTGTCCCGCGATGATGTTATTAGATACCCAGCAGATATCTTATATTAAAAAATATCCCCGATATGCGAGACACGCAAAATACGGCCTTATTTATGTCATGACAAAAAATACCGAAGTAGGCCTCTAGGTGTTAAGTTCATTATATTGTAAATAGCCTTATATCTCCTGGCCACATAAAACTCCTAACTCGAGTTGAGCGGTAAAAAATTAGTCTTTGTGGAAAAGCTTCCGGCAATTTGAATCACGTGAATTGTTCATGCGAATCGTAAATTATGTTTATGAGTTGTCAGAATGAGTTCGAGTCCATCTGTAAGCTTTTGGAAAACAAGCAAAAGATTTACACATACACAATGAAAACAAAAAGAAATATGTTCTGTCCGAAATTCTTATTACATTTTTTATGAACATAAGATTTATATTATAAACAGGAACCTTTACAAGACGGTAACTCAAATCTTGTTGTGGCAAAAGTTGAAGAGTCATTATATGCTAACATTTGCCAGAAAATTCCCAAAAGGCTAAATAATTTAATCCTCAGGTATCCATTTGAAACTCCAATAATCGTCTATAGTTATCATGCTCTTATCCTGTTATTACCCATGGAGGATAGGGGTTCTTGTCCTCCAACGCAAGAAAGGATCTTTTAACAAGGGTATCATAACTAGTGGGCCCCGACCTAAAATTTAAAAACGGTTAATGTTCTATGTATACCAATCGGCGAAAGAACTTTTATTATGCGACGTAGGAATAGTAGTAACTACGTACTTCAGAAATGCCTTCGCTAGATGACATTAACTGCCTTTACTGTATGTGGAAGTCTCTACATTATTTTTGAAAAGCCCGGTGGTAGTTATTGATGAACAAGCTTTCTGTACTTTCTTGTTGAGTGTGCCGGTTCCAATCGAAGCTACGTGTGGTGTTGCGTGAAGTCCGATTCTTTAAATGTAATTTTTCGGTAGTGGCTACCGCGTAGATAAGAGAGAAATGCTCTTTTAGCAAACCGTACGCAGTATACTCTGCCTTAACGCCGATGATGCCTTAGTACTAACCCAGCCGATACTTTCCCTTCAAGCGTTTGGGAAGTATTGATTAACTCTCATTGCTGTAGAAATGTATAGTGATGCTGGTGATTTCAAAGCATTCAAGTCGGGGTTACTTCTGTTAATATAATATCCCTCTAAACTGCGTATTAATTGTGTAGAAACAAATGCTGTTTTTAGTACAGCTGCCACAGCTAAGTACGGTTAAAACAAAACATGGCGCGCCTAAATGTTTGCAAACAAACTTACACTGATAGTTTCAGGCCAGAGAACCAGCAATGGTTGACGTTACGGAAAGCTACCAGTATACCGGTACAGTATATAAACCGGGGCACCTGCCCCTTGTGGCAGTTTCAGGGGGCGCCAAAATCATAATATAATACGGTTTAAAATAAAAGAAAAACAACATATTGTTACCTCCCAATCACGAAAAATGCCAACCACCAAAATATATATGAGAGATTTTTTAAGTTAGTTACCTCAAACGCTGGAGAGAGGGGCGCTGTTATTAAGTTTCTGCCCCGATTCGAAAAAATCATAGATCTGAGGCTGGGTACTACCATGAACCGTGACAGTTAATTGGATAAAGACTGCTCTTCGCTTATTTTATTTTATCAACTTCGCCGTACAGTATTTATTTCTTGGAGCGATTTTGTCGCCTTGAGAGTGCTTTTCCTTGTGAAGACGGGCTCTCATTATTATCTTGTGAAAATGCTGAGATGGTTACATTAAAAAAACTTAATTTGTAATCCGAGGACTACAGACTCGGGTCATGAGCTGCCGTCACCGCGCAACTCATAAAGAATCTAATTTAATAGCTGTCAATAATGGCCACTTTTATGAGCCATCCTACCAATTTACGGCATATTGGCAAGCAGCCGATATAGCGTGTGTTCATTGTTTCACGACAAATTTTACATATTGCTTTTAATCTGTTAATAACTTGAATTTTCATAATAACCTTAATTAACAGATAATTACTATCAACGCTATGGTCGATATAGTCGTAAACTAATGTAAATATGGTCTTGATCTTTATCTTATAAAGTGTTTCTAAATAAAAGTCAGATGTGACTTTAATTTACAGACTACCGAAAACATTGTAAGTGTAGATATGAAAAATTCCCTTGAGTCCCAAACTTACACATACATTTGACCCAGGTTTCCACATAAACAGAACGAAAAGGTTATTACCTAATTATAATGATAACATCACATATCTCTCAGACCGTCGTACGATCCCAAACTAGGCATAACCTGTGCTATGGTAATCAGACTGCTCGCAAACATATTTAAATATTTCGAAATACATACATATTTTAGATAAATTGCACCCAGACACTAAACAAATGGTCATGCTCATTATACAACTGTTTGTCCTGGGTGAGATTTGACCCCAGACCTTCGGCTTAGCTGTCAGGGTCAGTAACTACTAGACCAACAGGCCCGTCCAATTGTTTTATTAGAGAGCAAAAAAAAAACATTAATGACAGATCATCTAAATATGCGTATATATATTTATTGCGTATGCGTATATTATTTCCTTTATACACTAAGTTTTAAAGAGTCTTTAAATTTCTTAGAAAATCTTCTACCGTAGGCATGTGCATTATATCCTATCTTGAACTAAAGCATTTATGTTATACCATTATGTTACCGTAATTGCCTATTACCATCACAAAGTAATAAAATCAAAGCTTTTAATTATTGTTTACTTGATCTTGTTAAACCTGTATTTTAACACTAATGGACCTTAGTGGTCTAACCTGAAAAATCAGTTCATCAAACAACTGTCTGCTTTATACTACAATATAATGTAAAACAGGACTATATTCAAGTAAATATACGCGTTAAGGCGACCATAAAGTGCTGAAGTTCAATTTATTTTACATTTAAAAAACCCCGTTTACAAAATAGTTTTGTAAACATGTTTGCACGCAATTAGTTCTAAATATTTATTTTTAAACCACTGCTGATAATAATTAGCTTGTTTAAGTTAAGGTTAAGATTTGATGTGTAATAGTGGAACTATTCAATAAGACCCCTAGGGTCAACTTAAATAGAAAGCATCATTTTATCCATTAGTATTCTTGTTAATACTTGATGGAAGTTGTGCACGAATGTTGTGAATTTGATTGTGTTTAAAACTTCTATTACTCACCGTACTACGTGATTTATGTCTACATAGAATAGCTTTCTTAGTCTTATTTAAATATATGTTTATTGATAGTTACGCGCCAGAAATGTGTAAATTAAATAAAGAACAGAAAATTTACGATCTTGTATTGATCAGTCTAACAAAGTAAGCAATCAATTATATGCAACGAAATAATATGATACGAGTCGTATCTTTTATAGACATGTGTTTGAGCTTGAGAAGTTCGAGATCATAAATGATTAAATACCGAACTGTATGAATTGGAAGTACTATAAAACAAGAAGTACAGTTATTGTTGTGCTAGACAGATATCAGTAACTTTGTTCAAATTGTTCGTGTACTGTTGAAGCAAAACAGCAATGTATTGTTTTGAAAGCTAAGAGTTACGTGCAAAGCGATTGGTCAACGACAGTCTACGTCAAAAGCTATCTAACAAAACATATTATCCGCACACTTCATAGTGTTTGCTTGCGTTCACGTCCAATGATCTGCATCTAATATACCAAAGCTCTCAACTCTATAAAATACGCCTTCACAATTTTAGTTCCCACATTAGCGATTAGATCGAGTTCTGTTGTTGTTTTATTACGGAGGAATGTTTATCTGAAACATTCTTTAAAAATGTTCAAAAGGATTTAAAAAGTTTTCATAGTTGTAAGTAAGACTTCCGCACTGAACATTCTTTATCAAAATAAATCAAACAGGCTGGAGGAGATGAGTTTTATAGTATTAATATCTAAATGGATAGAAAACCATTATTTACATTTTGTTTTTTAATGTTTTGAATCTTACTTTATATAGGTATGTACCAATACTACCCACTCATTTACAATATTCAATTAATAGATAAATCACAAAATAAAATGTCTCTGAATGATTAGTTATATTTAATTTACTAATTACATAACAGTATATTTATAATATTAAAACTAGAAACTGGATCCAAAATCTTAGAAACAAATAATGAAAACATGCTATTGAATTGGATGTTTTGACATGTAAGAGTTAAAGGTCGTTTAAATCCAACTCTCAAACAATATTAAACACCAAAACAAAAATAGTAGTTTTAGCAGCTAATGTGAAATCGACAAATTCAAGAAGAAAATGTTTGAAAATACTATTGAATGCTTGTGAGGTACCTGAAAAGGTAAAAAAGGAACCCTTATAAGATCACTTTCTTGTCCGACTGTCCGCTTGTCACCGATTTTCTCAGGAACGGGTAGACTTAGCAAGTTGAAATTTATACCAGATGCTGAGGTCTATGGTCCCTATTAGTTGTATAAAAATCAAGGTTCTGAGTCAACATGATAAAAAGATATGGGCAAATATCGATTTTCACGAAAACTTGTAAGTACCAAAATTTACCTTAATTTTCAACTTTTTATATTTTTCAGAATTTTCTCTTTACTTGTGCTGTAAGACCTTGTTTTTAACCAAAATTGTCAATTCTAGGTCAACCGGAAGTACCCTATAGGTTTTGGGTCGTAAACCTATATGGTAGTTCCCGTTGACCTAGAATCACGCATTTGGCAAAAAGAAACGTCTTACAGCACAAATGAAGGAATAATTCCAAAAAATAAAAAAGTTGAAAATTAAGATAAATTTTGGTAGGTACTTACAAATTTTCGCGAAAATCTACGTAAAATCTGGGTAGGTTCCTCGGCGCACGAGTTCGACTTGTATCTGACCGATTTTTTTTCTATTAAGCATTATTAATCACTGCGATTTTGGCTAAAATAATTTTAAAAATGTGATGAGATTTTGCACTTACTCGTACCTCGCCCTTACACCTTTTAAGGAATAATTATTCAATAAATTAACATTTACAAATAAATAACATCAGGGTCTGCAATTAATTGTAAGAGATTACTCTGTATTGTAATATCTTCAGATATGACCACAACATAGTCACAGTCACAGTCACAGTCTTAGAATAAATACTTATATAATTAAAAAATCTTGGAATAACTTAGGTATATGAATATTGAATCTATTAAATTTACATCAATATATCGCTAGTTAACGTGTTTTACATAATACTAAATATTGTCATAAATACATTCCTTTACACTTGAAACGTCAATATATCATACACCGACGAACAGAAATTACTTACAGATACCAGTTATTCACACACTCACGTGTAAAACACGTGATGCCAACCTCTGATGTAGTTTAATTATAATGCATCCTGTATTATAGAGTGCGCCATATTCGCCCCTTTAACATCAAAGAAACCCGACAACTCGGACATTGTAAACACAATTTCAGCATCCACACTTACCACGGAGAGCGCATATTCCCAGAATATGAACCGGCTTCCCTGATCCGTTCTAATACGAAATTAACCGCGTCAGCTTTAATCCGGCGCTAATAGAGCCGACCTTGACAATCGTAAATATTTATATCATGGTTTACGATGGTCAGTGTGAATGTCTTCTAATTTTAAGATGAGGTTAGCATATGAAAATAGATCGTGTCGTTGTCACAACCTTCTTGACAAATTCAGTCACGCATGGGATTACGTATGTAGACATGACGCTTAAAATAGTATCAAATATGGATACAAATCTCTATTTTATCCCAGTGTTGCGTATTTTCATGTCATGTCCTGTCGTCATAAGGCCACCCATTTCAACATTTTATCATATAAAACCATCTGCGGTCAACGACATTTTGACCGGCCTGAGCCCTGAAAGTTTTTATCACACCTATCTGAAGAAGTACGGAAGAAAATACCTGATAATTTATTAATTGTCTTGTCTTGAATTGGTATACTATATATTAGCAGGTGTATCAGACTGAAACTTAACGTTGGTGTTATAGTTAATCTACTTGGAAAAATACTTTTAAGTTATAGAATAACAATGAACATGATACTTACAAATACTTGCGCTAATAGTGGAATCACTGCCTACATTGGACCAAAAGCAAAAGTAAAAGTGTGAAAATCTCAGTATATGTGCCTACCTTCATTCTAGTGGCCCTATAAACATTGACATTGAGACGTTGACAGAATTTACCTTCTGTTTAGTTGTTATGATAGCTGGAAGCGATTAGAGGGCCATCAACGTCGTAATTAAAATAACTTTCCTGCCACTTGGTCTGATATCTGTGTCTGTTTACACGAAGTAGTTCAGAAATAAATATATCTGGTAAATGGTAGGTCCACAGAGCTTCGCGGATAACTTGCTGGTACACCTAAACCTTACAACAACAAAAACAAAATCATAAATTAAATTAAATTACACGTATTTTAAATATTGCAGTTAAATAACATTATTAAGACGAAAGCTGATGTGGTATGTGTGTGTGTGTGTGTGTGTGTGCTGTGAAGCTTTATTCATAACTAAATTGCATAATAATAAAGTCGCCGTAACTGCAATCCCACTATTGATATGTTATAATGTATACAAAAGATATCAAAGCCTTTGTGGCAGCAGTAAAGCAACCCCACGGAAACCACTGAAAGTATTGATTGTCAATCAAGAGGTCATACACTCACCTCTTACCCTTCGGAACTATTTTCATAACCTTACCAAAGTAGGTGCTACAAAAGCTAGCACAAATGTTTTTATTTGTATTGTTAAAATTTGGTAACTAACTACCTAATAACTTTTTTTAAATCACACTCACATAAAAGCATTTTTTGGTTCATATAAACATGAACAAATACATTCTCATATCATATACTTGAATAAGTTAATAAGAGAGCATAAACTTCCTGAAAAAGATATAGACAGAGAATTTTAAACATTTTAACATGTCATAAACACCGTATATTACATATTTGTATCAAAGTATGAATGTGAGCATCGAGAACATCAACAAAATATTTTCAAAGAACTTTTCTACGAATATATAGCTCTCTAACAGTACCTCTCAGTTTTTCAAAAGGAATTTAACCTAAATAGGGTGAGCCTAACTCATTCGTACGTTAATTAAATGCCAAGCTGTTTAATGGGTTATGAAGATAGATCGGGTTTTTTGTACATCGATTTATTCTTTTATCAAGGGTAAATCAAATTGTAATACAATATTTTGTTTTAAGGGTTCTGTACGTGCGTTTTAAGCATCATTTTAATAGTCGAATGCTCGCTATGCGATGTTCAAACTATTATCTATATATACATGTAAAGTCAATGCAATCTTCAACCGCAATTTTGACTGATGCAAATAAAATTACAAATAATGTTAGATTTTCTAGTTCTTGTTTGCACTTACCACATCATATTTTTACATCTACTGGGACGGGGACAGAAAGCCCCGTAGCATTAAGTAGCCTATGTACAAGTTGTGCGTTAAGTTTTGAACAAATACTCATATGTAAATAAATGTAGGGGAAATCAATCTTTGCAAGAGTTTTGAACAATCGCAACTAGTGAAAATATCAGATGCTACCTCTTATAACAAAGTAATTTATGAAAGGAACTATACTACTGACAACATCTTACAAATGCAAATATCACAACCGTCGGTTAAGTAAAAGACGTGAAAGTGTAACAAAGAAACTCAGGTTTGCCTTTAACTGTAACAATATTAAGTATAAATAAATTAAAGCAACAAATCACCCTTCTTTCTTTTGAGAACTTAAAAGTATTTACTAAAGTTTTGTGTTCTAACACGAGTTAATCGAGTTAAACTATTTAACCTTATTTTCGCAAGAAAAGCGTGTTTAGATTACAGTAATTGTAATACAACACGTAACTACATTATTAATTATGCAGGATTTTCTACTTCTTATAGTTCTTATATTTTACGCGTTTTAAATTTTCTAGGTTTGGTGTACCGACAATATAACGCAAATTAAATAAATTATTGGCATTTCATAACGTACAATGCTCGATTATTTAAAGACAAAATATTATTTTCATTTTATCAAACAAATACGTTAGCATATTTTGTGACTCTGAAGTTGTTAACTAGACTGAAGTAAAAAAACATATATTATGATGTCTTAAAACTATACCAGTTTTAAGACATCATAATATATATTATAAGAATGATCTATTATAGATTTTCCAAAGTCAACCAAAATGTGGTGAGTTTTCCTGCCTTGTTTTCAAACATCAATTAAATATTTCCGTTGAAATAGAATATGCCCATAATAGTTTATGCCCATAATAAATCCACTTCTTATGTTCAAATAACTTAAGGTAACCTATGATACATTAAAGAGACGCTGCTGCAAAGCACTATAAACTAATAGGTAGTGGTGTAGGGTGGTACCACCGCTTTAAGCAATCCAAGTGCTTGTTATCCAATTAAATTGAGCGAGTGCTCTACATATTATAAGAGTTCCACATAATTATTTGATCGAAATCATTCTGAGTCCATTTTGCAATGTTTGACTGTTTGTAGTTATTTTTGTACCTACAGATATTTTTTATGTTTTTAACATTGCTATTTTAACCATACTTTGTAATAATAAAATATACCTAATGATAAACATAATTAAAAGGAAAAAACTAATTTGTAAAACTATGACAACTTAATGTTTTGACCTGTGGCAGTGAAATTTACTTTAGAAGTAAACTTTGATATTAGAGCCGTGAAGTTTACTTTTAGTAAAACCATTACTTGTGTTAAAATATAAGTCTCATACTAATTACAATACGACTAAAACATTGTTTGAATTTTCATTTTATTTTTAACTTGATTACGCATGAATGTCGATTATCGCGATAAAAATGTTTGTATAAAAATTATTCTGTAGTCTCAGAGGTACGAGTTGTTGCTCCCATCAAATTATATTGACATCGGTTCAGTGACTCCCTTTCAACAATTATAAAGAAACACCTGTTTTCACTGAGTGCTCCTTATTTTATATTGCGTCTTGAGCTTTCGTTATGTAAATTAAAATTTAACTTTTTTATGTACCTATTTACTGCCTTCCGGAGGAGAATATTTTTTATTATTATCAAGTGATGCTTTTTAGCGTTACTTGGTAATGATTATCGTATTTTAAGATATATTATCCAGACCCAATCTGCAAACAGACACATTCATGCATACAAATATTTGCATTGAGTGGGGGTCGAACCCGCGACCTCAGTAATGAACACTGACAATGAAGTAGGTATTTAAATTGTTTCAAAAATGAATGTCATATCCAGTAACAGCTGTTCTGAGTGTCATGGGAACATTATAATGGCTTAAACAGTTACTGCTATGGAGGTCGTTACTAGAAATTTATCGCTCTGACCAGAACATGACGATTTTAGAAACATTCACGGCTATAAGCATTAGTATTAGATATTTCGTATTGCATGCAGAGCGTGTTAGTTTGGATTTCATGAAATAACTTATCAATTTGTGTAATGTTTAGTTTGAAAGTCACTGTTTACGATAGAATTAAAAACTAAATTAAACTAATTATAACTTGATATAAATTAGCCTGTTGGTTTAAATGTTCCAGTGGTCTTTGCGCAACTGCTATTTCGACGTGTTTTCGTTTTTTTCGAGGTGCAGTTGTCTCAATCATCCTTCCCATCTAAGAATTTCGATATTTTTTAACCTAGCTTCCGCGTTCTATTCGTTTTCCTTGCCCTAATTAACTTTCCTCAGGCGTCAGGCGTCGGCGATAAAGGAAATCAGCCAAAATATTTTGCAATACAACAATCTTAAAACCAAGTATTTTTAATTTCATAAAAGTATGTAATTTTATGAAATTATTAATTTAATTATTTTATAAAATATTATTGGTTGACCAATACGTCTGTTGGACTACGCCTTATAATACATGGTCTTATGACAATTTTATTGTTTAACCTTTTGCAGTAAATACCTACAACGATATGCTTTCCAAAGATGTAAAAGACACACCTCTTACATGACATGTAGTCTCACCTCTTAGAAAAATAAAAGCTCAAGTCGTAGCAATACAATTATTTGTTGAACAAAATACAGTCTCTTAATGTTTTTGTTCACCGGATTTTCATAAATAAATACATACATAGAATATCAATACGTACAGCATCAGTTTCTGCCATCTAAATATAATTTTATCGCGACTGAATCATATTTATATTCACATGTTGAAAACTAAAAGTAAACAGTTAAATAACAAAATAAACGTAAAATGTAAGTGACACGATTCATATGTGTCTGTCAATGTCAGTTGCTATATTTATAAAATAAATAAAATAGGCAACGCAGAGAGAGATTCGTGGAACGTTTGCATGGGTGTACCACCTTATATGTAAAATACCTACTATTCAGGCTCACTACGTAGTGATCATGTCAGTGGCCAGAGCTCCATTGTTCTTCTACTAATTCAATCGATTATTATTGCTTTTTTTTGCTCTCTTATAAAATAATTGGACAGGCCTGGGTGCTAAGCAGTGGTCGTGGGTTCGATTCCTACCCAGGACAAAATATACGTGTGATGAGCACGATCATTTGTTCCGTGTCTGGGTATAATTTATCGTGTCTGGGTATATTAAGTATGTTTATCAGCAGTCTGATTACCACAGTACAGCCTAGTTTTGGATCAGACGGCCATTATTAATTGGTTGCAAGTTTTTATTTTTGCCAGAGACTGCTGACAATCAGGCAAACTATGTACTTATATGTTAACTAATTCAATCAGTAATAAATAAATATACTGTGAATTATATCAATAAACTTTTATAATCATTTATTACAATTCTTTCAGCATTTCTGAAAGAATTATTAGAATCGGTTTAGTGGTTTAGGCGTGAAAGCGTAACAAACAAACAAACTCACTTTCACCTTTAAGTTTTAATTGGATGGATTATTATTGGTCAACCAATTAAAAAGTTAATAAAGTACGTTTCCTTAATCCTTTCTTCGTTAAAAGTTAGCTTTTAACAAGCTATCGAAGATTTCAGAGAAACATGGATAGAATAGTGACAGTTCTATAAATATTATCACGTTTAGCGTCATCCATAATAATAGGAATACCATTTATGTGGGTCTAATAATGTCTCTACACATTTGTAGTAAAGTAATAATTTTACAGGTAGGTATGTGTGGTCGAAAAATTATTGATTTAACTTAAAAGTAATTGAATGTTAATTTTTTTTGCTTACACTAAATATTTTCTAGTTCACTCTCAATCTTGATTTGTCACTTTCAAAATAAAATTTCGGCATAAGCCATCGATAAAAAAATCGATAGTGCCTTACGGTATTTACTGGGTCTAGTAACATAATTATTTACAAGAGAGTATTCCGCAGACTATCTTTGCAAGCCTTGGCCTTGCGTATGAAAACGTGCATTATATTTAATCACACCAGTGCGATATTAGATCATACTAGAGTATTATCCAATCTCTCACTAGCATATAATAAATAGTAGAAGGGAAGTAATGGGAAAACGTAAGATGGCAGTTAGATATTTTCCGAAAGTTAAAATTGAATTGTTAAAGTAATAGACCTCTGTTTGTAGTACGTACGTTTTGTTACAAAATTTTGTGCTTTTGTTTGTAATAAGTACAAACTTGTCAATTCTGTTTGTAATAAGTACAAACTGGATTCAATTAAAAAAACAATTTGATAATATCGAGGCTTGACTTCTTAGCGTCTTTGTCATAGAGCATACCGTTTTGATACATACTGAATCGCCTGCTGCCCAATCTCGGGGACCACGGAAAGAAGTCCGCCGTCTCTACATGGGCGTCGTGCGATCCATGGTCCTTTATGGGACGCCTCCCGCTGCAAGGCTCTACTCAGAAGCCTGCAGCGGTTGATGGCCATACGGGTCGTACGGGGCTATCGTACGGTCTCGTTTGAGGCGGCGACGGTCCTGGCGCGATCCACCCTTCGACATTCTGGCCGACATGGACGCGATGGTCTATGACCAAGCTCGTTCTGTCGGTCGGAATGGTGAGGAGGCCGCACCGGATCATGAGCCCGGAATGCTGCGGCAGAACTCGCATACGCAGGCCTTGTAATTCAGGGCTGAGCTAGCCAACGCGCCGTCGGAGCCGTTCTGTCGAGCTTCGAAGCGTGGGTAGGGAGGAACGACTGTGTCACCTACCGATTGACTCAGATGCTTACCGGACACAGTTGTTTCGGTGAGTATCTGAATCGAATTGGACGGGAGGTTACGGCACAATACCACCACTGCGGATCCGATCGGGACTCCGCCCAGCACACGCTGGAGGACTGCCCTGCATGGGAGTCCGAACGTCGAGTCTTGGTCGGACAGATCGGACGAAACCTGTCACCGCCAGCATTGATCGCGGCAATTCTGGCGAGTAGCGTGGCATGAAATTGAAGAAATTTTAGAAAAGTATCGTCGGAAGTGAACTAGCGACTGGCACTTAGCCAGTTCTTGTGTGGTTCCTGTCACAGTTTTCAAAACGAGTTTAAATTTTTAAATACCATTCTACAATTTGTGTTACCTCACATACATACTTGCGTAATTTTAACTAAATTAGATATATTTTCAGAAATGTTTTAACGTACAGCTGTGAGTAACTTTCGATGAAAATCATAAAAACGTTTACCTTACGTGGTTTATGCTGTGTCATGGATTATGTATAGGAAGCAACTTTAATTGAGGTTACAGAATTAGGTTACTAAATTATTCGTCATTAATAGGTTATATGCTATTAGGTATGCTTCCTTCGCCTTCACGCCTATCAAGTGATGGGCGTGAAGGCGAAGGAAGCATACCATCATTTTCCTTTTACAGCTTAAACTTACCTACATAGAACTTATGTCCTGACAGCAATCTCGAACATCACTGAGAGACATTCATTTGCCCATGTACGTATTGCTTATATTTACAAACTAGTTCAGATTTAAGTCAGCTATCTCTCTATTTTAAATAAAAGAACTTTACACCTGCTTTCACAGTTTCTAATATTGGTCTACAATTAAAAGAATTTGTTACCTACTCCTTGTAAGTTTTTACTTGACAATCTCGGCTTATACAAGTTACAACCGAATAATATCACGCAGCGACGCATAGGAAATGATTCTCACTCACACATCATACAAACTTAACTTGTTATGCTGCCAGATAATTGTGTAATTATTATAAATTTAAAATATCTAAATATACACCTTTTTTAAATTTAGGACACTGATCCTATTCTATTCATTATATTAATAAAACCTTCTATTTTCTACATCCTCTCAAAATTTGTTACTTTCCAATTGAGTAATTGTGGTTTACCCTTCGTGAGGAGCCATTGCTGGCAATTGAATGGGTGTTCTTCTATTAAGCCAAAGCTCAAAGGAGTATTTGAAAGTTAAATTAAGTGTTGTTTTCAGTGTCACATCTCAACTTTGTTTTGCGTTTTGTTCAGATGAAAGAGTAAGCTTCAATACGAGATGAACTTATAGATTTCAAATGAATAAATGTAGGTCAAGTAGGCATAAATTTATTATATACTACTCTGTTAAGAAAGTACCTCGAAAAGATCAATAATACACAAAACGTTTGTTATTCATCCAAATTTATCCATCCGAATTCTCCTTTATATCTTCTACCGGTTGAAAACAGGTACCACGAAGTGGTAATTTGAGTTTAGGAAAAAGAAAGAAGTCGGCTGGAGCCATATCTGGTGAATATGGTGGTTGCTCGATGGTATTTGTTGAGTGTTTGGTCAAAAATTCGTTGACAATGATGACCTTGTGCGAAGGCGCATTTTCGTGAAATCCAAGAATTTTCTTGCCACAAATCTGGCCTTTTTCGTCGAATTTGCTCTCTTAAATGCCGCATAACGCTCAAATAATATTCTTTATTTACCGTTTGACCTTCCGGCAAGAATTACGAATGCACAACACCGCGATAGTCAAAGAAAACAGTCAACATGACTTTGACTTTTGATCGACTTTGGCGTGGTTTTTTCGGTTTCGTGAGTTGTGTGCGGTCTAAGCAGAAAAACTGTTGTCAGAGACCTACAGATAAGCACACTTTGCCATATGCTTGGAAGCACATCGCAAAGTATGCTTCCTGCGCCTTCTACAGTTGTAGACGATGGGTCAGTGTGAAATACCGCTTTTATATATCGTTTTTCATATTTGTATAATTCAGTAAATGTTACAGGCGCCTTTTGAGCTAAAAATGAAACAAAATATTTGACATTCTGTCTAGGCAAGTTATGTTTCTCTCAACATCTGACTACATGCACGTTGTCATGACAACTAAGATTAACGAGTTGGCTAACTACACTATGATAACCTACGATAGGAATCGCGAGTAACCAGCTCTAATTAGTGCAGTGACAGCCGTATAATGACGCAATGGGCGCATCAAAGCCAAATGCGAGGTCGTACTCGTAGTGCACCATGTGCCCTAACGTAACCGCATTACTGTTAGAGGTGACGTGTATTAACAAAAATACACTTCGAGGAAAGTGAATCCATCCCGGGATTTCAAAGCAACCTGGTGCCCTGCCAGCCCAGCGGTGCCAACTGGGTGAGCAGTGATCCGCGCATCCAACTCCTCATCACTAGTGCATGACTTATAGCATTACTCAAAGTTGTTTTCATACAAAAAACAGTTTAAATATGCTCTATTGTATGACGTAGAGTGAAAATGAAATTAATAAATATCAATTGTATGTAAATTCTGTAAACTAGGTATAGTCTGTATTAAAGATAACCTTTTAAAGATAACTACAGAATCTACAATATACGAGTGTAAATAGTAGATTTTGCAAATATATATACTACTAAATATAATATTTTTGTGTCATTTTTTGAAAACCATTATAATACAACACGGACCATCTTTGACGTGATACGAATATACTTAACACATAATATACGAATAATGATACTCTAATATCGACCATCGGCACTTGTAATGACATAACCTAACTTGGTGGTAGAGATAGTTTACATGGCGAAAATGAATTAGAAAGTCATTAATATTATTATATGTAGAATAGTAACAATACA
Organism: Arctia plantaginis; assembly: GCA_902825455.1. Taxonomy (NCBI): domain Eukaryota; kingdom Metazoa; phylum Arthropoda; class Insecta; order Lepidoptera; family Erebidae; genus Arctia; species Arctia plantaginis. The sequence continues at coordinate 11,494,447 of CADEBD010000745.1, read as the reverse complement.
ATATTTAATATTTATTGACTTACTAATTTTCTCATAATAACGTAAGTTAAAGCGCACAGCAATGTAACATAGACTTTTTAAAATAGAACAGGGTAAAAATAATAACCCAAAATATTTCATTTCCTTTTAAAAGAACTAATCCTCGTAACCGTAAACCAGGTTTGCGTGGTTTGGAGAATTAGCATAACTTGAAAGTCACTCTATATTCCGTAGGAACTTTAATAGACGAAATTTCGTCCTATCAGACAATTGTCGCTAGCACGATATCACAAGTTATTTATAGTTTTAGCTTAGCTACAATAAAGACTTCTGTTTCTTTTCATTCTGTTTACCCAAATATTGTATAGACAAGTATCTCGTTTAATGTAAGAACCAAATACATATTATAAAAAGCTCATTGACAAAAAAGTCGCAGTCAGCTTTTAGCTTAAAGTTAGTTTATAACCATTGTGATTGCTTTTTATAACTTGAAGGTGACAAAAAATCGTGTTCTTCTTCTTTTATTTTATTTTTTCGCGTTATAGTAACCTTTCCCTTCGAAGAACACATGCGTACAATGCTAGCCATCTATGACTACCAAAAACTTTTTTGAAGCACCCATAAGCAGCAATTTAATGGAACTGTGGTCTCAAATGTCACTTACACTGTCATTCTTCTATAGTAGTCACTTCGCAATTGCAAATTCGTATTCATTACACATCGAACATTACACTACTGTGCTTAGTATTTGAGTCCAACGCATAAAATTTTCACAAGAAAAACTAAAAGCTACTATACCATATTTTAATCATTCATAGAGGGCAAGTTTATTATAATTTCTATTACCCTTATGAAAGCTAAAGCAGAGACATTTCACTCAAAATAATATTTCCTATTTTAAATGAAAAGTTCTTCTAATCAACTTAGAACATAATGAAGAGTTTATTTTTAATTAATTATGAAGGAAAGTTTGTATTCAAAATAGGAGCTGTGAACATTACGACATTAATTATCATATTCATGTCTGAGTGCGTTTTTTTTTTTAAATTAAATTATCAATTTCAATATTTTTTTTAGATAGAAAGAGTTAAGACTCTACTAGACATTTTTATATAAAATTCCAAAGTACTTAACAAACGATGATAACGGCTAAAAACCTAATTCTCATATTAAACATTATCTGACTACAAAAACATATACTATAAAGTTTATTACTTTTGTTGTTGAGTAAGTAACGGAACTCCACGTGGAAAAACATCATCTGATGACTAGCTAAGTAAACTTCAAGCAAACCGGAAAAGGATTATAAATTATACACCTCGAGTCATATCTCAAGTGGAACATCAATGAAGGTTTTCTGAAATAGGTCATGGCCTGAACGGGTGTTTACGTAAGTAGAATAACAAGTTTTTTACCTATAAATCCCTAACAAGCAAGAAAAAATACTTTTATGAACGAGGTAGACCTCAATTTTGTCGGTTACATTATGAGTAGGTAAGATTTGTGTTTGTTGTTTAACTTCGCTGATGGTTAAAGTTTAAAAATCATTAGATTTCTTTATTGCTATATCGTTAATCGTATTCGTAGTAGTAAAAATAACTAAATGTAAAACCCATTTCAACTCATTGCTTTCACTACAGAATATTTTATTGTTTTTAATTATATCTCTTTGGTGCACTTCCATTTGATAAAAATGTATCACAAACATCTTATGTAGGCTTGATAGCTGTTATTTCTTCCAGTTAACCTTGATACGGATAAACAAACCTAGTTCCGAGTAGTCTGTGGTGAAGACTAGAGATTTTTAAATTCAAATTTAAAAAAAAATAAAAAAAGTTTTTTTTTTTAATTTATCTTTATTCCTTTTTTTTAATTTAAGAACAAAACATGTACAATGTGCAAACATTATATAAAGAAAATAAGGTTTTTTAATCCTACCGAAATTGCGATTTACTTAAAACAGAATAATATTACGAGAAGCTCAATCTTGTAAGCTTTAACTCATACGAACTCTGCGTTTATGAACTAAGAAACAAACTGCAAAATGTTCACTTTTAATTTCGATATCCATTAGGTTAACCACACGACACAAATTGATGGATAAATGATCGAAATAAATTAGTGAGAAAAATAGCTTATTTCTTTGTACAATAGATCTACCTTAAAATGAAAGACCTGGGTAATATAGGCTAAAACGTATCTTTGAAAGACATTTTGAAAAATAAATAATACACTATAATATCACGAGATATCTGAAGCGTTTACAAGGAAACAGGAAACTTAAAAACTATCAAATGCAAACAAACTGTTCAAATTGTATAAGACATAGAAATGCTTGTTATGTTGAATGGACTCCTAATAAAGCTATGTCAATATTTCAAGTACCAACTCATAATTATCAGTGGAACCAACTTTTAATACGTCATAAGCCATTAATCATTATGTCATGGGGATCTGTATAAACAAAAAGCGCTTGTACAGATAGCATTCTATCGATTAATTAGATATATACTAAAATTACTCTGTTATCAGTTTATCACTTATTAATAGTGTGATAACAGAACCCTTTTATATACTGCTACTCAGTTATCAACTCAACCTGATATTTATTTTTAGGTTTAGTATTAGGTTTTAACAGGGTTTTAAGTCGCTGTAGTATTGTGAACTTTTATATTCGTCAAATGTTTTTTAAACTTTTAAGAGACTAAATTTTTAAGAGAAAATTTATTTTCTATCAATGCTGTACAATTGTAATATTATAACACTAATTTTTTAAACACTAATTATAGTATGAAGTATAGAAATTATAGTACACATTTATTTAAGTATATTTAATTATTAACAAGAGAGCCGTAATGATGAAATGTAAAGAAAACTCATTTGAAGATTATAAAATCACTGAATCAAATGAGTTTAAAAATTCAACCTTGTAATGTAATAGCTATTTGGCAATCGTTTCTGGTGTAATATCAACAAGAATACTCACTCACACACAATTAACTAAATGCTAAAGCAGTAATAGGGAAGTACAAAATACTATCTTATATTGAGGAACATAAAATTTAAAATATTTTAGAAAATCAGCTTCATGTAAATCCTTATTTTGTATGCATACTAACAAATATGATTAGAGAATAACATCAAGGAAGTATGAAGTTGAGAAAGGTGGATGCAGAACATTGCTTCCGTAATGACGCCGATGATTAAACATACCTACACAATGCGGACGGGTTAGAACTTCTAAGAAAGACTGTAATATTACACTGGAATATGTGTGTATAAAAATTACACTTGGTTGGGATGGTTAGGTTAGTGCTTTCAGGAAAATAACATTGTACATGTCTATTAGATGACGTTATCTAGCCACTATTCAGGATCTGTTCAAATTATGTCTATTCTTAGAAATGGAGTAGGAATACAGGATCCGTCACGTTTCTGGAAATAAAATGAACTTCAAATTAGCAATGCCTTAAGTTATAAGGATGTTAAAATGACATTTATATGATAAATAATAGGGGTTAAAGTATGAAATTGCCCTTGTATAGTTATAGATACTTTTAATTTACATAAAACCTTCATGGTGTGAGTTTTTCGTGTGAAACTTTTTTCACGTGATACCTATAAGGTTCTTCTTTTAAAAAATGACAACATTCGATTTTCGCCTTTCAATTGTTTTTTTTTATTCAGCTTGAACGTGAAAGTTGGATACTTCGATAATCTGAGTCATTTTTAAATACGAGTGCCGATGCGGAACTAACGTGGCAGAAACGGTTCGCAATATCAACGCTGAGTTTTGAGAGGAGACTGCTAATGAATGCACCGTGCGTTTTCGGTTTAAACGCTTTCGTAATGGAAACTTCGACTTGAAGAACAAACTACGTGGAAGAGCGCCCACACAGGTGTATAACGCTGAATTGAAGGAGATGGTGGAAGCCGATCCGAGGAATTAGCGGCATGGTTTAATGTTGCTCTACCTACAATTTTGACTCGTTTGCATCAAATCAATAAGATAAAAAAAAATGAAAATGCTGGCCTCATGATTTGACTGATCTGCAGAAAGAAATGTGTGTTGAAACTTGTGTTGCCTTGTTGAATCGGTACAGAAATCAACGAATATTAGATCGAATTGTGACATGTGATAATAAGTGGATTGTTTACGATAACCGTGAGCCATTGTGATTTGGACTATTTTCTACGTGATAAAAAAAATATTTCCAGGAGGCAGTACAAAATGCTTTTACACAGTTTGTCGAATCTAGATCCCCAGAGTTCTATCGTATAGACATAAATGAACTTACGTTTCGATGGCAGCAATAATAATGAGGGTAAATATTTTGATTAAATAAATATGTGACATCTTAGAAAGTAAAACGAGTTTCAATGTTTCAGTACAAATCGGCAATTTCTAATATTAATCATTAAATTAGTCCCTACTTTGTCACATCAATGAATATCATTCAAGCAGGTTGTACTAGCAAAACTGTGTCGTCATCATCAACAGCCTTTACTAGTCCACTGCTGGACATAGGCCTCTCCATAGCAGAACTGTGTAGTAACGATCAATGCATTAAGCGTCAGTTTACGCGAGATTTAATAGCATTACCTAAACGAAAACACCACTTAAAATCTTATTTTGAGTGACGAAATTTCACAGAATAATGAAAAATAAACATGACCCTTATAATAAAGCATTTGATACGCATGCGATGTTGGCGTTGAAAGCTTGATGTCGAATCGCGCTGATGGCCCTGTAATATTCCCATTACGTACGATAAAAACATACACACGCGTTCTGTTACATGCTATCAGAAAATGATATCAACTGATACTATAAAGAGGAAAATTGTGTTTGCTGTGAGGTATTTCAACATCAAAAATTTATATTTAATATTTGTAGATAAAAAAATATTTGATAAGAGGTTTGCAACTTTTATCTGTAATCTCATGCTGTCGAATTACTACATTAAGTATAAAGATTACAAAATACCAAAGCCATTCTGAACTGCATTCAAACAAAGATTCCATATTCAGACGGGCCTGTTGGTCTAGTGGTTAGTGACCCTGACTGCTAAGCCAGAGGTCGAGGGTTCGATTCCCACCCAGGACAAATAATGTCTGGTGAGCACGGTCATTTGTTCTGTGTCTGGGTGTCATTTATCTATAATATTTATGTATTTAGAAATATATAAGTATGTTTATCAACAGTCTGTTATCATAGTACAGGTTCTGCCTAGTTTGGGATCAGATGGCCGTGTGTGAGATGTGTGAGATTATTATTATTATTATTATATGAGTTTTTTTTTACAAGCTTCAAAAACCTTTTCTCTATGAAAAGCATTGAAGATGAGCAGGCCGCACTACAACATGAGTACAAACCTAGAGAATAGTATCCACGACACAATGTCTTGTGGAATATGAGTGCTGTAACTCATCCCTTTATAAAACAACTTTTAAATAATTTATTTTTGTTGATGAATGTATGTATTCGTAGTTTTATATAAGGTTAATACTGTGAGTGACATCACTACTGTTGCTACTGTAGTGTTTATCATAGGCTTAGACGGAAGAAAGTATGTTGATGTTATGTCTTAAATGTAAATGAGCTTGATGACTCTGGTTTGGACGGTTAGATTTTTTTCTATTTAAAAAGACAACTCTATTTAAAAAGACAACTCCCGCATTAGGAATACATTCCTGTGTCGCGGGGGACTTTACAAACATACATAAAACGGACACAAAGAACACCCAGACTCCGAACAACAATTTTGGATCACACAAAATGTTGTTCCATGCGGGGATCGAACTCATAACACTCAGCGAAGTAGGAAGCGGCGAGGTGACTGCTTAAACCACTACGCCATCCGTGCAGTCAGATAGATAGATAGCATCAGCCTTCTTTTCTTTTTAACATATTCACTAGGGAATGTCATAAAAGAAATCGATTGAAATCGACCTTTTTGCCTAAATATTTAGAATTGTTCGGATTAAATCATTTGGATTATAATCGTTTATTTAAATCATACAAGTAGTTTTGAAATAAATGTTACTTTCCACTTTATTAACATATATGGAGCAAGCGCATTGTGTGAGCGCACGTGGAACTTTATTATACAATGCACCGACCTCACCGTACTGTCACTCATTCATAGATCTTGAAGGGACCTTTTCTTTTTGTGCGGAGCTCCCCTCGGATACCACCCACCAATGGGTGATTATGTCGGACTCGACCAAAAACCGCATGCCGTCTAAACAATGTCGTGATATATTGCCTATTTACTTTTGATCACGTCTTACACGTTAAATATTAATTCGTAACTTGCACTTATTGTTTTCGAAAGTAGGTTAGTATTCCCATATGGGGATCTGGCTCTTAGAGCTATTACAGGTTATTGATATACAACGTTTATCCTATGTGGCTTATCCTTATTAGGGCGTTGCCGCTGCGCTGTCTGTGTTAATCCAGCATAACTAAAGCCAGCAAGTGTATTTATCACTATTCACTTGTGGTATTGTTACGAGCTGGGTATATAAATAATAAAAGTTGTCGGTTAATTACTTTTTACGATTAACTACTAGGAATCACTATATATCTTGTTAGTCGCACTAGAAATTCACTCCGATTCGCTTTATCGTAAAACGAAAAACTGTCTCAAACGGCCAACACGCTCCGCTTTTATTGCGCTTTTGAATTTTACTAGAAAGTTCTTAGTGTTCGACAGTCCGTTCTAAACAAACACGAAAATTCCAGGATCAGAACTAATCGTATTAACCACAATCTTAATAAATGTACTTTAGTCGATACTAGATGGCGCTGTCCTCCACATTTCATATAACCGAACAATTTAAGCCTCTCCTAAGACATGCTCATCCCGAGCATTATCGGTCCCATAGTATCGCGCCAATCGATCTACGTGAACTATCTTTGGGGCGCCTCTTGGACACTTCTGTATCCGGTAAGTGACATCAATGATTCTCGTCACAACTCGGTATGGTCCATCCCATTTGGCTTGTAGCTTCGGAGATTTCCCTTTGTTGCGAACTGTGTTATGTGGCCAAACTAGCGAACTTTCTTCGAAGCCATTATGGTTCACTTTTCGGTCTTAACGGCTTTTCATCTTCTCAGACATCTGTTGGCCTGATTTTATGACTTTTTTTTTATGTTCGAGGGGGCAAACAAGCATGGAAAGCGACCATCGCCGCCCATGAACGTCTGCAACTCAGGAGTACGCTCTTTTCTTGAATATCACATCAATATACTCAAAGATCTCATTCATCTTGTTGCGCAGGTCATTCGCGTACTCCGTTATACATCTCCAGTGTTTGGTTAAATCATTCCACCATTCCGTCCGATTGTGGATGGTTAGAGGTGGTTCTGGTTTTGTGAGCACCCATCACTCGACACATCTCTTGAAATATTTGAGACTCAAAATTTCTTCCTTGGTCACTGTGAATGTCTAAAGGCACTCCAAGACTTCTGGCCACTTTTTGAAGTAATCCATTACAACCATATAGTACCTGTTTCCGCTATCACTTTCAGGAAACGGCCCCGCTACATCTATTGCAATCCTCTCCCAGGGTGCACCAACATTGTACAATATCAATGCGGGGTGCATTGATATTGTATAATGCAATGCTACGTGTATGGGGTCCCTTTACGGCCGCACAATTGTTATACTTGCGACACCAGTCTTCAACATCATCACGACAATGAATCCAGTACAATCTCTGCCTTATCTTTAACAAGGTCCTCTTCACTCCCATATGGCCTCCTGAACATCCGTTATGGTAGAGCTGCAGGACAGCCGGTATCTTAGCTTTAGGCACAAGCATTTGCAGATGACAGCTATCTCCTCAAGCGTTTTCCCATTTACGGCACAACACTCTGTCCTGGATGACTAAGCTATCCCATTGAACCCAATAACTCTTCGTGATCGAACTCATCAGGAGTATCAGCTTTAATCCACTCGAGAATCGGCTTGATATCTGCATCTTCCTGCTGTGCTCGTTCTAGGCTTTACTTCCATTCATTGCTAAGGTCCGTCTTTAGTGTCCTTACAGGTACAGCTTCCTTACTTCTTGCTTGGCACAGTGCTTGCAGTCTTCAGGATAAGGTCTTCTTTATAATGCATCTGCGTTACCATGAGATTTTCCACTGCGATGTTCAATCACGAAGTCATATTCCTGTAATAGCTCAATCCACCTCGCGACTTGTGCTTCAGGATGTTCGAATTGCAGTAGCCACTTTAGTGCCGCATGGTCAATTCAGAGATAGAATTTACGCCTAAGCAAATATTTGTTGAAATGTTGCAGTGTCTTCACTACGGCCAGTAACTCTCTTCTCGTGACGCAGTAATTCCTTTCGTCCGGAAAGGAATTACTACTCGACAGTCTTCCAAAAGTGTTGACACGTTGATTCGAGCATCCTTGCTAATATTTGCAGTAGTCAGGTCTTGGCATCGACGCATCCAATCCACATCTTCGCAAGTGCCGATCAGTGTGCCCTTATGCATCACGTGTTGCCTGTCACTAAGATTTAACACACGTACTGCAGAGATGTTAGCGGTACTTACTAAAGTTCGTGCGATTTTCTATTTAAATTCCATCATCATCTAACCTTTCAATAAGTACACACCGATGCAATTATCCAAGATTATGAGGAAGACTAACCTTCACGATTGTTTCTGATCTGGGACGAATAAAAACTTTCTTTAAGCTGCATACTTTTCCCGATAATGTCCATGAACATTTCTTCTTGACTACATTTCAGTACACCTTGCTTAATGTCGATCTGACAACCATTTTTCCTCATGAAGTCTAGGCCAAGGGTGCAGTCGTCAACCATATCAGCCACGATGACGTTATGATGATAAGATTGGTTGCCCAACTTCAACTTCACATTCTGTTCGCCTCGGACGAGTATGCGCTGACCAGTGGCTGTTACGAGGTCTATTCGCTCACAGTTACTTGTGATGGCCCTCAGAAACCGATTTGCAAGTTGGGAACTGACAACTGTGCGAGAAGCTCCCGTATCAATCGTCAGCTTACATGGCGTTCCGTTGATTTCGCCTCTGATGACCAGGCTGTTCCCATCGTTACTTGCAGCGCCATCCAGCGCTGTAAGGATCAGAACTACTCGTATTAACCACAATCTTAATATATGTACTTTAATCGATACTAGATGGCGCTGTCCTCCACATTTCATACAATCGACCATTTAACCCTATGGCGCAACAGTATTTATCAATTGTTGTACAAACCTTGGCGGTTTTCAAGTTGAAACTCTAATGTGCAACTGTATGTGTTCGTGTTTTCTTTTTTTTTCAAATAAATGACTGTCATATGAAATATAAACGGGCAACATTGGTATACAAATAATTCTTATAGAAATGAGGTTATTTATCCTAAAAAAAAAATATTTTCATTTTGTAAGTAATACAGATAAATCAATCTATACAAATGTAAATGTTAAGTTGGTTTTTATCAAAAATGCGAAAAGTTCGGCACCGATTGAGCTCAAATTTTGACACGATACGATGACGATTTTTGCGTCAGATTTTTTCCTCATTTCCATCAATGCAACAGCGAAGCGTGGCAGAGTACAACTAGTCCTACAGGGAACATGGGGTTCCCACACGGGGGGGGGGGTCGTCTACTCGTCTCTAGATGACCCGAGGTATGTCGGGGCACCAGGGACTTCCTTTCTAGGGTATACCTGGTTCCCCGGCTATTAGTACCCTAGACGGCGTGCGGTTTTAGTCGGTTCGAGTCCGACATGCCACCGACAGGTGGTATGCGAGGGGATTTCCGCACGGAAAAAAAAAAGGGTACAACTAGTCCTATATACGTGTATATTATACGTTTTGAGGGCCCGAAGTGTCAAGCAAGCGTGGGCCGCACGTAACCGCCCGTCCTTTGTTCTCAGCGTTTACAGCTGGCACGCGATCAATATTCGCTCCAAATTCAAGATAGACTTATCCACTCATTAACTCATCAAGTTTTGTGTCTGTCTGATTATCACTTTTTTATAACGTACCTAATTATATATTTTTAAGTAACTTATTAAGGAAATCGAATGTTTCTTTAAAATGAAATTTCTCTTCAGAAAATAGTTAAAATTAAATAAAAGCATAGACGTTTCTTAAATAACATAACACATTTTATATGCCAATACTAATGCAAAGTAAACATTGACAAACGAAAGAAAAACAAAGAAAAATGAAATTAGTGTTAAAGATTTAATTATTAAATACTCACGTCTTCATCCCCGAAGGGGTAAAAAGGAGCGTATTGAATGCCAAAATTTTGCCGACCATAGTTTTATTCTAATTTACGTAATAGAGGGCAATTCTACTTGCCGTCAATCGAGCTCATATATTTCTAAAGAAACATACTTGTAAATTTCTAAATGTATACATATCCATACTTCCACACTGCCTTACCTAAACTATACATGTGAAAGTGAGTTTGTTTGCTGTTTGTTACGCTTTCACGCCTAAACCGCTAAACCAATTTTAAAAATCTTTCACCAATGGAAAACTCCATTATTAGCGAGTAATATAGGCTAATTTTTACGGCGATAACTGAGCCGCTGGCAAAACCTAGTACTAAATAAATTAAACACAGAGCAAATGATAGTGCTTATCGGGCAATATCTTTTTGGCAATCAGGACCGCTAAACACTAGACCAGCAGGCCAGATTTAATTATCTTAATTGATTTTTGTCCAACAAATTACTACCGATCTTCAAAAGTAAGCAAACTCTAATTTAAATTCCTAATTAGTGAAAGTTGTTTACGGGAAATAAGTTGTGCAAAGAAAGATAAAACAAATTAGTTTTTGTAACAGTTTTCCATCCTTGAGAACGAAGTTCCTTCGTAGAATATAATCTGTATTGCATATTGCGTGCCTTATCTGCCTTCAGTAGTCACTTCTTTCTCTTCTTACTTCGTTCACTTATTTCTAAGGGCAGGGACAAGCGAAGGTTAAGGCCAGCAACGTCGCGATACTGCGACGACCGCAGCGAATGCTGGCCATCAGGATCATAAGGGGGTACCGCACGATCTCCTTTGAGGCAGCGAGTCTCCTGGCCGGAACTAAACCGTGGGACCTGGAGGCGAGAGCCCTTGCGGCACTGTATCAGTGGCGCAAGGAGGCGCAGGAGTTGGGTCGATGCCCCGAGATTCGAGAAATCGATGACCGGAAATCCCAACTCCGCCAGGTCATCATAGGGGAGTGGAGGGAACGACTCGGGCAACCGAGCGCTGGGCACGCCGTCATTGCGGCGGTAAGACCCGTTATGGAGGATTGGCTCGAGAGGCGTCACGGGACCCTCTCATACCGATTGACGCAGGTGATCACTGGGAAGGGATGTTTCGGAGATCACCTGTGTCTGATCCGCAAGGAGCCAACGCCTGAGTGCCACCACTACAATCGCCAGACCGTGGACACGGCTCTCCACACGCTGGCAGAGTGCCCGGCGTGGGTTGAGCAGAGGCGAGACCTCGTGGCGGCCATCGGAGTGGGAGTTCTCTCGCTCGATAGCCTGATTGCGGCTATCGTGCGGAGCGAGAGTGCGTGGAACTCTGCCGTCTCCTTCTGCGAGCAAGTTATGCTCGCGAAGGAGACGGCGGAGCGGGACCGGGAGAGGTTTAGAACTCTCCCGGCCCGCCAGGCCCGGGCACGGGCCAGGCAGCGCAGGCGACTCAGGCGCCGGAGGTCGCAGAACGACCTCCGTCCTCCATAAGCGCAGGCCTGGGGGTGACAGGTGAGGCCATCTGTCACCCTAGCAGAAGCAGGCCGGGGTGGCGGCGAGCGCGTTGCGAAGCGCGCTCGCTTCCAGGGAGCACAGGGAACATGGGGTTCCCACACGGGGCGGGGGTCTTCTACTCGTCTGTAGATGACCCGAGGGCCTTCCTTTTTAGGGTATACCTGGTTCCCCGGCTATTAGTACCCGGCGAAGGCGTGCGGTTTTAGTCGGTTCGAGTCCGACATGCCACCGACAGGTGGTATCCGAGGGGATTTCCGCACGAAAAAAAAAAAAAAAAAAAAAAAAAAGGGACAAGCGAAGGGTTGTAAACAGTTTTCCAGTTGGGCATTCAAATAATAACTTATTTTATTTTTAGGTTAAATAATAAGTTAAACATATAGTATGAACGCATCGGCCTACGGATGAACTTGGATAAAACCAAGGTCATGTTCAATGAACATGTACAATATGAGTACCTTGCCATGCCACATTGCAACTACGTAGAAACAACTTCGAGAGAGAGGTAAAAAATTCAGTTGGCTTGGGCAGCGTTTGGGTATCTACATCGAGTTTTCTCATCGTCGATCCCACAGTGCCTTAAGACGAAAGTCTTCAATGAGTTCGACCTACCCGTCATGACATACGGAACCCAAACGTGGACACTTACGGTACGGCACCTCAGCACGCTCAGCGACTTTGAACTTGTGGACCACACAAGTTCAAAGCCGCTGAGCGTGCTATGGAAAGGGCTAAAAGATAACTAAATAATCTATTGTTTAGGTTAATCGCACACAATAAAAGTCTAAGAAAATATATGTCGAAAAGTAGATATTCAAGAAACGTTACATACAACTGATACGAAGTCAATAATAATAATGTATCTTTATTTCTCCTTACTATAAAATACTGACATATAGGAAGCCTGTGTAGTTTAAAGATTTTTTTGAAAAATAATAGCAGTCTATCTAATATACTCGTAGCACATTTATCAAAACAGTAATTAACAATAAGATAAAAGAAAAATAAAATCGACAATGTAAATCCACTTTTATAATATTTTTAATACTATAAAATCGAAATCTGTCCACTAACGACATACGATAACAAATCTTCACCAAAATCAAATTGAATCAAAATCTTTACTCCATTTAAAATTTAAGTTGACAGCGCCGGCGAGTGAAATAGTTGCAAAGGGCACCAAACAATCCAAAACAATTTCTAGTGCAAAATCGTGGAAGGTCGTTAATAAATTGTCGTAATACACTAATTTCATTTTATTTTATGTATTTATTTTATTAAAATTACTAAAAAGTTATTTGGTGAACACCAAGATCGGTTAAAAGTAATAGCAGCATTCATTAGGGAGAGTAATTTGCCTCCAATTTACTTGTCGATATTTGCAAATAAAGTTAAGTTTTGGAAATTAATAATATAAGGGAAGGCAGTCTCGCTCGGCCCTTATCGAGAAATAAGGCCAGCACTAGTCATAGAGCAACATTAATTAAACTTAAAAATGTTAAAATATATGCATGTATTTATCTGTTTTGAAGGACAGAGTAATTAGGATTTTAGTAGGAGTAAAAACTCATTGCTTTCCTTTGTCGTTTTCAATTATTAAAACTGAATTTGTAATTAGGGGACAGTGAGTTCGTGTACCCATTTAACCACAAGAATTAGAAATTGTAATACCAAACTCTATAGTTTTCCTGTTAATAAATCAATAAGACCATCCACTTAGTTTTTTTAGAAGAAGACTAACTTTTTTTTATTTACTCATAGCATGTTTTCCATTTAGTATTGTTGACCACGGAAATTTCCGCATCACACTATGTTTGTTGGCTGGAAGGTAGCCAAATGTGGGATAAACTACTTTATCTATACAGTGACCGCGGACCAGATGCATACCTTGACATTTCGAAATGAGAGCAGTTTGGCACGATAGGGATCACGTAATCATATTGAGGCTAGCTTATACATGGAATAGTGAATAATATTACCAAAGTCGTGTACAATGTATATATTTTAAAATGTTTGTCGTGAAAAGGCACGTTCCTGTGGTTAAGTTCCGGCTTGTTGACCATATTTTGTTAGCGTAATAATATAATCAAATATGTAGTGTATAACATGTGGTATATTTAAATGTTTATTAGTAAATTTTATTGATGATGTTGATTTTGTTAAAAGGTGACTAACTGTTAAATAATTTGGGTTAAACTCAATAATAGTGTACTATAAAATAATTTCACACAAATTGAAAATAGTTCTACTAAATTTCAACTATTGTTTTGACAATAATAACAAAAATAATAATTAATTAATAACAAAACATTATAATTTGTTTGTTATGGATACCTGAAAATTATTCCAAATCATTAAATTAATACAATAATAAATACCTACATATACCTTCAGTAAATGAATAGTGATTTAAATAAAATTTAGTGGGTCTCATTTCAGCTCCTGTCTGCTAAGCCATTACCAAACCACATGATCAAATAAGAAAAACATTTACTTAAGAAAAACTCTCAAAAAGGGACTTGGGAATCAAAACGTTTTTTTTTCTTGGTTATCATTTCAACAAGTTAGTAGGTAATACCTCCACGGTCTTCTCACCTTAGGCCGGATAATAGTCAGTTTGACTCGTAACATGCTTAGCCATGCTCATGGAAAACTGTGCAGGACTTTCATGAAACATTTGAACATTTCTATAAATAAATTGCTAAAACTACTTTTTAACTGAGTTTAAGGATAATAAAAAAAAACTTAACTAAATAATAAATAGCAAATTGCGGGCAACGTCACGAAGTGGCCTATAGCCAACAATTAATAAGTATTTTGTAGTGGCAGTAGTGAGGGTTTTAGATATCGAATAATTTTCGAAGCCTAACTGACTTTACGATGTTACTTCTTGAAGTAAATACTTAGCAAACCCTCGCCTTAATTGATGACCATTACGACTTATCAAAACATATATAACAATATATACATACAAAAGCTATTTATTTTATCCATTCCATTGAATCCAATTAGTAGTGGAACAGGCACTGAAGTATCTGTACAATTAGAATTGAATTTTTTGTTAAAATGGCAGAAATTTACCTACCGACTAGCCATAAATCATATCATGATGTAAACATAGCAGAGGAAATCATTATTATTTTTAAAATGAATTATGGTTTTCTAACATCTGATATGTATACATTTTGATAAAGTCATGGATTTTTTATTTAAATAAGATAATGGAGCAAAATGAAGACTATAATTATTGAGATTTTAAAATATTTATGCCAGTTACCAACTCGTCAGGGCAACGTGGTATAGTAGGCCAAAACCTCTAATTTAAGGAGAGTCCTATGTCCAAGGATGTAAGGGCTGTTGATGATGATGATTGATGACGTCATGTTTCTATTTGATTATAGTATATCGATGGACTCATATAAAATGAAGATCTCTGAAAGAACTAAACTACACGCCACTGACCTAAGAAATCCATAAAGTGATTCCTAATGGTATATATATACTATATCTTCAATTATAAGACAGTCTTTGAAACTAAGAATTCATAAAATTCACAAGAGAAAAGAGCTTAATCGCCTCCCTAAGCAGGCCATTATTGTGCCCTACTGGCGAACCGGTATTAAAAAATAAATATGTAAATCACAAACAATATAAGAAGAGAAAAAGACGAACAAAGACTGGTACACCATACTAGTTTATATGCGTGGATGATAAAATTTAATTAAATATGAAAGCTTACGTCTTCTCCTCTCCTCTCCTGCTTCTTTTTCAACCTCTGTTTTATGGTAAATCTCTCTTAAATGTGATCTTATTTTCGATAAATATATTAATACGGCATATTAAAGTTAAGAATGTAACGATAGACTTAAAATACTATGTAATATCAATTATTGTGAAACAAGTCAATCAGGTGTAGGCACATAATAGTGCAATAAGACGTCTGTGTTACGTGCTCGTAAAAACTTTGTAGTTTATGTAAGCACGTGATACACAAATATGAACGCCGCGGGTGGTTTCTGCCATTTAATAGCAGAAAATTATATGAATAAAAATATATTTAGCGATTATAAACGTCGAACGAACCCTGTCCTTATTATTTACTGGTTACTCTTATCCTATAGCTGGGTTTCTCGCACAGTTAATAATTATCTATGATGCTAGATTAGGCCGTTCCTTCCTTTGCATTAAAGTTATGATTGATGAAAGAAACTTTATTTCCTTGTCTGTATCCCTGACAACGTATCAAATTTCTTTTCTTTATTCTTCTTTTTGTTTTTTTAATTTATGTTTATAATATTATTTACTTTTGATATATGACATTCATAATATTTTTTTATTTTGTACTATAATGAGATGTTGATACTCCATCATCGAATAACTATTAATTTTTAACCGACTTGTAAAAGGAAAGGATCTTAGGAAATAGTTGCCTGGAAGAAATTGTACTAAGCGATAAGGCCGCCCTTTGTACATTACACACACACACACACACACACACACATCAACAGCCTTTAATAGTCCACTGCTGGACATAGGCCTCTCCTTAGAAAGAAGGTTTTGGCCTACTATACCACGCTGGCCAGGCGGGTTGGCATAGGGTTTGTGTCAAGTTTGCCCGGGAGGACGACCTCCACTCGGACCTGATCCGCCGCCGGCGAACCGGGCGGCGGAGGCGCGCTTACCTGCGCCTCATGCCGCCCTGAGTGTGGCCGCGGGTGGACGGGATGGGTTCTCCCCTCTACCCGCATTAGTTGGCCAGCCGCGAGGGGGCGGCGTCCGCGTGTGCCGGACGTCGCCTAAAGAGAGGGTCCACTGGGCCGACGCTGGGAGGGGTCCAGAAGGCGATAACTACCTGGACCCCTCCTAAACTGGAAGCGCAAAGAGGGCACACCGTGTGGTTTTAGTCGGTTCGAGTCCGACACACCGCCCCGCCGAACGAGAGCCTTAAAAAAAAAAAAAAAAGGGTTTGTGTCAAGTTTGCCGTCTTTTTGCAGTGCTGGTGTCCTGCGTTGTTTTGCGCCCTTAGTCGGTTCTTACGACACCCACGATACATTACATCTGTTGTTAATTACTTTATAATGTCTGTAAAACACTGGTGTACAAATAAAGTACCTATTTATCTATTTATCTATCTTAATTTGAGTGAAATTCTCAAAACTGAAACAGGTGTCCATGTTAGCGATATCTTCTCTATTTATTAACCGATTTAAATTAAAAAAAATATTTAAATTTAAAAAAATGCCCTTAAATAATAATAAGAATGAAGAATGCATCCATATTTTTCATATTTTTTTTTAAGATTTTTATTTATCTTTGAGTTTTTGCAACTAAACGACTTAAAGTTTTGTTAGCTCTACAGAAATAAAATCTTTTAAACAGGTACCTATCTGATACTAAAATGTCACGGTTGGTTTTTATTACAACCATTTATGTCATAACTAAACATCATTATAAAAATGGGCATAGTTAAATTACGTAACAACCTACTTCTTCGCTTAACCTCCTCGAAATGGGGAGCTGCGCCTTCAGTTGGGTTGGCATTGTGTTTCTCTGCGGGCGAATACGCGTGCCAAGTTTGGCAGCGATCGGCCAACACCAAAAAAGTGGATGTCTGAAGTTCTGAACGAAACGTGGCGGAATATAACTGGATGTCTGAAGGCGACGCCTTCAACAGTCCGCAGAGAAGTAGCCTCCGCCATAGAAAAATGGAAGCATGAAACTGATTCTAGACACCCATTGTATGGCCAAAACCAAAGAAGGCTGAAAAACATAACCGAAACAACCTCCAGGAGGTAAACTTCCCTGGTCAACCTGGAAGGCGCTTAATAGATTGCGTACCCAGGTTGGCAGATCTAAGGACAATCTGTCAAGGTGGGGATTCATCGCCCCAAGCGCAATTAAATGCGACTGTATGCGCATCTCCACAGACAATGGGCCACTTGCTAACATGCCTCGCCAGCCCAAAATCGTGTACGCTTGATGACTTGTACCGAGCAAGGCCAAACGCCATTCTCGTCGCCGAGCACTGGACCAAAATCGTGTAAAATGTTGCCATTGACACGATAAGTAAGTATAGTTAAATTTATAGGTTATAGCTTTTATTCACTTTTAATGAAAAAAACTGCTTAACTTATCTTGAACAAACTGCAATAAACATGCCCTTCATGTTAGAATGGCAAACTACTTCATTTAGTTTTGAAGAACATAACAAACGAAAAAAAGAAATAAGTGTGTGTGGCAATTCACACACGGCAGAAGTAAAAGTTCCGAAAAAAACTGTTTTTTTTTTATCTCAGAAAAACCCTATAAAATTATGCGCGGCCGTAGAATCGAACCCACTAAGGCATCGTTTTTTAAATTTCACGCGAACGAAGTCGCGGATACAAGCTAGTGTTAAATAAAAACATAAAAATATACATACTATCAAAATATTATATTAAAAATGATCTGTAATGTATTCTATCTCATTCTCTCGCCGACTTAATCCTAAACATTTATTAAATGTGTTTGTTTCTTTATTGTGGCGCATTTTCGTTTCATCGAGATTCAAATCACAACGATTCCAACGAAATTTCATTAGCAAAAAATGTGTAATAATTACACAGTAGCCGCCCGACGGGAAACTTGTTGTAATTAAGTAAATAATAAGAATATTCTTCTACTCTTTGTTAAGTATCTAGATGAAATTGTCAAATAAAGTCCATAAAACAAGGTTATTCATGAAAAGTTTTAATCGTTCCATGTTACTCGTACGTGTAGCTTATTAGTATTAACTTGAAACACAACTAAGAGTTTGAATCAAATGTGCCCAAGAATTGTAACTACTAACCGCTTGACATGTATAATCGATATATTACGTTTATAGAACAGCCAAATATAAAGCCTTTTGGCAAACAACATATTATGTCATGGTTGACTTGCTGGACGATTGCCAGGCAGAGGCTTTCCATCCAAGAACGTTTCAAGTACTTACATCTAGAAAAAAATAATAAGTTATGGAAAAATTCTGACTGCCTTGTTACTTATTGGAATATGATTTTACATATATGTATTTTTGTATGTATATATTGTTTGTACTTTGCTAATGATATAATTAAATTAGAAATCAGGAGGACTATAGATTATTTTCCACTGATCTTTAACATTTTATACAAGCGTTTTATACTATGCAGTGGCAGCGTAACGATTTTTATTAATCCTGTCTAATTTATGGATAATTCACGTTATGCCAGGGGCTGGGCTCTACCCTAGGCTCACTCAACAAAATACGTGTAGATTTAATAAACATTACCAGAATGCAGTTGGCCTAACTTACAAGGGAATTAAGATCGAAATAATTGCATGCTACAGAAATATGTATGATTCGAGAATGTAGCATTTCGTGGCTACAGTACAACACTCGAAATTGTCACATATTGTTTTGTAGGTACTATAACACATGCCAACAATATGTTAATGAGAAAATGAAAATAGTGTAGTGTTAATTTTACGTTACCTATGTTTTTAATACAGCAAAAAGAAGCACTCAAGTTTTTCCTCTGTTACACTTATTGATTATTGGTTTATTTTACTCCAAATAACATGAATTTACTTAAATGGAACCAGCGTCTTAGATAGATAAAAAAATTACATATACTACATAATTAAAAATGAAAGTCGGTAAGCACATCGCTTAAGAACGGTTGAACCGATTTGATTAGGTAATTAGTTATTAGGTATAGTATAGTAACAGTCAGAATAAATTTTAAGGGTAAGAAAACGGAGTCAAATGTACCTGAAATATGAGAAAATCACAGTAAACTGAAATGGCTTTTTTCATAAAAATTAAAACAAGTTTATATTCTATCGGATGAGCTATTCAAAATTAGAATTTAAAAAATACATGATGTTGTACATTCTATCACTTTGAAGTCGGTATATCGCTTAGAGAACAACCGATTGTTCTCTAAGCGATTACTTCGACGTGATCAATACAGTCCAGTAGAATACAGTCCTTCATTTCAGTTCAGTGTTTAAGAGGCACCCTTTAGTTCGGTGTTATTATACAGAAAAATGTTATACTTATACTGTAATAACTTGTTATATATCATTGTCTCGCAAAAATTTTAATAACATCAACAAAAAAATTAAGATGGTTACTTAAAATACACATTCATATTAAACGATGTAAACGTATGGGATAGTCATTCAGCAGTGAACGGGGATAGGCTGGTGAATGGAAAAAAAACCTTAAGTCTCGAACGTCTTGAAGTCAATCAAATTCACTCAACCACAGAGGTGAGTTTACTAGTGAGATTATTTGACTGGCGTAGTAGTTTAAGCTGTTTACAGTCACCTGAGAAACCCAAACAAGGGATAACATTTTGGGTGATCAAAAAATTGTTGTTCTGAGTCTGGGTGTTCTTTGTGTCCGTTTATTAAATTTTTGTAAAGTCCACCGTGACACAGGTTATGTTTCTAGGGTTGTAATCGTCTTTTAAAAAAATTAAAAATGTGTACAAAAATTAAAAAAGCAGTACTATAACAATGAAAATTCAAATAAAATGGGCTGTGTGTGAGGTGTCTTTACTTATTATTATTATTTAAAATGACGACAGTAAAAGCACTTCCATAAAACTCGAGATATAATCAAATGATCCCTCCATTACCATTGCATACTGGCAATTCGAGCTCCACCCTCGGTCATGAGCCTCTGACTCTTCGAAGTTCATATACATTTCACGGGTGCACATTTTTCACAAAACGACGTTAGACGAACAAAGCTAGATCATAAGGGGGTACCGCACGATCTCCTTTGAGGCGGCGAGTCTCTTAGCCGGAACTCCACCGTGGGACCTGGAGGCGAGAGCCCTTGCGGCTCTGTATCAGTGGCGCAAGGAGGCGCGGGAGTTGCGTCGTAGTCCTGAGACTCGAGAAATCGATGACCAGAAATCCCAACTCCGCCGGGTCCTCGTAGGGGAGTGGAAGGAACGACTTGTGCAACCGAGCGCCGGGCACGCCGCCAAAGCAGCGGTAAGATCCGTTATGGAGAATTGGCTCGAGAGGCATCACGGGACCCTCTCATACCGACTGACGCTGGTGGTCACTGGGAAAGGATGTTTCGGGGATCACCTGTGTCTGATCCGCAAGGAGCCAACGCCTGTGTGCCACCACTGCGATGGTCGGACCGTGGACACGGCGCTCTACACGCTGCCAGAATGCCCGGCGTGGGTGGAGCAGAGGCGAGACCTCGTGGCGACCATCGGAGTGGGAGTTCTCTCGCTCGATAACCTGATTGCGGCTATCGTGCGGAGCGAGAGTTCGTGGAACTCTGCCGTCTCCTTCTACAAGCAAGTTATGTTTGCGAAGGAGATAGCGGAGCGGGACCGGGAGAGGGTTAGAACTCTCCCGGCCCGCCAGGCTCGGGAACGGGCCAGATACCGCAGACGACTCAGGCGCCGGAGGTCGCAGAACGACCTCCGTCCTCTATAAGCGCAGGCCTGCTTCTGTTAGGGTGACAGATGGCCTCACCTGTCACCCTAAGAGAAGCAGGCCAGCCTGCCGGGAGCACAGAGGGAACATGGGGGTTCCCACACAGGGGGGATCGTCTACCCGCCGTAGATGGCCCGAGGTACGTCGGGGCACCAGGGATTTCCTTTCTAGGGTACACCTGGTTCCCCGATTACTGGTACCTGAGACGGCGTGCGGTTTTAGTCGGTTCGAGTCCGACATTGCCACCGGTAAGTGGTATCCGAGGGCATTTCCGCACAGTAAAAAAAAAAGAAAAAGGAGGAGTGTTAGGTTAGGTTAGAACTGCGACCCTACAGCGACGATACTTTTTAACTAATACTTACATGTAGTAGACGACGAGCGAAAGATGACCCTTCTACTTCTGAGTCTCTGCGTCTTTATAATTAACTAACGTTTGGACTTCCCCATCTCTGATTACAGAGTAATTATACTGATCTGAGAGAAAAAGTTTGCACGATTGC
Organism: Arctia plantaginis; assembly: GCA_902825455.1. Lineage (NCBI taxonomy): Eukaryota > Metazoa > Arthropoda > Insecta > Lepidoptera > Erebidae > Arctia > Arctia plantaginis. The sequence goes on along the minus strand of CADEBD010000745.1, from coordinate 11,472,733 downwards.
CCTTCTAATAGTAATAAACTGAATAACCTCTAAATTACAGCTAGAAAGAAATAGATATTATCATACAAAGTGGTTATTCTTGAGTTACATTTATATTTTTTACTAAATAATTAACGGCATAAGTAAATATTATTTTGAATAGTTTTTTTTTTAAATCAACTACCGCATTAGGAATATATCCTGTGTCGCGGGGGACTTTACAAACATACATGATACGGACACAGAGAACTCATTGTAAGTTCAAATATTTTCTTAGTAATGCCATTATTAATGAGAAAATAAGGGTAATTTTCTGTTATGAAGAAATTATGAAGAGTGATTATTTTAAACACAAATCTGTATTAAAACCAAACATAGGAATAAGATTTTTATGTAAGCCAATATAGACCCATATTTCACATAGAACAGAAATTTAATATTAATTGCTTTAACGGTTTAGCAGAAATTTGTATGCAAACTTACAAGGCTGAAAAAATATTAAAAATAAACTTAAGAAAAAAAGATGTGTGAATGACGATGTTAATTATTTAAATTTTCATATACCTACACTGGATATGTCGATCGAAGTGATGCCACGTCTTTAAAGAAAACTGGTGTTAAAAATTATTTCGTTGTTTTTTTACTGAGTGAAGTTACCGGAGCCCCAAATTCCCTCCTCTTCCTAATTGAAGGGGAGAACGCAAAGAGTGGCAACGCACTGGTGACTATTAAGTTGCAGATGTCTATGGGCAGTGGCAACCATTTATTATCAGGTCCGGTCTACATGTTTGCCCCCCGATGCCATAAAAGCTTATCCCAATAACTGCTCCTTAAAAAGCTTTTGAGTCTAGTTTTTAAAAATACTTTTTCAAAACATTTCTGTGTTAAATAAACATCAAGGTGATGTTTATTTAACACTTTATCTACCTATATAAGCCAACACACGATGTAATATCCGACATTGTATGGAAAACCTATTGTTAATTTCTAGACAATTAATGTGATCTATATACAGGTGAGTGTGGTATACATCAAAGGAATCAATAATAGATTGAGCCGCTACGGCGTTGGTAAGATATTGGATCAATATTGGTATACCTAGGCCGGTTCCGTATATGTAAGTTGCATGGCGTACCGTGTCATAGGAATGGATACGTGATCAATATTTTATGCCCAATAGAATTTTATTTATTCCTATCGCGTTCGTGATTTTTCGTTTTGTTTCTTATACTGTATTGGTATATAATACATATAAAACACACAAGCACGAGGATGTACTTTATAATAATACAGTAACAGCCTTAACACTGAAATGTCATCTCTCTGTAACAATATTACAAGGAACCACAAATGCGCTGCCGCTTTTAAACTTCGTATCACAATTAGAACCAAAGTGATTGACAAAAAAAGATATGAAAACATTAAAAAATCTGTTTAAGGATCATAACTTTAAAAGGATGAAAAACAAGCAATAAATTTTCATTAAGATTTTTAATTCATTAACATAAATTGAGTTTTTGAAAATCAAATAAAAAAAAACAGTAACTGAATCATAACATCAAAAACACATGTACTTAAACGTTTTAACAGGAATGACCGCTGTTAATGCACTTTTCAAGTATTGTACAATATCCGAGTACATGGTACGTTTTAACTTTCCGAGGGTAACACGTAGTAGTGTCGTATTGTATTGTTCGTATATAATACGACATAGTAAATTGTAGTGTAGTTATGTGTGTATGACGTGCTTGTATAAGTGGTGCACGCGATTGCCAAGCAAACAACGGGGAGCGAACGGTGTCGAAGGTATTTATTCAACCGAATTTTTGTTGACTGAACGAACACTTACGTGATGACTAATTACTTCGAATTTGCCGGCCAATACACATCAACAACTTACAATAACTTAAAAAAGCATAAGCAGGAATAGCATTTTGGCGTTTCAAAAAATTCAATTCCTATTTTAACTGTATTTATATTACTATCATATAAAATACTGATTATAATGTGTGTGTGTGCTGTGGCAATTTTAATATACCAATGTTTAAAATGAATGTTGTTTATTGTCCAAATATAAAAGTTAAAAGAAATCTTACTTTACATATTATAATTAATACTAAGGCAAAAAGAGGTTAACTGTGTCAAAAAAATGATAAAAAGCTTTTTCGTAAAATATATAAAAAAATATAAAATAAAATGACCAACCTACCTATTGATGAGTAAGCGAATGTCAAAGTTGTGAAAATGGGTCACCGGCTAGGATAAATGACCTGCAACGTACGAGCAGAGACTACAACCACCTATGCAATTTTACCATTATTACAATTGTGTCCCCAGAAACTGGCACACTAGCAAACGATTATTTTTATTTTAGTTTTATCCACAGTCACATTCTTGAGTTCTATCTAACGTACATAAAGTGCATACCTAATGATTTCTAGGATTAGCAAAAGCGCCAAAATCAGCCAAATAAGTATAAAAGCCTTTTTCCTTTAAACCTCGTTCATTGGATATGGATAGAGACATTCATCATGAATGAAAGTCAAACGAAAATCAAGTAGTGAGTTTACCTGCCGTCCTGACCTTGAGGTGTAGGAGAGTGAGAAGAGTAGTTCACCACTATTGATTCTGAAGGCACGTGCTTATCACCAGGAGCTGGAACACCAGGATATGTGATGCGGCTCGGTTTAGCGTTTATTACACAACTAGTTTGAGCACAGAATTAACTTTACAAACAACACTGTTGGAAGAGATCGCGAATTATACGGTAGGGTAGGTTTGCGCGCGGTGGGTGATGTCGCTGTGTCAGGTCGCGGATCGAGCGATCGCGCCGTGCACTCAGTATGCAGTGAGCGAAGGAGCGCTCGGGCGATGACTGGCCGTAGCGAGTGCTCGGCGGCCGCGCGCTGCCGCTATTTGCGCCCACTGCGCCCGTTCGCCGCTTGCCGCCCGCCCCGCACGCAGCCGCCCGCCCAGAGCTTTCTCTGCGCAACGCAACAACAAACATTTCTTTATTCCACCTGTAACTGTTGTCGATTATTTGATTTCAAACATATTTATACCTTAACTGAAGAGCTGATCTAAGTGACAGGGAGCAGATAATAGCGGCACAACAACGCTCTCTGTGAAAGCCTGTGGGAGAGGCTTAAAGTGAGTGACCCAATAATAATAATTTGTTTTTTTTATTCAATACGTCAATATTATACATATATTTTCTATTTTGACATAAAATTTATTTTTTAAATAACCAAATATTAACTAGACTAATGAGTACTATAGAAATTCACGGAATGTGTGTTGTGTTCTTTGTCTTACTTAGCAGGATGCCAAATTGAAACTTTGTAGGTCATTTTAAACTACATATAAGTTAATCAATGATAAAAATTAGGACGATTTTATGACTTTAATATCCATATAACCGTTAGGTTATGTTTATAAAATTGGGGTCACTAATTTACATAGGGGATCCCAATATAAAAGCCAAAAAACAACACATCACGTTTATGTTAAATAGTTTTTGAGTGCCGCTCGCTAGTTCATTTGCCTTGAAACTTAGCTTAACACGCTCCCGCGTGTCTAGATTGTTTTTTTTTTTTTTAATTAGAATAGTATAAATAACGAGAACATAAATGTCGTTGTAAGAAAACTTTGGGCGATGTACCATATTGTTACATGCCAAGCGTACCGAGGGACAAAAGTTTTATTTTTTTTATTTTAGTTTTATAACTCTGACACAAAACTCAATACTACATCTACCAATGAATTATTGTTAGATTTATTTAGTTAAAAAGGGCTTGCAGGATTACCGTGGACCATGGTGCTGCACAAAGATTTTTTTCGACAGATAGTTATGTATACGTTTGTAGAATACTATCAACGCGTCGTAGCCATAGCGTTGCACTCACAGAACACTGAATGCACTAGAAATGCGATGTAGGCGGGACAGGCTCGCTGTAGTTAGGAGCAAACGTGCGTAAATCTTTGAAAACATTCGTACTCGCACAGCTCCATAAAAAAATTATCGCTATGCTGAGTTGCGCGTTACTTGCGTGTCGAAAACGAATCCAGGTCTGCAATGTGTCCCAAGGCAACATATCATATTATTGGATTTATGACACAAGCAAAATGAAATGCCCAAATGAAATACCAAGGTGCGTATATAATAATCGGAGACTTATGCAAGTCTTACGCCAGTTGGTAGATAGGTGAATACCCATCATCAAATCATTTATTGGGCTTAATAAAATGCGTGGAGGATTAAGGATACAGAGTGTCACCACCCCTATTCATCCCGTGGGTGTCGTAAGAGCCGACTAAAGGAGAATACTACGCAGAACCATCATCGTCCATCCATCGACCCACCATCATCATCGACCATCGACCTCTCCTCTTTGAGGGCAGCAATGCCTGTACCTGCGGGACCCGGCCTGGTAGAAACCGGCTGGAGCCTGGTAAGGAAAGGTCGAAAAGACCAAAGCCGTCCAATAAGACCCGCAACGCCAACAGGGCGAAAGCCCAAGTGGAAAGGCAAGTACGGTGTCTGACCTCGGGTGGAAGTAAGCGGCTTGAAGTCGCTGAAGGTCCCCAAGGGGCCCACGATGACCCCGCCAGTAACGTGCTGCCCCGAGGCGAAGACGAAAGTCTAGCCACGGGGAAGTGTACTCCTGTGGGGGCGCCACCTGCCAAGACGCCTGTAGCCGCCAAAGTACCCTTTAGGCAGGGTCAACCTGGACAGGGTAAACGGGCGAGACGAGACATGGAGGGAAACCTTCACGTGAAGCAAGGCCCGCCAAAAGAACTCGCCCGGACGAGCCTCGCACTCCCCAGGGCAGTGGCAAGCGGATCAAACCGTTGCCAAAAACCGGCTCCACGAGCTACTCGGACGCACTAAAGGCAAATGACCTCTGCGTCGCGGTCATGCTGGAGCCTTACCACGACCTTACAAAGGTACAGGCAGAGGACATCGAGGGCCAGCTGCAGGGTGTGCTAGATGAGGAGATCTTCTCGCCCGGCACGTCAAGCGCACCCGTCACAATTTAGAGGCAAGGCCTTCTACAGTGAGGGCGCCCTTAAGATGTGATGCAACGACGAATATCATACAGTGGCTTCGCCGATCCCTGGAAAGGATCGCGTCACCGCGTGAAGGCACCAAACTGGTCGTCAGGAGGCAGTCTGAGCTCCCGAAAAGGATCAAAGCTAGTCCAGCTTTCCTGGTACCACAAATCGGACCAGACGATACACTGGTCCGTATACAAACGAGGCTAAGGTACTAGAATAGCCAGTACAATGTGGCCAAGTGGGCCTTCTAGCATGCCGAGGCGCAGGAGGAGAAGAAATGTCTCTTCCTAGTGCTCGGCATCCCAGAAGAGGACGTCTTAAAGCTCAGGGCTAGCGAGCGTAGAGTATACTACAAACTGGGTAACCTCTACGTTCGCTTCCTTGATGAACGTCCCGCCCCACCAACAAACCCAGGAGGACAACCAGAAGGAAACCCAAACGAGGAGCCAGAAACGGCCCCACAACACCCTAAGGACGGCAGTGGAGGGGATCCTCCGAGACCCGTTGAAGAGCCAGCCTTCCGGGGTCCACCTCCTGAGGAGTTGGAGGACCTACCGGTGGGCGAGAGTGACCTCGCCGAAGACATGGAGGATATGCTGAACAGCTATGATGGCGCTGTCTGCACCCCCCCATAACACCCTTATAGCCATCCAAACCAACCTCCAGCACAGTCAGAGAGCAACGGCTAACCTACGCAGAGAGCTGGAGGTAAACACCAATACCGTAGCCCTAATCCAGGAGCCGTGGATTAGTACGGGGCAAGTTGCGCCAATGGGCTCCCCCATTATCCCGGAGTCTCCAGCCACAGCTGCTGGAGGAGGTGGTGTGTGCGTTGTTTCCGTCGAGACCGGAGCACACACCACCGGCTATGGTTCCGCCTCGCAATGTGCCCGACGCGGAAGACGACATTGACGACGACATGCCCGAAGTGACCCGGGCCTAGTTGAGAGTGGCGGTGGCTCGCATCAGGAACACCGCCCCTGAGACCGACGGCATTCCGGGCCGTGCATGGGTCCTGGCCATGAAGGCTCTCGGGCCCCGACTAGCGGGGCTCTTAAGCGCATGTTTGGAGCGGGGCCAGTTTCCAAACCGGTGGAAGACCGGAAAGCTGGTCCTGCTCAAGAAGGAGGGGCGCCCCGCAGACTCGCCATCTGCGTACAGGCCAATCGTGTTGCTGGACGAGGTGTGTAAGATCTTTGAGCGAATCATCGCCAGTCGCCTCGTCCGGCACATGACCGGGGTGGGGCCGGATTTGGCGGACAACCAATTTGGTTTCCGCCAGGGGCGCTCCACGGTGGACGCGATAATGCGCGTGAGAGTCCTCACGGAGGAGGCAGTCGCCCGGGGTGAGGTGGTCTTGGCGGTGTCGCTCGACATCCCATCCATACCTGAATAAAAAGCTCTAAATACATGTGAATAAAACCATATATCTTAGATATCCGTTCATTGTTAAAAAATTTATATTTTATTCAGGAAAATAGGACTGTAATGAAAATGATAAAACAGCCGGTAGCGTTACTAATATAATGCAATTTTTTTAGTAGGTACCCACCTAGAAACATAAAATGTAACACAACAGATTTTAACAGAAAACGAACGCTTGCTGAACGTAGCGCCGCACTTTGAAATCGTAATAATAAGACACTGTGAACTGAACAAACAGCTATTTTTTTCTTTCTTTATTTATATATTCTTAACATTTAGATCAATAACATTCCTCATATCGATGTTCTTAACTTAAACGTTAATAGAAACCGTTTCAGATGTAAAAATAAATAAAAATATTTTGTTATTTAAAAAAAAATAGTACCGATAACCGTTATATGAGTATGTCAAAAAATAATAAATAATTAGTACTAAACCATCGGTGAGGATTTTCCTTGCCGTTTAAGAGATAATTGATTTTTAATACTAGCTTCATACAAATTGTTCATAAAAAATCGGTTGTCTGTAAAGTCGGTTTACTGACGATAGTTGAACGTGACAACGTCATAAGAAAATACTGATGGAATGGTTGCATTTTTCAAAAATGTATTATTGTATACGCATAGCATACGTATAGCAGCTGTCCAAGCGGACGCATCGCTCACTCAAGTAGGAGAGAGACAGATGTCGAACGCTGCCGAACGCGGAGGCCGATTGTGCCTCTTTGTCACTCGTTCCGCGCTCTCGCTTGCACTTCACGCCTTAAATGGAACGCCTCAGAGCGAGGTAACGCATGAGTCATGTTTTTTCGTGCGTGCAGCCGGCTCCATCGAATTATAAGACGTTGTCACGTCAAAAAATCTAATTCCTTCGTCGTTGTGTAGAATTAACTCGGGTGACATTTTTTGTATATAAGGTGTGTTTTTCTTTTGATGAATTTTTAAACCACATATTCTGCACTTTATTTCTAGACGATTTGCAAAATATGAACAAAAAATATTTAGTGGTTTAGAAACAGGACATTTTTTTGTTTTTATAATTTGCAACATCATGTGTAAATGAATGTATGGAATACTAAAATCATTTCTACAGCAGCGTCACTTCATAGTACAGAATAGAAAAGCAGTGTCTGACCTTTGTCCCATAAAAGCGGGAGTTCCACAGGGTAGAGTACTGGGACCCATACTCTACTTACTGTTCACTGCAGATTTGCCCACATCTGAATCCTTAACCTCTGGAACCTTTGCTGACGATACCGCCATACTAGCTGCACATAGTGACCCAAAAATAGCCTCACAAATACTCCAAAAAGGACTAAACGACATAGCTAACTGGCTCAAAAAGTGGCGGATAAAAGCAAACACAACAAAATCAGTCAATGTAACGTTTACTTTAAGAAGAGGATCTTGTCCTCCAGTCACATTAAACAACATTGAAGTTCCACAGACAGATCATGTGAGATATCTTGGATTGCATTTGGATAAAAGACTTACCTGGCAGAAGCATATTTTCGCAAAGAGAACCGAGAGCGCACCAGCGTATAGCATCGACCAACATACTGATGAATGTCCCATGAAGGAGACAGATTGTAGTAAAAACAAGAGGATACAAAAAAAAAAGAAATGTGTAAATGCAGTCATAATTCATTGGCCTCAGGCGGTAACATCACACGTTGCCGCTTTTACTACTCTCCAATCGAACGAAATATGTTGATTATTGCGTCATCAGGATGAAGGACACGCGTTTTTAATTAGTTCATCAGGTAAGTACAATCAGTCGGCCCTTGGCCTGTGTTATGCTGTTCTGTGTCCTTGATGCGCTCACGACAAATTATCGTAATAATAATATTGTTGTTGTTCTTGAGATATTTGTTTAGAAAAGTTTTGTTGTGTTAATAATTCTTTAGTCTTATTGCTTTCGTCATAATACACGGCAATGGTGTGAACAATTAATAACGTTATCATACGTAAATATTTTTTAAGTGGGCAGATAATCGCACATTTTCGACAGACTCTATATTTCATGATGAGCCATCTTATACTGAAAACTGGAAAGGTCAAGGCCATGGACGTATAAAAAGTCGGATATAGTCTCGCTAACAAAAAACTGTGTCACTCATAGTCGCCCATTTCGATCCTTCTAACCTTATTTAAAACCTTAGAGCGTATAATAAATAAGAGGCTAATTAAAACCTTGGAATAAAACAATTTATTATCCACGTCGCAATTTGGTTTTAGAGCTTGGTTTTAGAAAAGTCAACCTCTGACGTAGTACAGGAAAATTGACAGTAAAAAAGAAGACTATTGCGATATTTCTGGATCTAGCAAAGGCATTTGACACAGTGTCTGTTCCAATCCTGATTGAAAAGCTCGAGCATCTAGGTGTAAGGGGCCTCCAGCTAAAACTTTTCGAAAGTAGCTTGACCGGGCGAACTCAATGTATGAGGAATGATAGTTTCATTTATGACGAGGTTCAAGTAAACTTTGGCAGACCCCAGGGTAGTACTCGTATACTGGGTCCGTCACGATTTCTCGCTTACATTAATAATCTATGTTAACTGGAACTCCCTAAAGCAAAGATTATAACATTTGCTGAGGACACAGCCCTAGTTTTCAGTGGAGATTCTTGGGATGAAGTTCTCGCTAGTTCCCAGCGAGGATTGGACGTTGTAACTGAGTGGCTAAGGGACAACTTGATAACACTTAACGTAGAAAAAACAAATCTATACTAATATTATAAAGCTGAAGAGTTTGTTTGTTTGTTTGTTTGTTTGAACGCGCTAATCTCAGGAACTACTGGTCCGATTTGAAAAATTCTCTCAGTGTTAGATAGCCCATTTATCGAGGAAGGCTATAGGCTATATATCATCACGCTAAGACCAATAGGAGCGGAGCACCAATGAAGAATGTTTCAAAAACGGAGAAAATTTATTACTATTGAGAGACGCAGACGAAGTTGCGCGGGTCAGCTAGTATGTAATGTTTTCCTTAAGAACGCCGGATGATACCATAATCTCAAATAGTAATATAATTTCTCACACATGTGATAACTTCAACCACTCTAACTGTACTTGCCCCAGACTCCAAAGATCCGCTACAATTAAATACTTCGACTGTCGCAACGAACAGTATCGAACCTACAAATCACATACTTTACAGTACAACTGTTTAAAACTTTATTTTGATCTATTATGATTAATTATAATGATGTTATAAAAGTTATGCCCTTATAAAATAGCTTATTTTATGTGTTTTCGTTTGCCTGCACCTGATTTAAATATTTTATTCGTATTTTATATATTTTTCATATTCGACGGTATACCTTGTTATCATCAACTGCAATTTCATCGAAAGTGGCAGATTCCATAATATTCGTGGTTTACAAAATTATAAAAAATATCGAATATACCAGTTTCGATATTGTTCTTTGATAATCAATGTACGAATCTAAACTTTTGATACATTTCAATAGTTGGTTCATATGTAAATTTTTATAATAGTTACCTTTTGAAGAAGGATAAGGAGGTACCAATATTAAATACAAGTTTTGTATTTTAAATAAGGCACATTTATTAATAATAAAACAAAAATAGCCATCTAGCTTAAGATCGATTACGAGTAACGTACGAGTACCTACTTATACAAAACGAATCAAATTATGCATCACAGAATTAAATCACACAACATACATATCTAAACTTGTTTAAATTAACACTTTGTACTTATACCTTAAGAAAATTAAGTTTTATTATACTGAATACATACCCACTTGTATGTATTCAGTCTTGTTCTCGTAGGTAATTATTACAAAATAAATAAAAATCCCTTCATTGGGTTTTTAACAGAAAATAAATGCTAACAAATGCTGATTGTTCATAAAAAAAATGTAAAAAAAAATACTTTCATAAAAATCTAGTTCGGCTGTTTAATTCTAATATCTAAGTATCTTCATCACTTCCCGAAACATTTTCAATTTGACTCCTTTTAAGATTAAAAAAAAAGGTGTGGTATTGCCTATCATTGAGTCTACATTAAGTCTTTATATTTAGCTTCCGGAATTGGCAAACTATCTGAATAGAGTGGCGTCAATGCGTCGTTGCAGGTCGCTATGGCAGTTTTCTTGTTGCGATGTGTTTGGACCAAGGTATTTAACCTGAAATAATCGGAATGGTAATCGTACTTGTACAAAATAATGTTTGGTTCAGATATCTTCACGCAAATTTACTTTATATTATTCCATTTAAAGTCTTGATTCGAAGTGTTTTTCTTAAAATTTCAATTAAAGTTTTGCAACAGTTCTTTGAAATCATATAACATATCTTGAGATACTTCAATGACGTTATATGGTTCATTATTCGTTTTTGCCCAACGAACAAAGCATACCATTGATCAGGCGTGTAATTATTTTGCCCTTTGCAGATCTTTCGATCAAAGCATGTACACTATCTGCTTCTTGTTGTGTATGACCAAACTCCAGAAATCTATGAGTTATATCAATATTAAATTTGTTACTTGCGTACATGTAAAGACTGTATATCACTCTATTACGATTTTGTCCATTACAGTTGTACCAAAACCTCGTATCTAGTGTACCTCTAGATACCTTACGTTCAATGAAATCTAACAAGCAACTACCTACCTCGTTTGCTCCTCGTTTACCAACATTTTGTGGCCATAAATAGCAAGAAGCCTCTTTAAGCCCAGCGTTGAAAACTGTCAAATGCATCAGTGATAACTTTCTTTTATAATGAAAAAGAGACACTTCGCCAGAAGGGCAGTTCAGTAACTTCTGGAAGTCGAATGTAGCGCAAACTATTTTTGATGCACTTTGAATGGCTTCTTCTTTATCTCTTTCTTTATACATTCCTGCAGTTTCCTTATTTGAAATGTGTTTGTTATGGCCAGGACCTGTTCTAAACGCGTGGCACTTGTCGCACAAATCTTTTTCGGAATAAAAAATGCAATATTCATGTGCTCGTTTACAATATTTCGGTATTGTCTTTCAGTCTCTGCTTTGTTATTGTATTTAGATAATTCAGACCAATCTTTGTACATTGCAAACATCTTATTGAAACTCAAAGAGTTGTCTAAATACAATTTACTGGTATTTTTTCTGGTGTAGTGAGATTCAATGGGTTGAAAAGACTTTACGTGATCAGTAACACTTCGTATCATCTCGTCGTCCACCTTTTTTGGGTGATTTACATGTTTCCCTCTATTGTCACTGCTAGTAATTCCACAAGCATCTAATTTGCTGTGTGCTGTTCGAATTGCTTGATCAGTAATAGCAAGAGTGCCACAGTACATCTTCAAACACACTTGCTGAGCCTTGTAGGCGGAATCATTCGCAGGCAAAGGTAAGTAATATTTTGTTGTAATTTTTCTTCTAGATGGTTTTTCAGTTGTCATCCTTTTTTTTATTGAATCTTTTAGTAAATTTGTTTATATACTCTCACTGCTTAGTGTGATCGGATAACCGCCAAAACTCATTAAAAATGTTTTTACGACATGTCGTTTTCGTTTACGACCAGGATCAGTTTTGTGTGTTGGTATGCGCTTGTGTGAAGTACCTGAAGTAGGAGTAATACAGCAGTCATTGTCGGATGTCGAAATCAGTGATGTTTACTGGGTCGTCAGTTACAGATGGCGTTGTTTCAATGAGAGGGTCTCGTTGGGAAAGAAGCAACTGTGCAGGCGTACTTTCTTCATTTACTGAACTGACTGAAGATGCCGTAGGCGCCCCTACGGGATCTTCAGGCAGTGGTGATCCGAAATTAAGGTCTTGGGAGGGGAGAGGTAACGGCATTGGTGTACCTTCTTCACGGTGAAGTATAATATTGTGGGAGTCATTTGTCAGACTCTCATTAGTCTTGTCTTCGTCGGCTTGTGAAGTGGGAAACACATCGTCATAAATATTATGCAAAAACCTCCATTGTACTTCGGTATAGTCGTTATAATGTACAGGAGATTCTAAAACAAAAAAGAACATAAGTAATTTAATATTTTACTTGAATTATTAGATGAAAAGAAGACCCAATAAAAAACTGTAAACAATCGAATATGTAAATAAATCTCAACTAAAAAGTATTCAGCGTAGAATAATATAATAACTGGTAGATTCGATAAATGTTTTCCATAGTATACAATCGAAAGTATCACATTCGATAAATGTCTTACTTATAATGTACACGTATACTATCGAAAATGCCACTTTCTATATTTGTCAACAATAAGTACACTTGGAACACTATCAAATCTACCACACTCGATAGTTTAACTTGTTAACCGCCATGTGGATACGAGTAAATCATAATTATTAGTTATTTCAAAAGATCGAAGAACTAGACATTAAAATATAACATATTTTCAATATTACATAAATAAATTGTAAAGAAAATGTACACTTACCGGGATGATCGTAATTTTTATCGTTGGGTGTGGTTTCACAACTCTGATGTTGTTCTCCTTTTTTAACTAAATCAACCATACATCTACCTCGACTATTCATTTTGAAACTCATAATAAGAAATAATAAAACACTAATAACGAAACTATGAAATATAAACTTCTTAAAACTAAACGAAAATAACATGCGCTTCCTCTCTCACATAACGGCGAACACTAACGACTCGGGCAGTTACGGAGTGTGCGCGCGTATCGACACATACGAACACTATCGAACTTGTAACATTCGATGATGTTCGTAGCTGAAAGTGTCAAGTATCGATTGTATTCGACTCAAAACTTGTTTAAATACATTTATTTTCAAAATTGTTTTTATTGTTTCTAAAACTATATTATATGCACTATCGATTGGTACAATAAAAAAAATATTGATTTTTTTCAGAATCGATACTGTTCGTTGCGGCAGTCGACTTGGTTATTATAGTCTATTTAGCACTTTGCCAATCGCTACTAACATATTGCATTACCAAGTGGGGAGGTGCTACAAAGACCTACTTCCTTAAAATTGAAAGAGCTCAAAGAGCGATCTTGAAAGTAAGTCATTTTCTCCCATTCTTTCATCCCACCACCGACCTTTATAATCGAACGGAAGTGCTTTCGGTTCATCAGCTGTTTGTGCTGCACACCGTAGTTAAAAAACATTCCGAAATAAAATATAAACAAAATGCAAAATGTACGCATTGTCAAATAGAACGGTTTAATACTAGCTTTTCACACCATTTCTACTGTTACCAAAGTAGCTATCTTTACAACAAATTAAACAAAACTTTGTCAATTTATTCACAGACAAAAGATAAGTGTAAATGTATGGTAACAGACTTGTTACAAAAACCTTAAGTACAGAGGCACGGAAAAATGATTAAAGTAATAGAAATACATGCATACAATCTAGCCCATACTTCCAACAGCCAGACACACACGCACTAATAACACGCAAATAAATATAAATACACACACACACACACACACGCACACACATGTACTCACACAAGGTGGAATTATTATTTATTTTATCTTTGTTGTTTAGCTTCTCCTTTTAGAGCAATTTTTATTCTTAAAAAATAATAAACACACATGTAAAACTTGTAAAAGTAACTACTGTGTTGTTTTAACCTGGTGATCTGTAATTCAGGATCCACCTACTTCAGACACCAGCTCCTCACATATATTAGACTTCACAATATGTCTCCTAAGTGTTCTTCACTTTTTTGTGTATAAATAGGTAAGTCTTTATTCTCAGGAGAAATAAACGTTCTTATTATTATTTTACTAACCCTAGAGCCATTCAAAAATTCAAAATTCCCCTTAGGTATCCACTCAAGGTGAACTAATAGTGATCGGTTGACGGACCACCTTCTGCATGCTAGTTCTTTTTAAACAGTGAACGGGAAAGGTTGATATTTAATAAATTAGTTTTACAAATCTTTTACTAAGCGTAGTCATTTATAGCAGTTGTAATAATATTTTAACTAGGTCATGAGATATGAATGCCTGTCAGTCACGACTGAGGGACCACCTTTGACCGTTTGGAACTTTTGAGTGGCTTCTTTCACAAACTGGAGGCTGCATTTACAATTGTTTGAGAACTTTTACTAAAGGCTGACGTATTCAAACGCTCAAAATTCAAGTATGATTCCTCCAGTGGCGAAGCTAGGCGTGGCGAAACTAGGCGTGGGCCGTCGCCCACAACCTCGCACTTGGGGGGGCCTTGCAAGACTTCTTTAAATGCGATTTTCAAAGACTTTACCACAGATTACTAATTAATTTGATCACATTTACGCTGTGGGGTGTTTGTTCCTCCCAAGAAGCCTAAACTTGAGTGCGACTACGAGGTTATTGTTACTACCATTTAAGACCGCGACCGTTAGATTGACGAAAAACAAGACTTTTCAGGCTTTAATAGCTATGAGCCGGGTCGGATCGGTAATTTTTGGGGCCTTGGGCTACTACTAATTATGCATTTTTTGTTAACGGGTTGGAAAATACCTTTGGAATACCAGCGCCCTGGAGTACCTCAGGAGACCTCAGGTGCACCACTCTAGGAGGGCCTGGACGATGTGATTTCAGGTCCCTCTCGTATTAACGCCGCACCTAACTAGGTCCTATCCCGTGAAATGCCGCAGGCTTTCCCTACCTTTTGGACCAGTTACTACCTATGTGTTGTGGCCCCATCGTGTTTTGATACGATTGGGGGCGAGGACAAATCTCATCCGATTCGAATTACCAGGAGCTGCTGTTTAGAGACTCACGCGGGGTATTACCAGTTAGCTGCGCAGTGCTGGAATTGTGCCGTCTACTCATGTCCGATCGAATTCAGGAACTATGCCTGAATGTGTGCTACGGTGAATTTCCGTGCGTTTAGGCAATTCTGCCATACATGTTATAGAAATCAAATATAGCTCACCTAGGATCCGTACTATTTTGTGGCCGTGGTGCTTCCTCGTTTAAAAGAGTGTATGCCTATTTTACTTCATTTTGTTTCCCGCTTTGCTAAGGAGGGAAGTGGATTTACTGTATTTCCAACTCCTCCAATTTTCTTCTGATTAATTTCGTTACGGGTTCCAATACAGTTTAATTTCTTCCTGGGACTGCCCGAGTGTCATAACTTGGTGTGTTCGTGGCTCACTGCAGTGGATCCTGGTGTACAGGAGTTACAGTGGCGGGCGTGTGGGTGGGATTAGTCCCATTTAAAAAAAAAGCTATGCTTGAGGAGAACGTGCGTCAATTGGTAGGTGACGTGACCTGCCTCCCTACTTATCCACTTTTAGAGGTTAGGCAGATTCCACGGCTAGTCCAGTCGTTCGCCTTCCCATCAGTGCCTGTGAGTGAGTGTTTCGCCGCATTTCGAGCCCGTCCTAAACCTCCCCGCTTCCACCCGGCAAATAGTACGTATCTGGTCGTAGACCCTTGTATCGTATCCGCCAGGATATCCAAAGGCACCAAAAGTGTCAGGAGTGTCACCATGCACCTCCGACGAAATGGTGCGGTATTCTCGTACGATTGCACCTCCGCGTTTTCTGTTAAACCACAGGTCCAGGCCGCTAATCTTATGGACGACACAAACTATTCTTAACTAGTATAGTTCCGAGTCCTCAACCGCTTAACAGACGACATTTATTTCTAGGGAAAGACTAGTTCTTGGGACTGCATTATGCGCAAGGTTCCACAGAAGAGGTCCTAGGACCAACGTGGGGAACCCTACTTGTAAGGGAGGTTCCCTTAAACATTCTTCGCCGTCTCGATCTTAGGAAGTACTGCGGCTCGTCGGTCCTGGGCACCAGTTTGGTCTAATGACCTGGCGGGTGCCTACCACTACAAGGCTCTACTACAGATCACGGTGGCCTCGGATCGTAGGAGGTTACAGTTCGATCTCGTATCAGGCGGCGACGGTTCTGGCGCGATCCTCGGCCTTTGACGTTCTGGCTGACATGGATGCTATGGTCTACGACCAAGTTTGCTCTGTCGGTCGGAATGGTGAAGAGTCCACTCCGGATCATTAGCCCGGAAGGCTACAGCATGACGTGGCGAAATTCAGAATTCTGCCCAGGTTCAAAGCGTGGGTAGTGAGGATCGACTGTATCATTTACTGATTGACTCAGATACTCACCGGGCACCGTTGCTTCGGTGAGCATTTGTAACGAATCGAATTGGACGGGAGGTCACGGCACAATACCACAACTGCGAGTCTGACCGGGACTCCTCTCAGCACACGCTGGAGGACTGCCCTGCATGAGAGTCCGAGCGTCGAATCCTGAGTCCTAGTCAGACAGATCGGACGAAATCGCCAGTATTGAAAGGGCTGATCCCGCTCGAAGGAGGCAGCGGAAGGGACGCAACAAAGGTCGCTAGCTTCCCCTGAGGGTCGCTGCGGCCACATCTTGGGGCGATGTGGCAGCAGCAAACAACCAGAGATAGTTGCGCCTCTTACTATGTAGGGCAGTAAGCCTGCCCCGAAAGTGACCACGGTCACCCCGGGATGTGCCTCAGTCATGGGGTACTGCAGAGAGGACTCCAGAAGCCGCCAATGCGTTCCTGGAACTTCTTATGACTGCCGTGGTAGCCCGCCGTGAGGTTTAATGGGTAGAATGGTTCTCCGGGAGTTCCACATACGCTTTTTGTCTCTCTAACGGAGTGCATGCCTGTATGGTGCTAAAAGCACTCCCCGCGTAAAAAAAAATAAGTATGTGATGTTACCACTAAAAACTATCCGTCGGCCGGCTTCACGTACTTTGGGAAGGACCTGGATCATGTGATTTCCGGTCCCTTCCAGATTGATGCCGCACCTAATTGGGCCCTATCCCGAGGCTTCCCCCCGCCTATCACTATACATGTTGCGGCCCCATCGCATTTCGGTGCGATCAGACCGCCTCCATACTACAGTTATTAATCGGCACCAGAGGTCCTCACTCGCTGGAGGCCCGCAGTCCCGTCGGTAGCTTATACCACTGCTTCTTCGTACGGGATCGACCTTACGAGATTTTAATATATTAAAAAGGGTCGTTTCGGTTTTCTTATCACTTAATAAAGCGTATATTTTTGTTTTTGTTTTAGTTGTACTAGCATTACTGCTTTGTTTTATGTGTTGAAATCCCTTTAGGCCGTCATCGCACCGCGATTTGCGAATGGGCGGCGTGTGCGAATCGTACCGACTAAAACCACACGGTGTGCCACTCTGCGCCTGAAATATGGGGGATCCGGGAACATCGACGAATGGAGGGACCCATTGAATGTTGCATCACCAAAAATTTTCTTTATTTGTTCAATTTTAGCTTATCTTCTTCCATACAGGACACCGAAAGTGTTATATCTTCATAGTTTTTCTGCCAAACTTCGGTGTTGCAATGTAACCTATACTTCATCAAATGTTTTAAATTTTTCATTACGTATAAAAAAACAGGTGTAAGCCAGGGTAGAGGGGAGGGCAAGCGCCCACCTTGCCCCACTTTGGGTACGCCCATGTCTTTATGAATATCGCATATCCTATAATGCTATTGCAGCCTTATAAGGCGTATTGAGGAATATGTCAAAACGGCGCACTGACGGTGTGGCCACCGATAAGCGCGTAGAGTTTTTTATATGGTATACTTTTCTGATGTCACTCACTTTTCATATATTTTAAAGAAAAATGGTTAAACCTATTAAAAGTGGAGTGCGCGAGTTATTATATAACAAGATATGAAGGAACAGCATGATGTCGTCCTTAGCCAAAAATGACTATGTTTACAAGATATCGAAAAGTTGAAGTGTAAGTAAATCTACTGATTTTGATACTTCGCCGTTTTATTTTACCATTAGATGTATCTAATAAAAAAAAAAACGAATACTCATAGCCTGTTCATGATGCTGACAAGAAGCTCGTGTCAAATTAACGTCCAATTTCAATAACGTATCTATCTATAGATTTGCTTCCTGCAGATAGGATTTTGACATTACTTTTATGGGTCTTATGTCACTATTACATAAATTATAGATAGTTAACTCTTAACAAGTATTTATTTTTGGTCATTCCAGGTATATATATATAAGTGGGTAACTTGAAGATAAGGTTTTAATTCATGACTGACAGAAGCTAAAAGCTCTTGAAGAACTTACCATTATAGTGAGAACCAGTATATAAAAAAGATCGCTTCAATGAGTGGTAAGAATCTGTTACTTACGTATTTATTTTCTACAATTTTCGTTAGATTATGTAAGTAGGTACAACGTACATCCAATACATATTGCATTCAATACAAGTTCATATTAAATTTTATAAATAATTTATATTTATTTATACAGGAGTCAGCAAACGAACTTTAAGAGTGATTAAAAATGAGGGCCAAAATAAGCAAGGAATCTGGAGGACTCCTGGCAAACAGCGTGCAGCACGCATTTTAAAAAAATCCTGAAGAACGGACAGTCCTTATGGAAAAACATGATGTGGCGGCATGGAGGCATAGATACATAAGAAAAATTTTGTTATCAAGAAACGAGCTTGTAGAAACGAGAAAACCTATCGTGTATCTTGAATTATAAACCCAAAAAAGTTGGCAAGGACCATCTACCTCCAAAATGGTGGAGAACATCTCAAAAGGCAAACGGTTTATTATAGTTCATGCTGGGACAGAAAATGGATTTGTAAATAATGCGTTACTTGTGTTTAGTACAAAATCGAAGCATGCAGATTACCATGATGACATGAATTCTGAAAATTTCACAAAATGGGTGTCTGAAAAATTACTGCCCAATCTTGAGTCACCGAGTATTATTGTTTGCGACAATGCTAGCTACCATAGTATACAAATAAATAGGCCACCAAATACCAATTCAAGAAAACAAGACATTAGAGACTGGCTGACTAGTAATAATATTACATGGTCAGACGAGTTCACAAAAATAGAACTGATTTGTTTGGTGAAAAGGAACAAACTTGATCCAATATACTTCATAGATGAATTGTTAAAAGAACACGGCCACGAAGTTTTGAGATTGCTACTGTATCATTGCCACTTAAACTTAAAAAAGAAAAATGTTAAAAGCAATCCGGAAGAAATGATAAAAAAAATTGAAGAAGTATTTGCATCAGTCACAGCGGATGATTGGAAAAAATATGCTGGACATGTGAAACAATTAGAAGAGGAGCACAAAATAAAAGACAGGTTACTGGATGATGCTATTCTATTTATAATATACCTACAAGAATCTGACAGCGATGATAGTAATATAGATGATGAGCCCGTTGAATTTGAAGGCATTGAATATTTAGACTCTGATTCTGATGAATGATTGTGTTTGCTATGGTAACACTAAATAGCATAACAAAAATAAAAAAATGATGTTTAACATTCAAAAATCTATCGTTATTTTTATATTGTCCTTGAATAGTTTTAGAGGTTTTCTTAAAGAAAAGGTTAAAGTATTATTATTGTGTAGATAAACAATAGCCTCAGTAGATTTTAAAAGTTAGGATCTAGAATTATTATAACCTGTATCGTACCTACTTATGCTCTACCTCAAAAACTGTATCAAGTCTACAATGCATCGTGCTGAAGTCATGACTATTCTTTACCAAGAAAAGATCAGAATATAAACAAAATAACTTGGCTAAAATTAAACAACTAGTATCAAATTAGTTTTTCGTAGTATAGATGGTGTTACCATCCATAGATTTTCAAATTTCATAATTTTCTTACTTCTGCAGAGTTAGCGTGGCCAGACTCTAGACACTTCTAATAGGTCTTTACCTATGAAATTGCCGTTTTGTATGCAATAAGTGAAAGTACTTATTTTTTCAGACTTTTTTATTTCTGTTATTCGAAGTAATCACCCATGCAATCGACGCATCTTTGCCAACGCATTGGCAGTTTATTGATGCCCTTCTTGTAAAAATCAGCTGGACGGGAGGCAACAAATTCTTCAAAGGCATTTTGTACTGCCTCTCGGGAATTGATTTTTTTACCCACTAAAAAGTTGTCTAAATTTTGGAAAAAGTAATAGTCGGTAGGTGCAAGGTCGATATAAAACCTAGTAGCATTAGCTCGGGCTGACCACCTAGTGCCTGACAACATTTTCAAAACAGGAATTTGCAAAGTACTTTCTTTAAGTGCGTTCGTAAGACGACCCCATCGATAGGCAGAAGCGGAAAAAATAATATAAAGTTTTTAATGGATTCGAAGAAAAGTGATGTTGATTTTGATAAATATGACGTATGCTTCTTTCCTTTATTGACATGACCTTGAATATGTTGTACCATTTAAGAATCAAATTTGGCGATTGATTCTAATGAACCAAAATAGATATATAAGTAGAATTTGTAGGGTCAGAAAGCGTTGGTGCGCGGGACCCCAAAATGCGCGGGGCCCGTAGCATTTGCTACTCTTGCTACGTGGCTAATCCGCCACTGGCTTTAAGCCATTCAATAGGTTGTAGGCAATCAATACTGTTGTTGTGATGTAGAATAACTGTAGTCATTATGCGAAAAATGCTATTAGATATATTATAGAACACTTGGTCAAGACTGGGCAACCAATCTAGCTAAAGCTGGATAAAAATTTTGAATCATGAAAAAATATGAAGGTAAATTCAAGGCTGCACCATAACGTCACCACAATAAATTCAATCTATATGAAACAAGAGAAATCTTAACTTACGTATTCTAAAAGAATACGATTCAAGATTTTTTGGTGACAAGACTATTTGGTGTTTAGATATGGCCACACCGTTGTGTTTGCAGAAACTGTCAATTTTCGCTCCTTAATTCGTTCGATGTCAGTTTTTGTATTTCCGAGTTTTCGTATTGTCGTACTTGATTGTTTAATAAAATTACGTCTGTCATGAACTGATTGAAGAATCTTGTTATAAACAAAATATTTCTTCTTATTATAAACTAAAGAAAAATGGCTAAATGGAAGTTATCTCGACAAATATTCGGTTGTGAGGAATTTACTCTCTCACCAGGCGACAATGTAACAGTCGGCCGGGGAAACAATAACAAAATAACTCTATCAAGTGCTGTTATATCGAGGAACCATTGTGTTATTAATGTCCAGAACAATAAAGCACTTATTACAGATTTACAGGTGCTCGTAATTACTTTTACAATGAATTATTAATTTACTCGAAAATAATGCAAACTAACTTAATATTTATCAGCTTTTGTCTTGGTGATATAACCCATTACATTACTATACACATAGAATAGTGCATAAACAAATATCTAGAGGATAAATAATAAAGAATAATATTCTAAATTTAATAAATAAGTAAATAAATTGGTGTATGTTTTTCAATTTGGTGCTATTATATAATAGGATTAAGTGTGACATGAGAACCAATAAACATGGTTACTGGGTAAGTAGACCTAGGATCTTTAAGGAGTTATAGCTGCCATCATATCTTATAGTTTTCAATATGAAATACCATATCCCAAACCTAACCATTTTCAAGATAATGGACTTCAAGATTTTTTATAAAACTTGATAAAAATTTTGCCTAATATATTTTTTTTATAACTTATGTCCTTTATTTCATACTTTTTTTACCGAATTTGAGTAGTTGATAAATTGTTTTATAATTTCCATGACTAAAATTATCCTTAACTTAAGAAACTGGCCTAAAGTAGATGGTTAATAATAATAAAGATAAAACCATGACAGTTAAACTGCAAATTTGTTAAAAAACATGTACATATTGTCAGCTATCTAGCAAGGCGTAATTCTCTAGGACAGTATCAGAATTTGTAGAAAAAAACTTAGATGAAAGACTGGGAGTATTAATAGCATACATTCCCTTAGTACCTAGTGAACACTTGGCTTATATTTTTAACTGTTTCATTTTCTATTTGTGACTTAATATTGCTAACTGGACTTTGATTTGTGCTTCTAATGTTGGAGATGATGACCTATACAAATGAGGAATAGAGTTGCATTTCTTATGGATACTGCCAATACAAGTTTTGGTTCGTGGGTGAATACATAGCACGCTATACCGGCTGTAGTCGAGTGCCTAATGTTATTGTGTTTTGGACGGAGCCTATAAACAAATTAGAGTGATTGGCTCTGATTCTTGTCGATGATCTGATTTGTTTACATCATGTTTCACTGATGAAGAAGACAATGATCTAATTCAATGATTTAGATTGCACCGAACAACTTCAACCAATATTGTTGCCCTGAAACGTAGACTCTCACAGTGGAATATATATCATTATACTCCACTGCACAAGTTATTGAAGGAGATACTTTGAAAAAGTTGGATTTTTGCAGATTTATGATGAATGCAGATTTAAAAGACCCATTATTTTATTTACATTACACCAGAAGTGTACAAGAATGGCTGGATTCTAACTATCGTAATAAGTGGATTTGAAGAGGTGGTTGGCATTGGCAGTATTTGGCATTTTCCTCGTTTGTATAGGTTATCTTCAACAGTGTCAATCAAAGTCAAATTAGCAAGAGTTAGTCAAGAATTGAAAAGGAAAGAGTCCAAAAATACAAGCAAAGACTTTTACTGAGTAGTACCGGGTTATGTACATGTTAAGTACAATTTTGGTAATGAAAATAAAACAATGTATTAACTACACAAAAACAGTAAAAAAACAATATTAAGAATAAAAGTTATAAAAAAAATATTTCAGGCGAAATTGCAGCAATTTAAAAAACCTTTTTAAAAGACCAATATATTCTTCTTTATATCATAGGATATGGTATTTCATAGTGATATCTATCAGAAATGATGGCAACTATAAGTATCTAGGTGGACTTAACCAGTAACCCTGTATAACCAAGTAACTCATTAAACATTAAGTTTTCTGTTGCACAGAACTACCTGCACTTGTTAAGCTCTTTTCTTAAATATACTCGTATAACATCTTCATTCTTTCATCCTCATTCTTTGTTTCTTTTATACTTGTTATAATATATTTTGGTATATTATTTCAGAGTTCTAATGGAGTGTATGTTGGCACTAATAAAATACCACCAAACACTCCATATGTTATAGAAGAGTCTGATTTAATTGGATTAGGATGGACATTAGGAGCTCCCCTGGTTAATATTAAGGACAGTGAAAAATATGTATTCAAGTTAATCAAAGACAAACAGGTATCACCTATAATAAGCAGAATAACATTCCAAGATGAAAATGAATTGAATAATATTGAGGCAGAGATTGCAAAGTTTGATTATGAATCTAACGAAAAAGGCACTGTGAGTTCACCAGTCCTCTGCAGTAAACCACCTATGAAACGCAAGTTAAATGACAATATAAAGTTAGAAATCAAACAGGAGTTAAATACCAAGAAAGAAAACGAAAATTGTATAATTAATATATCTGATAGTGACTGTGATGTCCCTACCAAAGTACCAGATGATGGTTCTAAAAAAGCAAAACTGCAACCAATAAATGAAGAAACAAAAAAGCAGCTTACAAAGGTAAATGAAATTAAGAATGAAAATGATCTTATTGAGTATGATGAATTTAATGTTAAGCAAGAATATTTAGGGTATGACGATGAACCTATATATGTAAGTGACAGTGAGAGTGATGGTGAATCAGAACAATGGTTCTTGAGACTCTCCCAAAACTCTCCTGGCAAACCTTTTATTAAAATGGAAAAAGCTGTCAAGGAAGAAATTAAACAAGAGGATGGGTCATACAGTCAGATAGATGATGATTTTATTGGTAGTCATTTGATATTTGAAGATAATGATGATTTCATTTCTAATCCTGAACCAGAAGAGAAAATCCATGAAGTACCTGATATAAGTAAACTGCCAGACAAAGCTTTAGAATATAATGAAGAATTTTCTGATGATATTATTTCAATTGAAAAACCTCCAACATCTGAATCCAGACCAGAAAAAGAAATAAGGGATGATTTGGATGGATGTATAGCAGGCAATTTATCAAAACAATCTGAAAAGCTTATAAAATCACCTCCTAATGAAATTTATAAGAAAGCACAAATGATTGAACCTCTTGCTCAATCACGTAAGGGAAAATCACATCACCTTTTCGCAGAAGGTAAGAGAATGTTTTCTGGAATTAGCAAACTGTTAAGTTATCATATTAGCCTTATATTCAGTTTAAATGTAAACAAAATAAATTGTGGCAAATACAAATAAAATAGGACTGATTTTGAATTACTGTTGTTAAAAGCTCGAGCCCTCGAGCCTTAAACTCATTGAAGTCTTGAACTTTAAGTCTTATTAGCTGGCTCGAGCTTTAGACTAGAATAGCCTTGTAACCAAAACTCGAGACTCGAAACCAAGGTTCGAGTCGCGACGCGAGATGAAGCTGAAGCTGAAGCTAGCCGACGGAGCTAGCCGACGGACATAGCCTGCGTAGTATATGGCACGCCCCTCAAATTCAGTTTTTTTCTAATGAACAAAGAGAGCAAACAGTCATTTTCCTGCATCAAATTACTATACAATGAACCAGGGCCTTTTAAGATTAAAAAAATACATTTAAACAATCATATTAAATGAATAAACGCTCTTTATTAGCGAAAACTCGAGTTTTTCGATGGTAAATTTGTCCTAACTTTTTTCACAAAAATAGGATTGCTATCTAATTTTGTATAGTTAATGCCTAAGAATCATACAATAATACTAAATTACTTTCACGTTGGCAGAAAAGTTATAATTTTTATTATTAAATGAACAATCAGACATGACTTACGATAAATTGACCGATTCGACGAAAAACCTGATGTAACTCTGTTCACAACAATAGGATTGCTTCCTAATTTTGTATAGTTTATGCCTACGTATCGTACAATAATACTAAATAGGTATTAAGTTGGCAAAAAAATAGAATTAACACAATTAATGAGTAAACGTACGTAACCAACAAAAAATACTGAATTTCGATAAAAAACCTGCTGTAACTCGATTCACAAAAATAGGATTGCTTTTTCATTTTGTATAGTTAATCCTTATCATACAATAATACGAAATTACATTTACGTAGGCAGAAAAGTTATAATTTTTATTATTAAATGAACAATCAGACACGACTTACGATAAATTGAACGATTCAACGAAAAATCTGATATAACTCTGTTCACAACAATAGGATTGCTTTCAAATTTTGTACAGTTTATGCCTACGTATCGTACAATAATACTAAATAGGTAAATATATTATAGTTATATTATAGTTTATGCCTAAGTATCATACAATAATACCAAATTACTTTTACGTTGGCAGAAAAGTTTTAATTTTTATTATTAAATTAACAATCAGTCATGACCTACGATAAATTGACCGATTCGACGAAAAACCTGATGTAACTCTGTTTACAACAATAGGATTGCTTCCTAATTTTTTATAGTTTATCCATAAGAGTCGTACAATAATACTAAATAGGTTTTACGTTGACAGAAAACATAAAATTAACATAATTAATGAGTAAACGTACATAACCAACAAAAAATAATGAATTTCGATAAAAAACCTGCTGTAACTCGATTCACAAAAATAGGATTGCTTTCAAATTTTGTATAGTTAATCCTTAAGTATCATACAATAATACGAAATTACATTTACGTTGGCAGAAAAGTTATAATTTTTATTATTAAATGAACAATAAGACACGACTTACGATAAATTGAACGATTCGACGAAAAATCTGATATAACTCTGTTCACAACAATAGGATTGCTTTCAAATTTTGTATAGTTAATGCCTAAGTATCATACAATAATACCAAATTACTTTTACGTTGGCAGAAAAGTTATAATATTTATTATTAAATAACCAATCAGACATGACTTACGATAAATTGAACGATTCGACGAAAAATCTGATATAACTCTTTTCACAACAATAGGATTGCTTTCAAATTTTGTATAGTTAATACCTAAGTATCATACAATAATACCAAATTACTTTTACGTTGGCAGAAAAGTTTTAATTTTTATTATTAAATAACCAATCAGACATGACTTACGATAAATTGACCGATTCGACGAAAAACCTGATGTAACTCTGTTCACAACAATAGGATTGCTTCCTAATTTTGTATAGTTTATGCCTACGTATCGTACAATAATACTAAATAGGTTTTACGTTGGCAGAAAAAATAGACTTAACACAATTAATGAGTAAACGTACGTAACTAACAAAAATACTGAATTTCGATAAAAAACCTGCTGTAACTCGATTCACAAAAATAGGATTGCTTTCAAATTTTGTATAGTTAATGCCTAAGTATTACACAATAATACCAAATTACTTTTACGTTGGCAGAAAAGTTTTAATTTTTATTATTAAATAACCAATCAGACATGACTTACGATAAATTGACCGATTCGACGAAAAACCTGATGTAACTCTGTTCACAACAATAGGATTGCTTTCTAATTTTGTATAGTTTATGCCTACGTATCGTACAATAATACTAAATAGGTTTTACGTTGGCAGAAAAAATAGACTTAACGCAATTAATGAGTAAACGTACGTAACTAACAAAAATACTGAATTTCGATCAAAAACCTGCTGTAACTCGATTCACAAAAATAGGATTGCTTTCAAATTTTGTATAGTTAATGCCTAAGTATCATACAATAATACCAAATTACTTTTACGTTGGCAGAAAAGTTATAATTTTTATTATCAAATGAACAATCAGACACGAGTTACGATAAATTGAACGATTCGACGAAAAATCTGATATAACTCTGTTCACAACAATAGGATTGCTTTCAAATTTTGTATAGTTTATGCCTACGTATCGTAAAATAATATTAAATAGGTTTTACGTTGGCAGAAAAGTTATATTATTTATTATTAAATGAACAATCAGACACGACTTACGATAAATTGACCGATTCGACGAAAAACCTGATGTAACTCTGTTCACAACAATAGGATTGCTTCCTAATTTTGTATAGTTTATGCCTACGTATCGTACAATAATACTAAATAGGTTTTACGTTGGCAGAAAAAATAGACTTAACACAATTAATGAGTAAACGTACGTAACTAACAAAAATACTGAATTTCGATAAAAAACCTGCTGTAACTCGATTCACAAAAATAGGATTGCTTTCAAATTTTGTATAGTTAATGCCTAAGTATTACACAATAATACCAAATTACTTTTACGTTGGCAGAAAAGTTTTAATTTTTATTATTAAATAACCAATCAGACATGACTTACGATAAATTGACCGATTCGACGAAAAACCTGATGTAACTCTGTTCACAACAATAGGATTGCTTTCTAATTTTGTATAGTTTATGCCTACGTATCGTACAATAATACTAAATAGGTTTTACGTTGGCAGAAAAAATAGACTTAACGCAATTAATGAGTAAACGTACGTAACTAACAAAAATACTGAATTTCGATCAAAAACCTGCTGTAACTCGATTCACAAAAATAGGATTGCTTTCAAATTTTGTATAGTTAATGCCTAAGTATCATACAATAATACCAAATTACTTTTACGTTGGCAGAAAAGTTATAATTTTTATTATCAAATGAACAATCAGACACGAGTTACGATAAATTGAACGATTCGACGAAAAATCTGATATAACTCTGTTCACAACAATAGGATTGCTTTCAAATTTTGTATAGTTTATGCCTACGTATCGTACAATAATATTAAATAGGTTTTACGTTGGCAGAAAAGTTATATTATTTATTATTAAATGAACAATCAGACACGACTTACGATAAATTGAACGATTCGACGAAAAATCTGATATAACTCTGTTCACAACAATAGGATTGCTTTCAAATTTTGTATAGTTAATGCCTAAGTATCATACAATAATACCAAATTACTTTTACGTTGGCAGAAAAGTTATAATTTTTATTATTAAATGAACAATCAGTCATGACCTACGATAAATTGACCGATTCGACGAAAAACCTGATGTAACTCTATTTACAACAATAGGATTGCTTCCTAATTGTGTATAGTTTATGCCTACGTATCGTACAATAATACTAAATAGGTTTTACGTTGGCAGAAAAAATAGACTTAACGCAATTAATGAGTAAACGTACGTAACTAACAAAAATACTGAATTTCGATCAAAAACCTGCTGTAACTCGATTCACAAAAATAGGATTGCTTTCAAATTTTGTATAGTTAATGCCTAAGTATCATACAATAATACCAAATTACTTTTACGTTGGCAGAAAAGTTATAATTTTTATTATCAAATGAACAATCAGACACGAGTTACGATAAATTGAACGATTCGACGAAAAATCTGATATAACTCTGTTCACAACAATAGGATTGCTTTCAAATTTTGTATAGTTTATGCCTACGTATCGTACAATAATATTAAATAGGTTTTACGTTGGCAGAAAAGTTATATTATTTATTATTAAATGAACAATCAGACACGACTTACGATAAATTGACCGATTCGACGAAAAACCTGATGTAACTCTGTTCACAACAATAGGATTGCTTTCAAATTTTGTATAGTTAATGCCTAAGTATCATACAATAATACCAAATTACTTTTACGTTGGCAGAAAAGTTATAATTTTTATTATTAAATGAACAATCAGTCATGACCTACGATAAATTGACCGATTCGACGAAAAACCTGATGTAACTCTATTTACAACAATAGGATTGCTTCCTAATTTTTTAAAGTTTATCCATAAGAGTCGTACAATAATACTAAATAGGTTTTACGTTGGCAGAAAACAAAATTAACGAGTAAACGTACTTAACCAACAAAAAATAATGAATGTCGATAAAAAACCTGCTGTAACTCGATTCACAAAAATAGGATTGCTTTCAAATTTTGTATAGTTAATCCTTAAGTATCATACAATAATACGAAATTACATTTACGTTGGCAGAAAAGTTATAATTTTTATTATTAAATGAACAATCAGACACGACTTACGATAAATTGAACGATTCGACGAAAAATCTGATATAACTCTGTTCACAACAATAGGATTGCTTTCAAATTTTGTATAGTTAATGCCTAAGTATCATACAATAATACTAAATAAGTTTTACGTTGGCAGAAAACATAGAATTAACACAATTAATGAGTAAACGTACGTAACTAACAAAAAATAGATACTGAATTTCGATCAAAAACCTGCTGTAACTCGATTCACAAAAATAGGATTGCTTTCAAATTTTTTATAGTTAATGCCTAAGTATCATACAATAATACCAAATCACTTTTACGTTGGCAGAAAAGTTATAATTTTTAGTATTAAATGAATTTGAGGGACGTGCCATATACTACGCAGGCTATGTCCGTCGGCTAGCTTCAGCTTCATCGACGCGAGCCGTGTGCCTCTATGCAAATTCGAGTGTAAGCTTGAGTTCTGCCTTTAAAACTCATTATGATATGGTGGCCAATAAAAGTCACTTGACTAATTAATTTAATAATAAAATCAATCATGAATCTGTTCATTTTTTCAGTAATTAAATTACTTACCGGTCTAAAAAAAACTTGTTTACTAGGAACACTAGTCGCCAGCACGGACGTAACGTTTCATTATGTTCCAGTATAATATTAAAGGGTTTTTCTCAGAGGAAAAATAGCTTAAGGTACTTCTTATATAGATAGCTCATCATCAACAGCCTTTAATAGTCCACTGCTGGACATAAGCCTCTCCTTAGAAAGGAGGTTTTGGCCTACTATACCACGCTGGCCCGACGGTTGATATATAGATAGCTACCTGGTAGTAAAATATTATCTAAATCGGACCAGCCGTTTAAAAGATTACTAGACATAAACAGACAGACAGACAGATAAAAAATATTTGAACTGGTTTTTAGACATATGTATCTCGGAAATAACCATGTGAGCATTAAAAAACCAATTATTTTGACATTACAAACAGATACTTGAATTTTATTTATTTGTATAGATTATTAATATAAAATATTCTGATGGAACGCATTACGGGTGTGTCAGGATCGCGGTGTATTTCTCAGATTGGGCTAAATTTAATAAATTTTATAAAATAATTGTCAAAGAAAGAAAACGTTTTTTTTTTTCGCCGATAAAAAAGAACAATCTTCGGTAATCAAACTTAAAACCTCCAAATTAAACATGTACTACTGTGTCCATACCAGGAATTGAATCCAGAAACTGCTTTAAACATGGACCTAAATACTGTTTTTCTTTTTTTTTAATAGTCACAATGTTAAAAAAAAAAAAAAGTTTCTTAATTTTCTTAGAAAGTATTTCATTAACCGACTTCAAAAAGGTTATTAATTGGGTTGTTTTTTTTATGTATGTTCGGGCATAACTCCTTCATATATAGGCGGATTTGCAAAATTATTTTTTTGTTCGAAAGACGTTTATTACGAAATGTTTCATTTAAATTTCATACAGATCTGATGATGAGTTTCGGAGACAGACAACGAAACTCTTCATAAAATAACAGCATCGCAATTGCTGCTAGGTTTTAGTGCTCTTTATTAGTATTGTTTGATGTCGGTTAAACTTTTTTTAAATGATTTTACTTGTTTACTACATGCTTGTTTCTGCAGGTACACAAGAGTTACCAAATCTACTTAAACAGTACTAAGCTACATAATAATATATTGGTTAACAGTACAGCCGCAGTTCTGACATCAGGTTGGCGAGTGTACCTAATTTTTAAAATATCATTATACGGCCGCAGGTACACAGATTTTCGCAAAAGGGACTTAAAAGTACACAGAAGGTACCAAATAACTGCAATAAATTTAGGCCAATCTGAGAACTACGCTTGCGATTATGACTCACACCAATACGGTAGATTGCTAAACAAACGAAGCTCGAGCTTTGACTCTAGCCTTGTAGACTCGAGCCTTGAAAACCCGAACCCTTAAGGTTCGAACCGTTAAGACTCGCGAGTCCTTAGAGCTCGAGCTTTAAAGGTCCAGTAGCTTCGACTGGGGTTCGAGTGGCCCACTCGAAGCTCATTTCTCTTAAGTCTATATTTTGAATTCTAAAGCTTAATTTAGTTTTAAAGTATTTTTTTTGTCAACTAGCTCAAGCTAAAACAAAACAATCTACATCAAAACTCACTAGCAGTAAAGTTGAGAAGTCACATTCTAAAAAACAACCATCAACAACTCAGAAAGAAGAACGTAAAAAAAAACTTAAAGAAATAGCATTGAAAGTCAAAGATAATGAAACAAAATCTAACAGAGAGTCAATAGAAACTAATAAACCTAGCACAAATGTAAAGGTTACTTCTACCAACCGAGGAGCCTTTCTTACTGAAGTAGTGCAAGCTGTAGTAAAGCCAGTAAAACGGAAAGAAAACCTAAATAAAAGTAAAGATAAAATTTCAGAATCTCCTAAAGTCACAGAATCTATAAGCAAAGAACTTACAGAAGATCTGGAAAATAGAGGAAAACATGAGAAAGATAGATCAAACAAAGGAAAGGGTAAAGGATTAAAACAAAAAAAAGAAAGTAAATCGTCCAAAATCTTTAATGATGTTGAACAAGAAGTAAGAGTGCCTCTTAAAAATTTGAGGCCCTTAACTGATAGTGAAGAATCATATTCAGGAAAACCTATTTCAAAAGTGGGGCCCATGCCTTCAGAAAAACTAAAAAAGAAAGTGCGCTTTTCACAAGAACCACCACAAGTTCGTGTATTTGAAATAGAACCTGGTAACAAACTGAAAAAGACTAGCTTAGTAAAAACTACACTGGTAGATATTCGGCAAACTCCTGTGTTTTCATTAGAGAAAATAACGCTAATGAAAATATTGCGCTGGAACCCTCATTGGCTAGAAGAACAACTAAATAATAATGACCCACCACCTATTCTGGGTCATAATAACACCCCAATGACCCTTTTCCACTCTTTTGTGAATCACAATCAATATGTACAGTAAGTTAAAATTATTGTATTAAAATTAAATTTAAAGTCCATTCTTATTGCAATCAAAGTTTTACACGTTTTAACAGAGAAAAGTTCCTTAAAAGTTAAAACAAAATTTTACATTATTCTCATAAAACAATTTAAGGCTTTTATCTGATTGATGACAAGTAATAGACCTAGTAATTGAGTATAAACTTGTTTCATATGATGATATATGAGTGAAGTCTACTTGATATTTCTTGGTCTTGTTTTAATCTCCTTATTTACACAATTTACAATGTCTATTCTCTCTTTCTTTTTATTATGATATATATATATAAACACTTGATACGCTGAACATGCCGCCCACCAAAAGAGATATAACCCTTTCAATTAAGAAATACGTTTTTATATAAAAGTATTAAGTAAAAATATAACTATCCTTAAAATAATTACTCTAAAGCAATCAACGAAGAAAAATCCGGCTCGAAGGACCACACTATGAACGTTGTGTAGATTTTATAAGGTCTAATATCGCGTCTTCAC
Organism: Arctia plantaginis; assembly: GCA_902825455.1. Classification (NCBI taxonomy): domain Eukaryota; kingdom Metazoa; phylum Arthropoda; class Insecta; order Lepidoptera; family Erebidae; genus Arctia; species Arctia plantaginis. Next base: position 11,439,969 of record CADEBD010000745.1, on the reverse strand, counting down.
AATTATTACAAGGAAACAACGTGTGTTAGCTTCAAGTGTTTATTCGCAACTAACTTACACAATAAGACATTGATACGCTGAACAATAAATAATGTAATATTATTTTAAACCCATTATTTTCACAAAGGTTGGTAGGTGATTTGCTTCTAATGGAAATTTGGGAATGCCTGACAATAGCATATATGAAAACAAGAAATCAAAATAATGGATTACAAATGAGAATAGAAACGTTACCGCCAATACCTACACAAGAGCGCTGCTTTGAATTATTCAATTTAAGTGTAAATGGTAAGTAATAAATAATAGTTGTACACTATTTGTACACAGTAGACTAAATTAGTTCTTTGCTGTTTTATATATATTTATATTGTTTTCAGTTTCATTACTTCCATCGGAAACGAATAACCTCCCAAGAGTTGGAGAAATAATGCTTGTTACTTTTGAATCAGATAATGTTAAACGTCAGAGATTTTTCTTTGTGCACAATATAAGATATCTACCTGCGGCTCCAGGTAAGTACCTTGTTAATTGTAATTTTCACTCATACCTAAATATGATCCTTATTCTAAATGTAACAAGAACCAGTCAGTTCAGATCATTTATTTTATCAGTGTGAATATAAATCGTTATTCTAAATTCTAATAGAACATTTTGCTTAAAAATACCACAACGTCATAAAAATATGGGGCTGGATTCCTCAGGAGGTCAAAGAAAAAACGAGGCCTCAGATTTAGAAGTAAAGCAATGACCGATGGTAAACGCATAACAAACTGTTTTGTTATCATTCGTTTTTTTTGTAATCAATTGCCTCCCAGTATGAAAGCAATTGTAAAGACGTATTCACGTCAAAAAACTATAATATGGCTATGCGTGTGCTTGAAACCATGATCTTAATTTTCTGTTTCACAAAATGTAAAAAAATTCAAAATACAGTCATATTCGGTATTTATTGCGGTAAATGGCAGTACCTGAATACCCTGGCAGACCTTGTCTGGGTCTGAAAAAAAACCACTCTGGGAAACAAATTATGCAGCCTTAATGCAATTTAAAATTAACAAGTTGCGAACCACGCGCAAGAGAACAAGTATTACAAATTCATAATTATACCTTAGAAAGAGAAATATGTACAGTGCTATCACCAGTCTCGTTACGCCCGGCGCTTTCGTTTCATCTGCTCCTGATATTCCTGAATCTAAGCAAAATAATTGATAAACTATTGTACCTGTAAATAAAAGATATGAGAGGTTTATGAGACGGGGACGTCAGTTAAGAACATATTTTCCGACATGGCCGTTTATGGGGTCTAAGGGCTCTCGTAAGTTTAGACGATAATTCTTGGTTTTTTGTACTTAGAGACTTATTTACAAAACATCTAACTTTCAAAACTACAAGTTGGCCGTCAATTTACGAATGGTATGTAAAATAGAAGTAATTTCTTTTAAAAAATGTTTCTTAGTTAAAGGTTTAATGTTAGTTGGTATTCAAGCTTACGAAGTCGCGTGTAACAGGCCCTAGTATCCTATATTTTTGAAAGGGCATTAGATTCCCTACCAAAGGTCTAGGCTAAGATTCTGCAGCTGACGTTTAGAAGATATTTGTGACTTGAATGTTGACTTGATTAAATGAGTTAAGGCATGCTAATACTCATAAATTCCTTAATTTATTGATATTTCACTCGTTAATCAATATCTGTCACGATAGTATTCCATTATCTTAAATGGTCATCTCTAAAGGGATCACTGACCTAGTGAGATACCTTCTGTAATGATTATCAAATTCATTCAATTAAATAAAAATAATGCTAACATCCTAACTTACATCTTTACATAGTATAAAATGAAGTCGCCTTTTTTTCTTGTACGCTTAGGTCCTTTAAAACTACGCAACGGATTTTAATGCGGTTTTCACCAATAGAGTTATTCAAGAGGTGGGTTTATAGGTATAATCCATGCATATTATAGTAGAAGAAATCCGAGAATTTCAATGATTTGTAATTTGAGTCGTAAAAAACATATTTTTGTACGCCTACATTGCAAACGCTGGCTAAACCTTACGAGATAGAACAAAATAAAGTACTACGGAATTGTATATCTTAAAAAACAACTATAAAAAAATATCTCACATAAGGATCACTCACAGTAACCATTTTTATCTTTAACATATTACAAAAATATATTTACGAAAGTATTTTGAACAATACAGTATTATTTCTTATCCAAATAAATACGTTAGCTGTGTTGTGAATTTAATGTAGATCAAAATTGCATTTGCCAGCATCAAGGAATATCTTAGTACATATCAGAGATTTAAAATTAAGGGGCAAAGTAGCCGTCGCCGTGTCGAGTCGTGCCTATAAATATTGCATATAAAGATGTCCTGTAGTATAGTCTTATTATAATAATAGTACACCTATTTACTCTACACTGACATTACATTAGCAGTATCTACAGTGCACCCTTGCGAAGCCGGGGCGGATCGCTAGTTTATATTATAAAATGCAAAAGTGTGTCATCATCATCATCATCATCACCAGCCTTTAATAGTCCACCTCTCGACCTAGGCCTCTCCTTGGAAAGGAGGTTTTGGCCTACTATATCGCGCTGGCCAGACGGGTTGGTATAAGGTTTGTTTCAAGTTTTCCTTCTCTTTGCTTCTTCCTTCAGAAGTGTGTGATTATCAGTTAAGGCGTGGACGCGTAACAAACAAATTCATTTGCATTTGTAAAGTTAGTAAGTTAGGATGAAGTCCTATTTTTATAATTTAGGTAAAATAGAAAGCATCCCTTGCTTTAATAGGAACATGTCCGCCTTATGCAATGTATTTGCAGGAAGTATAACTAAATAAATATCCACTTATTTCATCATCGTCGTCAGCCTATCGTAGCCCACTGATGGACATAGGCCTCTCCATTTGCACGCCACTTAGATCGATTTACATATAGGAAACTACATTAATATCTACTGAAAAATTGTGGTTCTTCAGTTCCAAAAGAATAAATATATTGACTAAACCTGATAATGTCACTAATCAATTTCATTGCCTTACCATCCATTAACAACAATTCTCACTAATACAGTTACTCAGTTACATTGTGGAATTGTAAATAAAGAATACTGATATTCGATTGTACTATTCGCCAATTTTTTATTACATGAATGTTTGGACTTGTATTGAAACATTCAATTAGTTCTACATAATTATGTCAACTTAGGATGACCATAATACTATTATTATTCTAAGTCTTCAAGATCTAAAACAGGCAACCCAACATGTTTATTAATGTTTCAGGCCAAACAAAGCACTTTTACAGCATATCCTTGCATGCAACTGTCACAGAAAAAATGATGTCACTAAGGCCAGGTGGCATAATCATTGGAACGAGTTTAGCATATATCAAGAAGGAACTAATGTTGTTCGAAGCCATGGAATACCTTGCAGGATCTCCTCTCAGTGATGCCATATTAAGACCAGAACCACATCATTTTATTAGTGATCATAACAATCAGATAGTTAACCCAAAGTCACAGGTAGGTTAATGTTTTCTCTCTATATGTTGACAAAATTTATCCAATTAAAATTGTGTTTATTATATTTTATAATTTCGCTGTAAGATTAAATATAAATTTAGGACATTACTAACAGATAAGCGATTGCTTCGAAGATGATTTCGTAGCACTGTCGATCATTGCAATATTGCCTATAAAAATCAATATTTTTTTTGGTGCGGACGAGTTTCGAAAATATCTATATATGATTACGTTATACCGAGCTCTAAAAGCAGTGCTACAAGTAATGCATTTTCTTCACTTCTTTCATCCAAGAGCTGAGCACACACATACTCGCACACATATGTATATTATTCAATTTGCAAAAAACATATACTGTTCTCTAAGAGAAAAGATAAGAGAGAGAGTAGAGATAAGATACCAGTCGCTCATAAGGGTCTTTATTGACTATGTTCTACACTACTAGTTTTATGACTTTTAGTTACCTTGTTTAACATTATTATTATTACACATAAATAATAATTAAATTATGCTCTATAATGTAACCTTAACCCCTCGTTCTTTTTTTTTAATGTAACCAAAATATTATTACGAAAAAGCTGTACACCTTAAATCACAGTATTATTGTAACCTTTAGATGCTGGCGAATATATTTCCACTTATTAAAAACAGGATTTAGGACACAGATAAACTTATTTATTACAGCAATTTTTTAAAAACAGATTGCTATTAAATATTTCCAAGAAATCCAGATGTTTAAATTTCTTCGCTTCTATCAATTTGCTAACTTAATGTTCCAATGTTGCAGTGGACTGCGACTTTAAACCCAAGTCAGCTGAGGGCGGTGAGTTCGTCAGTGGCCGCGGCGCTCAGTGACAAACCTTCTATACAGATGGTACAGGGACCACCCGGCACAGGTTACTACAATATTTCTGTGCAGTTATTAACTATTTGACTATAAATGTTTTCTTTGAGCAGTTGCTCTGCTGTGCCAACAGCTGCATGCTGTTGGCTTGAAATGTTTCACTAATATACCTAGTTTCAAACATTCCTTTATGATCATTGTTTACAATGATCTTAAAGGAATGTTGACATAAGAAAAAACATTTATAATGCTTCTATTTGACCAGGTAAATCCAGTGTCATATGTGCAATAGCCATGACGTACTTCTACAGTTCACAAGGTAAAAAGCATCAGAACAGGGGCAAAATACTGATATGTGCAACGAGTAATGCTGCTGTTGACGGACTAGTCATTAGATTATTAAACTTGAGGCAGAGTTTACCTAAACGTGAGTATGAAAATATTATGTTAAAAATAACTTTATAAGTATTTAACACTTGGCCTAGTAGTATTAAATTTACCGCTTCCAGGGAGCAGAGGCAACATGGGGTTCCCACACGGGGGGGGGTCGTCTACCTGTTGTTGTAGATGGCCCGAGGTATGTCGGGGCACCAGGGACTTCCTTTCTAGGGTATACCTGGTTCCCCGGCTATTAGTACCCGAGACGGCTTGCGGTTTTAGTCGGTTCGAGTCCGACTTGCCACCGATAGGTGGTATCCGAGAGGATTTCCGCACGGAAAAAAATAATTTAGCCTTCTCATTGATGGCACGCAGACGTTGGCTCCCAGCCAATACGACACAAGTATTTTCCGAAACAGCAGTTACCGGCCAGTACCTGTATCAATCGGTGCGATAGGTAGCCGAGCTGCCTCTGCAGCCAATCCTTCTGTTGGGTTTTACAGCCGAAATTGTGGCGTGTTCTGCGTCAGGTCTTTCAAGTCGCTCTTTCCACGTCACCATTAGGACCTAACGGCGCTGAGACCAATACCTGAGCAGCTCGTTTCAGGGTCTGCTCCTTACGCCATTGAAATAGTGACCGAAGGATCTTTGCCTTGGCCTATGTGTTCTTACGTGGCTAAACGAGTAATAAAAAGTATTTTTTTTTTACCTAGTCTTAATTATCTTTCAATGTAGGTATGCAATACCATTATTTTTATATTGCTAACTTAGTAATGGGGGTTATGACCTGAAGTCAGGCCCATTTATTGTGTATTAATTGGATCATGGTAACCACTGTATAAATTATCATTTTATACTACTGATTATTTTGCTACTGCTTTTAACACGGTGGCGACAAAAGCTCAAAATACATGGTACGGACCAACACGTAGGTACAGATATAATAGACACTACTAAAAGTATGTTTTGTCTATTAGCGGAACGATTTCGCATGGTACGGGTTGGTCGCGCGGAAGCCATGCACGCGGTGGCCGCCAACATTAGTTCACAGCAACTCGCGCACCGCGAACTCACTCGCATCAACGAACAGCCGCCTACCACAGCAGGACTAAACGAAGAGGTACGTGCTTATTTAGGTGATGGGATATACCTACTTTTACTGCACGAATCTCGTAGTGGTCTAAGCGGTCACTTCGCCGCTTCCTACTGCAATGAGTGTTGTGGGTCCGAAGTGTAAATCTGAGTCTGTCTTGTTCTTTGTGTCCGTTTCATGTATGTTTGTAAAGTCCCATATTGTCTATTGTGCTGAATTTGAGACACGAATATCCATGCTTACAAAACATTTTGTACCTAAGATAATTATAATAAGTATATGCATAGTTTAAATAAAAGCACCTACTAGAAATAGATATTGTTAGCTACAGATCAAACCAGCGACCCCTAAAGTTACAGTAAAATATGCTACCGCTATTTATATAGTAATATATATGGCGTAGTGGTTTGCGTAACGGACTGCTACGCCAAAGACCGCGGGTTCAATACCCTTTCAAGACAAATATTTGTGTGCATGAACATTTAATTTTTGATTTGGTCTTGATGTTTCTATGTATAATATGTATGTATTTACACAAAAAAAAAGTAGCTATATATGTATTTATATCAGTTGTCTAGTACCCATAGTACAAGCTCTGCTTAGTTTGGGACTAGATGGTGTTGTGTGAATGTAGTAAAATTTTTTTTTTTTATTTAATATCGTATTTAGAGTTATTTTCCAAAAACTTTTTTGATTCTACATACATAAAAATTATACAAATAGCAAAAAGACAGTCAACTAATATTATACTCATAAACCGACAGTAAGTTTCCTGAAAACATTTGATGTCATAAACTGCCGATTCATATCAAAAAGCAACAGGAAGGGAGATATTGGGTTTGTTTCTGTTTTATAATTAGAACGGTAAACAACTGCGTCTATTGCATTAACGCATCCAACTTCTAGATTTGCGTCTAAGGTCTACACTAAGATCTGGAAGCAACGAATCCTCCTCTACTTTAATAATGAAACAACAAAAAAATCATTTATTGTAAATGTATGCGTTATGTCGCGTCACTACATATATACACAGCACTAACTGAATTGGTTGAAGATATGATGATGATGAAGACTGTCCATAGTCCACTGCTGGACAAAGACCTCTCCTTCGGCGTCTATATATCGGACTCCGCAATAAGGTGGTTTCAATTGGCGTTTGACAAAATATGTTCTGTTGTAAGAAAGCTGTGAATTAGGAGCTAACGTAATACAATATTGTATTTGCAGATCGCACACCTAGAAGCTAAAATAAACATGTGGAAGACTGCAAAAAATGAAGCCAAAGATCCGGTTCGTATAGCGTACTGCCAAGGTCGAGTTGCTGATCTCATCAAAAGGATAACACTGGTAAATACTATTGCATCACATAAACATCATGAACAGCCTCTAATAGTCCACTGCTGGACATAGGCCTCTCCTTAGAAAGTAGGTTTTGGTCTACTATACCACACTGGTCAGACCATTTGTTATAGGATTGTTGTTCGGCGTAGTTTGCTCCCTTAGTCGGCTCTTACGAAACCACTCTTGGGAGGAATAGGGGTGATGACACTGTATTCTTCATCCGTCACTACACGGATGAAATATTATTTAAGTAGGTACTCGTACTGTTTCACTTTGTGCTACAACTATGAGTAGTCCTGTACATTGGCGGTCTTAATGTTAGGTTAGTGAAATCGTTTTGTGAGGATAACCGAGGGTATCACCTAACAACCAATAATATCATTCAACCAATAAACCACGCTTCTCTCTCTAGACTCATCGATCATTCATTCCACTGGAGAGCGACTCGAATCATCTATTGCCAGATTTTTTTCCGATTGTCTTGACCCCTCGGCGTTGCGTAGAGATGTAGCTTCACACTGCATTCTCCACAGGGAGAGTGTGCGACCAAGACTACATCCTGGGCCCAGATTCTAAAAAATTTCGTTTCCAATACGTGCAGTTTTGAAACCGTACGTACGTTTTTGAAAACAAACCGACTAATATAATAATACTTAGGTATTCACTAGAGACAATTTGTATCGATTTGAATATCATTTGACATATCACAATGAATATCAAATTTAAACTTTTCCAATTGAAATCGTGTGTTCTGAAAACGCTGCCTTACTGAATCGGGGCAGTGCTGAGGAATATCCGAATGTTATGAGCTAACAATTCTTGACATTGACACTTCACGTTATAAAATAATCACAATAAAAGATAAGATGAAACTCCGTAAAAATGTATTGTTGCATTTTTGGATGCTCAAACACTTTAAAGAAAGATATTAGTCAATTAGCGTAAAGTCCTATTACATTGTTCATGGTTACGTGATAAGCGAATTCAAAAATACTTTAATGTTATTATGTCATCATAAAACATTAGAAAACTATATTAGAGCTACAATTTTGCTAGTTATTACTGCGTTTTCATGATTCTTAACTGTTTCTTCTACTTCTAAGACATGCCTTTAAGAGTTTTTGGTCTTTAAACAGTTGTGGCCACGTTGGTGATACATTTTATATTTAAATCATAATAATAACAATTTGGAAAACATATAAATATTGACGGCAGCACGAGGTCAGACTTAAAAAATACACATTTTAACCCCCTGTTACTCTTGTGACGATTTGCGATGTCATCTATAGTTTGTGCACGTTCAAATTCGCTTGTATCATGGAGAATGCTCCGACAAATTGTTCGGACTAATACCGAACGTTCCCGAACTCTTTCGAAGAATTTGGTAATAACCGGACTGACTAACATCGTGGATACTGTAAAATAAATAAAAAGTTTTTAGGAATCTTTAAATAGTTTTACTACTCGATAATAGACGGCACCATGCGGCTCAACTTCGGCAGTATTTTTTTTATGGTAAAGAAGCAAACGAGCTTACGGGTCACCTGATAGTTAGTTACTAACGCCTCCCGCGGACACCTGCAACTCAGAGCTACAGAGTGCGTTACCCCCCTAAAGCCTCCCAATAGGAGGAGATGCGGTTGGGCCGCGGTAGCCTCACTTACTATGTTTTCTGTGAGACCGTGGTAAGCCGAAGCACGGCTCCCCCACGGGAAATTAAAATTCTTTATCTTTTCCTATGCCAATTAATAGTCTCTAAAAAGGGTAAATATAGGCGCCAAAGGGTGAATTAATAAAAGGCAGACTCAGACTAAATTAATGAGGGCCCTCGAGGGCATATTAAATTGATACATCCGGTATGAACTGTCAGCTGCGGGGCGGCGGCGGTGCGGTGGCGGGCGAGGCGGGCGGGCCGCCGCGGCCGGAGCAGCTGGCCGCCTCCGAGCGACGCATCATCGAGGGCGCCGACATCATCGTCACCACGCTCGCCAGCGCGAATAACTACAAGATGAAGGGGTTCGCCGCTTTCCTCTATATATTATATACAGTTTTTGCCCGCAGTTTCACGTAGATTTTTCGATCGATCTGTCTATAAAGGTCTAGTCCTTTTCTGTAAAATCTTAATTATTGTAAGACGAAAATGTGGTATTGTGGCCTCTAGTTTGTTTTTGAGGTCTCATCCATGAATAATAATAATAATATTTTCGGACGTCTAACAACAACGCCATCTAGTTTCAAACTAAGCAGAGCTTCTACTATGAAACCTAGATTGACTGATAGAATACTTGTATACTTTTTTTTGTTAATACATACGTAAATTAAAAGATTTAAAAATAAATTGTTAAATTGCTATTTATTTACAAATCGGAGTAAATGAAGTGACTACCTAATAGTCGAAACCATATTTATTTTGAACATATTTGGCATCTTGAGATCTAGTGAGGGTTATGTCTCCCCTTGGGTGTCATATTATAAAATTAATTAACAACTTTAAACTTTCAGTTATCCTACCTAGATTGACATTGTCTTCACAGTCAGACTCGACTGTGACGTCTTCTTGGTTAGCATGATTCCCACTCCAACTCGATTAAGTCTAAGACGACGGGACTGACATACTAACATTGTGAAGGGTCAATTTACATGCGTTAAGAATATTATAAACGAACCATGATGTAAATATGAATCAAATGCTATAGAATGATAAATTAATTACCTTCAAAAACCAATAAAGAAACAGTTCTCAAACACAATGTCCAAATCACGAAATGGAAAACTTAGTTCATCTACTAAGTTTGAATAATATGCAGAACGGTTTTGATAGTTGCGTTTCGATTTGTTTATATAATAAAAGAACGTAACGCCATCTCACGGATTTATTTATAGTACTAATTTTATAACAAACAGCACATATGGGCTTCCCGTAGCGCGTAAGTGATACTTGACATCATTGTTCTAAAAAAAAAATATCTAATTGAGCCGTTAATTTGACAGGGGACGTTATCGCATTTTCCTCTATTACATATTAGTAAAGAAAAGTAAAGATTGTCCAAGACAATCTAGATCCCTAAAAACGGTTTTTAACAAATTAAAATAAGCATTTAAAAAGTACGGCTTTATTACCGATTTTTTTTTTCATTTATGTAATATTATTTATAGCGTGGTCTTAAAAGTTCGGTGGTTTAAATAAGATGAATTTATTCTAACACATTCACAAAATGTTGGAACAAATCACTGTCCTCAGAGAAACTTTACTAATATAAGCGTGACATTTTTTGACCATATAAAACTAATGTAATATGAATCACGTGTTGAATAAGAAGTAATATTGTGATGTTTTTTTTTAGGTTGAAACGTCGAATAGCTCTATGCATAATTGACGAAGCGGGACAAGTGATAGAACCGGAGACACTGATCCCACTCACACTTGACGTGACCAAGCTCACGCTTATTGGTGATCCGCAGCAACTGCCCGGCTTCATATGCTCACAGGTACTAGCTAGCGTCATCTTATGGCGTCATTTTCTGTACGGTTGTGTAGTAAACACGTAAACCGTGAACGTGAATCACGTAAACCGCTAAAAATTTAGGCAAATAGATCCTAAAAATTGAATTATAGGTACTATTTAGTGATTTGTTTCTGATTTGTTAGAGATGAAAATAAATAATGTGTAGTTTAGAAGTATATACGTACACCAGAAATTAGAAAAAGCATTTTCAGCAGCAGCAGATCCAACGGTTGATGTCGGAAGGTTGTGTAAAAATTCTTTCGATTCCCGCGAGAACTTTCATTTCGCGATACAGGATTGGTAGTTACTTGCTAGTTCCGATTGTCTAAGATAGATGGCACTGAAGTATATTTTTGTTTTGAATACATAGAAGTCAAAGGCATAATGTGTATGTGTGATCTGCGATAGTAGTTTTCTAGGAAATTACTGCTATATAGAAAAATCCAATATTTATAAATTTATTTTCACAGCGTGCAAAAAAGCATGGATTGAGCGAAAGCTTATTTTCGCGCCTATCATCTAACACAGATGATTGGACCATAGGTAGTCCAGTCATTATGCTCAATCAACAATACCGCATGCATCCCGATATCGCGGATTACCCGAGCCGAGCCTTCTACGGTGGCATGGTACAGACCATCCCCCCCTCCAGGCCCGATCTCGCTTTACCACCTTACATCATCGTCGGCATTACCAGCGGGGATAAAGGACAAGGTATCTGTCATAATATTACTACATTCAAATATTATAGATCTAATAATTTTGTTAAAAAAATGTATATTTTGGAAGTAAATTAAGCACTTATAACACGTTACATAATGAAATGATGTTACTGGGATAACTTCGTTGTGATATACGTTTCGGTCTAGTGAGCGAGTATAAATAGAGCCACGTCTTCGCTGGTCAGGCAGTTCAGTTTGAGCTACTGATAGATAAACTTCAAAGTGATCGGCGATCATTTTCAACTACAATAGTGTGTGTTAGTAAATTAAGTCTCTTAAAGAGCAGGTATTTTATTTCAAGTAACGAACCACAACACGTAACAATAGCCTTAGGGTCAACTGAAATGGGTTGACAAAGCACTTGAAATATGATTATAATATAACGCTTATTGCATTAAAATAGAGCTGAAAATCGTACGCGTAATAATCGAGTAATTAAATAATAATCGTCGAGTAATAATCTAGTCGTGTAAACAATGGCATGCTTTTGAACATCTTTCTCGATGATAAGCGAGTGTGCACGGTGATGTGAGCGACTGTGACATGTGGTTTACACCGTGAAAGCTATGCTTCGGCCTGTATGGGTTGTCCCGACGGGAGTGATGTCATGGCCTCACAGAAAACCAATATTAAACAATTCTTTCGTTGCTTTTCACTGAGTGAGTGAGGTTACCGAAATCCCCAAACCCCCTCCCCTCCCCCCTCTTGAACGGCAACGCACTTATCACTCTTGAGTTGCCGGTGTCCCCCCCATATCTATGTGTAAAACTCATCCTATTATTTTTGTTGTTTCATGGTCTTCCAGGTATATCAGGTGCAAATGAAATGGAGGCGTGGGGCGTGACGAGACTGGTGATGGCACTGGACATATTCCTACGGCCGCTCAGGCTCAACCTTGCTGTCATCACGCCTTATAACGCACACAAAGATCTTATCAAAAAACACCTCCAGACGTTACATAATCAGTAAGATCGTTTATTTCCCTTTAAAGAATTTATATGCAGATAAAACAATTAAAATATGACAATCACATGTTGTGCGTGCTTCGGACTTCTACAGTCAGTTGTGAGTTATACAAATGTGAAGGTGAAATGTTGGAGCCTTTGTTTATAGTCCCCAATGTAGTCGCGTAACCAATATCTTTATATACAAACATTGATTCATGATGACAAATGAGGAACAAAACTGACGCGCAAAATAGATACAAACAGTCTTTGAAGCGATTTAAACATCGCCTCAAAGTTTGAGCTCAATCGATGCAGAACTTATTGAGTTGTTGAAGCGTACACAAACCAACTTAACATTTTGATATATACAGGGTGTAAGGAACTGTGTAACGAAAACTAAAATTATGTGTTCAGACCATCATTCTGAGCCTTCGGATCATTGGAATTTTCTGCTGGAAAATGAAACCTTTTATACAATTAGCTGTCACACATTAAGTATATTCCCTATAGTATTATATCAACAGCCTTTATTAGCCCACTGCTGGACATAGGCCACTTCTTAGAAAGGAGGTTTTAGCCTACTATAACACGCTGGCCAGGCGGGTTGGTAAAGGGTTTGTTTCAAGTTTTCCTTCTTTTTGCAGTGCTGTTGTCCTGCGTAGTTGGTTCCCTTAGTCGGCTCTTACGATATCCACGGGATAAATAGGGGTGGTGACACTCCGTATTCTTAATCCGTCGCCACACGAACATTTGTTACGGATACTGCCCAAAAACTTAGATAAAAGACCGGGAGTTAAGAATTATCGTACAACCTCACTAAACTTAGTTAACTTAGTTGAAAACTTAGGGTCCGTCCAGCACGATAACATCCGGCACTTGACGGCCGGGATAGAGTGCTATGTATTCATCCACGAGCCCCGTGCGGATACGCATTAGCAGTATCCTTAAGAAATCATCATCATCATCATCTCCAACAGTGTCAGAAGTACAAACCGAAGTCCACTTAGCCAATAGTTAGTCACGAATAGAAAACGAAACAGTCCAAAAATACAAGACAAGTGTTCAACTAGGTACTATGTTGTACCCTAATTCTTAACGCCTTTCAGTCTTTCATCTAAGTTTTTCCTGTGAATTCTAATACCATCCTAGACTATTATACCTTGTTAGATAACTGAAAATACGTACATACTGCAGTTTAAATGTCAGATTTTTTTAAATATTCGTCAAAGAAAAAACGTTTACAATTTTTTTTCTTTTTGCTATTATTAACCATCTACTTCGTTACGCCCAGTTTGTTAATTACAATTTTAGTAATGCAAATTATTAAACAATGTATCTATATATAACTACACAAAAACAGAAAAAAAAAACATAAAATAAAAGATATAAGTTCTAAAAATATTGTATTTTTATAAAAAATCAAGTTCAATATCTTGGCAATGGTTAGGTTACTACAACCCTTTAGGGTATCTAGGTTGACTTACCTAGTAACCCTGTATATGTGTCAGTATAAGCATTATTTCAATGTAATCCCGATTTACCCATTTTTGTGTTCTATGGTACGGTGCTAGCTAAGTATGTTTACTTTTGTTTGAAAAGGGGCGAGCCACAAGTGGAGGTGAACACGATAGACAGCTTCCAAGGGCAGGAGCGAGACGTGGTGGTGGTGTCGCTGGCACGCAGCCAGGGCGTGGGCTTCCTCACCGACACGGGCCGTATGAACGTCATGCTCACGCGCGCCAAACACTCACTCATCATCTGCCTCAACCCCTTTGCCTTGCTGGTATGACATTACTTATTTGTGTTTCTATCAATACCACTTACATTTAAATACTTAGTTTTAAGACTAGTTATGAAAGGGTTATTTATTATGTTTGTGTAATATTCGTTTAAATAAAATAAAACAAGACAACAAGAACCAGAGAGAAGAACCATAAAGACAGCTCTTTTGTTTATACAATATTTTGTTCAAAACGAAATATATAATTAATATTATTTAACGGGAATTAACGCGATCTCTTATTTAGGGTATTACATACCTCTGGTTTGCCTGACGTTTCGACCAGGTTGCACCGGCCGTGGTCACAGGCTGAAGTACGAAATATATAAGTGAAATGTCCAGATTCTTCATTGCTCCATATTCCCACAAACTATGCAAGGTTCCATTTTTCTTATTTCAGAAAAACAATCAATGGAGGACCCTTATAGATGACTCACAAAGAAGAGACTTGTTTAAAACTCTGCCAAACAAAATGTGTCAACCTATAACAGCGGCGAAAGTTTCTACTGACGATATTTTGAAATACATAATGGATAAAAAATCCAACAGCTCCTCCTACCGTTGAGCAATGGTAAATAAAAATTTTGAAGCAGCCAAATTTATATTACGAACAGAAGATAATTCATTTTTCTTGTTTAAATCAAATTACTTGAAAGTATCAGTGTATATATATTATGAGTTTATTCCACATCTCGAAATCAGTTTATTACGAAACGTGGTCTAAGGAAAGTACTGGCTTTCGACCATTTCCAATATTTTCTCTTTTTTAAATAAACTGAAACTTTTAGTAAAAATACCATTAAAACATATTTACCGCTTTATAACAATATAGTAACATTATTTATTTAGCGGTAAATATAATTTAACGTTATTTTGACTAAGAATCCACCTAGGAGAACACGGTAGAAACAATGTTCTCCTGGTTGCTCTCTATTGAACCCCAATACTACTTACGACACTGATGTAGACAAACTGATTAAACAAATTATTAAACACCTAAGTACAATACAAGGTATTTAACGGAAATTAGAAGGTATTTAACGGATTTTTACATCAAAACCTCGAAACGCTTAGAATCCATTGTCAATTTCATCCGAATTTAGTCAAACTCTGCAATGTCATATTTCATGCATTAAAATTTGTCTTAGAAGCCATTTAAGTCAGTCGTATGGTCGTGTTGGGGAAACAAGACGATACAACTATATTTAATCTTGAATTTAAACTTTAGGTACTGATTTTATTTGCCAGTCAAATATTATTCTAACATCTTTTTGTCACGAGAAAGAAAACTGGACAAACTCTTCATATAGACACATCTCAGATGGTCACAGTCACACACAACAGAAATGATTTGATTTGATGAGTTAAATAAAATTATTTCTAAACATAACAAAGTAAATAATTCATCATTCTGATATATGTTTAGGTAAATGTAAGTGTGAAGCTAAAAAAATATTCGTACGTGTTTTATACTTTATATTATTAAAATAGTTTTTTTTATGTACATATTTCTTAGTGATGTACTAGTTGTACAATTAGTTTGATTGGCATTCTTTTAGAATGTGGTGTAACTTGTCACATATAGATCTGTGTTATGACGAGATATATCCATTAGGAATTGGAAGAATGTTTTCTTAGTCAACATTATTTTTGCTAGTTTCTTAATTCTTAGAATTATTGTCTAAAAATAAAAAAATCGGTTTAAATTCAGTTCCGATCTCACAAATGTCACGAAAGGTATTCTAGTAGTAAAGTATTACTGAGACTAGCAGAACACCAATTCAACTTCCAATCCTGGACGTTGGATGTTTAATATTGTAATACCTTTTTGACATTTGTAAGATCGAGTGTAGATCGGAACAGAATTTTGATTTCGAGAATTGACCTTCGGTATGCTGTTGTTCATGTAATTAACCTTTCAAGTCGTTCGCCTATCCTCAGTATAAGATTTATTTGTAAAGCTGTGTTAAAGTTGTTATCTATCTCTTAATACATATACTTAAATAACTTTAGGTCGTTGTATAAAATATTTTAAGACTGGATCTTGTAATAACATGACATTATGTATGTATGAAGAATTAAATAAGTTATTTGATTCTCAAATTATTATTCGTAATGGCAAAATGGTATTGAGAATAAATCAATCATGCGCTCCACAAATGTTTAATTGTTAATGTTTAATAATTTGTTGTGCCAGTAATAAAATATATATTTCTAATAAGAAAAATATGTCTGATTATTTTTAATAACATAGTAAGGTGTAGAAACCTCGTAACCTAGCTAGAACCTTTAAGATTATAATGTATCAATGTACAATTAATGTTACACTTATATGTACGACATATACAAAGTCAATAAAATATTTTTTGTACTGTTATTGTTTTGAATTTGTTTTTAGTAAAGTGACATTTAACCGTTGATCATATTTTAACCGCTCTAATATTGACTATGCAATGACAAACTTAGAACACTGACAATCTTAATTTTACGGACGGGTCTGTTGTTATAGTGGTTAGATATCCTGACTGTCAAGCCCGAGGTCGTGGGTTCGATTCCCAACCAGAACAAATATTATGTGATAAGCACTATTAATTATTGTTTGAAAATGTATACGAATGTTTAGTTAGAAATATATGTGCCCTCTCAAATTAACTACGAGTACAATTACTTATTTATTATACTTTTGCATGAAATACTCTTTCTATTTCTTTTATCTCCACTACCTTCATATTTGTAGTGATTAAACAGTACTATAAAAACTTTTGTATTTTCGTTATAGTTCCTACAACCGTTCACATATCTAGTCTGACTGATGAGTCTGCAAGTAAGTTGTAGGGTGACTTTAGTTGCACCAGTTTGGACTGTCTGCAGCCGGTGAGTTTTCCACCTCCAGTTGTGTGCTTTACGAGTACCTTGTCGAGCCCAGGAGCGAAGTTGGATAAAAGGCAGTAGTAGAAGTATGATTTGGTGGCCGGTGTAGTACGCGCCATATAGCTCTGCGTCAACGAAGATCGCGCGAGAAGCGCAGCAGAATTGTATTTTAGGTATCAGAGGGGTAATGTCTGAGCATCGAAAAGAGACGGCAAGGTCAGTAGTGCATCTCGCTCTAACACATTGACTTATCTGCTTTGCTCTAACGTACTGTTGTGAACATAATTGTTTATAAAAAATCTGTTAATATTGTTATTTGCTTTGTTTATGTTTGTAAGTTGATTTCCTACTTTTAAGAATCCTATTTACTGAGAACTACTTCAGATTATTATAGATATAATTTTAGTAATTTGCCACTTTAATAGATTAAGTTTTGAACATAATTATAAAACTGTCTATTTTTTGATAACGTATTCCCTAGTAGTCGGAGTTGTTACCAAAAGCGTGATATGTATTTTACTTTTTTGCCACTATAGTATTTAAAATATTAACGTAATTGTTCGGAAATAGATACACATGTACTTTAAATATTAGTTACAATTCTGAATTAAATAAATTGAATTTTAATATTACTTGGTGAATTATTAGGCTACTAATAATTCACACAAAAATAAATGAAAAAATTCTAGGCTCAGTACGTTTATTTGCGAGTGTACCTGCGCAGCATTCGGTTTGCAGCCAACTTCATTGACGCAAAGTTATGTTGCTATACCCGAAGTTACTGATGTCCTCATCATAGAACAAGGCCTCAGATTTGTCCAGAGACACCACGAGTCCCAGTCGCCGGATACTCACGGTGCGCGGCGTGCGGTAAACGCACGTCGTCACCGAGCCCTGCGGAACGCCGCACAACATTTCACGCCGACCGAAACCGGTCTTTCTTGGGTTCATGACGGCTCCGCCCCTCCTAGTGCCAGCCCTATAAAAGCGCGGTCACCACCTTCGGAGATAAATTGTCATTCAGAAGACGTTCGCCACACGAGGACGTCACCTCTTCGCGGTAGAACTTCGTGGTGAGTGGAATGGAAAACCCGTTGACCTGCGACCACACTTACGGCGGCATGAGGCGCTGGAAGGCGCGCCAGTGACGGTTCGTGTAACGGCTGGTAGCGAGAAATCCTCTCCGATCACTGCGATGAGCGCCTGACGCTACGTTGACCACTACACACTACACGCTGAGCCGAGTTCAAACTGCATTGCAGTGGTGACAGGCCCAAATTTAATTCACTCCTGGCTCGGCAAGCGGCATTTAACCACTCTTTTCCGTCTTTAAATCCCATGGAAAAGATCTGCCAACGCCCTCTGAAAGTTCTAGAGGCATGCCTTTTTCTGGCGATCAAAGCTTTCGCCCACACCGTTGCACCATATAGTGCCATTGACAGGACAGCCCTAGTCTATTACTCCACATACTACTACTACTACTTAATTTCTGTACCGATTCAACAAGGCAACACAAGCTTTAACACTCATTTCTTTTTGCAAATCAGTCAAATCATCTGACACCTATTTTTCATATTTTTTTACCTTATTGATTTGATGCAAAAGAGTCAATATTGTAGGTAGAGTAACGTTAAACCATGCCGCTAATTCCTGCGTAGTTTGACTCGGATCGGCATCCACCATCTCCTTCAATTCAGCGTTATTCACCTGTGTGGGCGGTCTTCCATATGATTCCTTCTGCAAGTCGAAGTTTCCAGTCTCCTCTCAAAACGAAGCGTTGATATTGCGAGCCGTTTCTCGTTCTCGTTTGTGGAACTCGTATTAAAAAACGTATCTTTCACGTCTAAGCTGAATAAAAAAAAACAATTGAGAGTCGAAAATCGAATACTGCACATTTTTAATAGAAGAACCTCATAGGTATCATGTGAAACAAGATTCAAATGAAAATTTCACACTGGCATGTCGGACTCGAACCGACTAAAACCGCACGCCGTCTCGGGTACTAATAGCCGGGGAACCAGGTATACCCTAGAAAGGAAGTCCCTGGTGCCCCGACATACCTCGGGCCAGACGAGTAGACGACCCCCTCGTGTGGGAACTCCATGTTCCCTCTGCTCCCTGGAAGCCAGCGCGCTTCGCAACGCGCTCGCCGCCACCCCTACCTGCTTCTGCTAGGGTGACAGATGGCCTCACCCCCAGGCCTGCGCTTATGGAGGACCTGAGTCGCCTGCGGTATCTAGTCCGTTCCCGGGCCTGGCGGGCCGGGGGAGTTCTAAACCTCTCCCGGTTCCGCTCCGCCGTCTCCTTCGCGAGCATAACTTGCCCACAGAAGGAGACGGCAGAGTTCCACGCACTCTCGCTCCGCACGATAGCCGCAATCAGGCTATCGAGCGAGAGAACTCCCACTCCGATGGCCGCCACGAGGTCTCTCCTCTGCTCAACCCACGCCGGGCACTCTGCCAGCGTGTGGAGAGCCGTGTCCACGGTCTGGCCATCGCAGTGGTGGCACTCGGGCGTTGGCTCCTTGCGGATCAGACACAGGTGATCCCCGAAACATTCTTTCCCAGTGATCACCTGCGTCAGTCGGTATGAGAGGGTCCCGTGACGCCTCTCGAGCCAATCCTCCATAACGGGTCTTACCGCCGCGATGACGGCGTGCCCGGCGCTCGGTTGCCCGAGTCGTTCCCTCCACTCCCCTATGATGACCTGGCGGAGTTGGGCTTTCCGGTCATCGATTTCTCGAATCTCGGGGCACCGACCCAACTCCCGCGCCTCCTTGCGCCACTGATACAGAGCCGCAAGGGCTCTCGCCTCCAGGTCCCACGGTGGAGTTCCGGCCAGGAGACTCGCCGCCTCAAAGGAGATCGTGCGGTACCCCCTTATGATCCTGATGGCCAGCACTCGCTGCGGTCGTCGCAGTATCGCAAAGTTGCTGGCCCTCAGAGCCCCCGCCCATACTAGGCACCCGTAAAGGGCCATGGACCGCACAACCCCCGAGTAGAGTCTCCTGCAGGAGTCATCGGGTCCCTTCATGTTGGGCAGCAGCCAGGCCAACGCACGCGCTGCCCCAACCAACTTGGGGACCAGACCTCGGAAATGATATCCGAAGTCCCATCGGCCATCGAGTACGAGCCCCAGATACCTGATCGAGGGCTCGATGCCGATGCGAGTGCCTCCTACCGTGAGGCTAGATCCCTCAGGCGGCTTCCTCCGAAGCCCGTGGAAGAACAGCGCCTCGGACTTGTGCAGAGCCACCTCGAGACCCAGCCGCCGGATTCGCTCAACGACTTAGGCAACCCCGGCCGTGGCCCTCAGGGTTGCCTCGTGGTGCGACACCGCATGACATTTCACGCCTACCGAGACCGGTCCTACTGGGGTAGACGACGGCTCTCTCCGACAAATATACCCCGACTATGCGGCGGAGGTAGAAAGGCACTTCGTGATACACGAGCGCCTCCCTGATGCAGCTCCAGGGCAGTTTTGAACGCGTTGGCGATGTCCAAGGACACCGCCAACACCACTTCGACCCGGGAAACTGCTTCCTCCGCCAGAGCCTTCACGCGCATGATCGCATCCACGGTAGAGCGCCCCTGACGGAAACCGTACTGGTTGTCCGCCAGATCCGGCCCCACCATCACGAGATGCTTGACGAGGCGCCTTGCTATCACTCTTTCAGTGAGCTTGCACACCTCGTCAAGCAACACTATGGGCCGGTAGGCGGACGGTGAGTCCGCCGGGCGCCCCTCCCCCCCTCCTTTCGGAGGAGGACCAGTTTCCCCGTCTTCCACAATACTTTGACCCCTATTATTTACACCTTTAATTCAATTTTTTTAAATGAACCAAGCACCTTAAATCACCGAACACATCTGATACGGTCCGCTGCAATTCGGTTGAAACATTAAGTTAAAATAAGTTTTTATCTAAACTGGAATGGTTATGTAATGGGTAATTAGATAAAAATATTATAGCAAAAATATACCTTTATTTTCTAAAAGAATAATAAAAAAATGTTGCATCGCTATGCATTCCTTTATTTTCTATGAAAACGTAATAAACTCCCCCGCTTGCCCCGCTGCATCAAGTTGCGCGATATCCTTTGTTCGAAATGGCTTCTCTAGTATGTAGTCCATTATAACTCAATGGTCCGTTCATGCCTGTTATGAATTTTTCTTCCTCCAGTTAGTCTTCCTCATAACTCTGGACTCTGGATTGCATCGGTGTGTTCTTATTGAAAGGTAAAATTAGACGTTACATTAAAAATCGCACGAACTCTAGTAACTTCTCTGCAATACGTGTTAAATGTTAGTGACAGGCAACACGTGATTCATATGGGCACACTGATCGGTACTTGCGAAGATGTGAATTGAATGCGTCGATGCCGAAGAAGTTAATCTTGGCATTGCCAAGACTAACTTCTGCAAATATTAGTGTTGTGCCATTAGATTAAATGGTACGATTGCTTCAGAATTGTATGGAATGTCGAGGACAGCGCCATCTAGTATCGAGTCAAATACAAAGGTTAAGATTGTGATTACTAATTCGCGCTAGATGGCGCTGCAAGTAATGCGTAACTGCTGCCTGAATATTCTTGTTTGTCTGGAACGGACTATCGAATACTAGGGATCTTTCTGGTAAATTCGATAGCGCTATAAAAGCGGAGAGTGTTGGCCGTTCGACACATTATCGTTTTAAAACAGCGAATTTACATCGAAGTGAGTGAAATAGTGATTTCTTGTTTGTTATAGTGAGTGTTAGTAAATACAGTGCAATAAAAGTAATTAATCGACAACAATTATTTATCATTTACCCCGCTCGTAACAATACCTAATATACTCGTAGTGCATCTTTAATAAACAGATAGTAATAATGTAGTTTTTATGTGGAGTAGTGTGTGTGAGTGAATGTTGTTTATATAGGGTGTGTGAGATGTTCAAAGTGTGATGGTATGTTATTGTGGCAATTCTTGTTCTTGGGACAAAATGTAGATAAGTTTACCTTTATAAGAATTTCGGGGAGTGTTGAAAGGATCCAGTGATGAGAAACTGATATTGTATATTTGTGCAATAGGTACGGATGAATGGTGACATTTTGATGTAGTTGGTTGTTACAGATGGGGTTGCGATGTATGTCGGTTACGGTACCAAAAGTAATTTGTTCACAAACTCTTCAAAGGCATTTTGTACTGCCTCTCGGGAATTGATTTTTTTACCCACTAAAAAGTTGTCTAAATTTTGGAAAAAGTAATAGTCGGTAGGCAAGGTCTGGTGGTCATATCTGCAATCAGCTTTGGTCAATCGGTCCTCCCCACTGCTCCTTCACGATAAAGCGCGACCCCATACTGCGCAACAGACAGTCTCCAAGCTGCAAGAGCTGGGATTGGAAGCTCTCCCTCATCCGCCATACTCACCAGACCTTGCACTTACCATTACTTTTTCCAAAATTTAGACAACTTTTTAGTGGGTAAAAAATTCAATTCCCGAGAGGCAGTACAAAATGCCTTTGAAGAGTTTGTTACCTCCCGTCCAGCTGATTTTTACAAGAAGGGCATCAATAAACTGCCAATGCGTTTGCAAAGATGCGTCGATTGCATGGGTGAATACTTCGAATAACAGAAATAAAAAAGTTTGAAAAAATAAGTACTTTCGCTTATTGCATACAAAACGGCAATTTTATAGGTAAAGACCTAATATTTGGGCTTTATAGATTGTGCGAGGGTATATAATAATATTTTAATGGTAATATTATCCATACTATATATATCATTCTTACGATTTTAAGAAATATTCTGGATTCTGTTCACTGTTGTGAATGACTAAATAAATAACGATTCACAACTTCCGAACTTGGTATAAGAAGGCTTTTAAATAAAACACTTCAATTCAGTGATAATCGTGTTTCTTGCATTAAAAACTGTGAGGCCCATAGTTCATCAATTAATAACTATCCAAATTAAGATAGTAGGACACTCAAGTATTACCTAACAATTTATTTACAGCCTAAATTTCAGTGCAACCTTTTAGGTCTGTTTCTTTTGTTTGCTTTGAAAACAGTGGAAAACTTTACAAACGCGACCACATTCTAAGAAACGATATTTATCCGGGTATAGTTCTACAGAATAGTTTTAAACTGGCAAACATGTTTTAGCAATAGAAGAAGATGAACGTTTTAATCAACAGCCTTTCTGTCAACTGATGTAGATAATTATGTAATTACTAACTATGCATACCAAAGATCGAATGTGGATCATGTATTGTACTGTAATGACTGGTACAAATTCACACATTAAAGATATATTCAAGTTTCAACAAAATAAACAGTGCACTGTATCTTCATAAATATTTTTCGTCGCTTTAACAGGACAATTAAGCACTAGTTTCTAAATAAAACTAAATTATAACTATTTCAAATGAAGTAATTTCTTCTTCTTATAGTAAAGGAGCCTTATATGTAAATAGTCGTCATAAATCACCCTCTTATCTTTAAGGCGTTCTATACATACAATGTTCGTAATGAATATACATGGTTTTTAGTTAAAATATAAAGAGTATATTGAGGGGGTAGGTCCCTAATAAATATATGCAGTAAATACGAATAACAATGAATACCTACATTTTATTTACCACAGGAAGGTAAATTACATAATAATATTAAGGTAACAGCAATTTGACTAAAATAATTATTTTTATACAGAAACTAATACGAAGTCAACAAAAGAAGAATAGAAATGTCACTCAAAATATTGGAGCAGGCATGCTTAATATTTGTTTTAACAAAGTACAGAGTAAGTATATTTACATGAGGCGAGCTACACACATTTTATAAAAATGCATTTACACGATCCTAATAGAGGTAATAGAGGTCCATTTAAATTGAGCCAACCACATTGAAGTGTCAATATGATCACGAGTAAATGCAGCAGAGGCGAACTTATTAATTTGTTATTTGAATAGAACACATCTGTACTTTAAGTACTTGGTTCATGGTAGACTGAAAATAAAATAAACTTGAAAAATAAATACATTTATCAATACTAAGCATATATTGCAAACATGATTTCATCTACCACATCATCATCATCATCATCAACAGCCTATAACAGTCCACTGCTGGACATAGGCCTCTCCTTAGTAAGGAGGTTTTAGCCTACTATACATCGCTGGCCAGACGGGTTGGTATAGGGTTTGTTTCAAGTTTCCTTCTTTTTGCAGTGCTGTTGTCCTATGCAGTTTGTTCCCTTAGTCGGCTCTTACGACACCCACGGGTGAATAGGGGTGGTGACATTCCTTATTCTTAATCCGTCACCACACGGACCAATTAAGAATTACCACAGCTATTTCTTAATTGGGAATCTAAAATACTTGGAAACAATAAGGTTAAATAAGCTTGTTCTTTGTGTGTAGCATGCCATAACATACCAATAATCATTCTTAGTATAATAAATGTATGCCAAAATTTATTACTCATATTACACTCAAACACCAGATTTCCCTAACTATTTATACATAACTGACCCTTTGATCACCAATACTCCGACAAACAAACTCTCTATTTCTTTTACCATTTAGATCACAATATATAATTTCGCTATAATTATAATAGATATTAATATCTGAGGTCACTATTTGCGTTTATGTTTAAAGGCTGATACTGGTAGTACATACTTTGTTTATCCTTAATTTCTGTTTTATTAATATATGTCTACTAAAAAAACATATAATAGTACTATCTTTATTATAAGCTTATTATAGACTGTATGGCAGTAGCAAAACAATGACTTCATATATGGGAGTGTATCTATTGCTTATATTGATAAAGACTTATTTAACTAAGAATTTAAGTCCATATACTATTTATATACACAATTAAGTGGACACAAGTCAGCCGGGGTCAATGGTGTCTGGGATAGTGGTGCCCATTATTACTGTACCTGAAATAAAGCATTTTAACATTATTAGTAAATGTTGTGAGAAAATTGTAAAGTTAAAAGAGCACTACCTAACTGTTAGCACTTGTAAAATCCACAGGTTCACATCAACTTTTAAAATTTCTAACTCATACAAAACATTCAAATAAGTTTGTAATCACCTGTTAAACCGCTTGTACTTATTACTATGATGTTTATTAAAGTTGTGGGGCGGGCGGCGTTCGTTTCGGTACTTGAAATTGTTACCCCAATGCGGCTTATCTTGCTTTTCCTATAAAAAAAAACATAGTAAATATTTCTCTCTCTCCCTCTCTTATTACTTTGTAGAATACAATTTTAAATGTTTATTATTATTACCTGAAATGGATTATACCCGTTTCGACTACTATTGAACCTATTATAGTTGTGAAATTTTTTAACTTTTTTGTTACGGCCCCGGTCCATCTCATCAGCAGCGTCAATTGTTCGTTTACGCTCCTCACGCCGTTCGTCAAATACCTGTAAGGACAATCCCTTTAAATCCTTTTTTGTGAGTGTATAAGTATAACATTGTTGTGTTATTCTTGTTTTAAAATATTAAGCGCGTAATGGCATCCAAGAATTTTGGCTATAAAAGCCAATCCTGCATTTGTACCTTTTTTGTTTACAAGAGAGATACAGAATTAAATTCATTTGGCATGAGCCATACCTGTCGGGATAGTGCACTGTGAGTTCCGCTCCAGGAATGGACCGGCGCGCCGTAACCGCGGTGTGACACGGCCTGTAGATGGCGCAGTGTGTCCAACGACGCTGCCGCGGGTGATTGGGCGGCCGTAGAGGCGGCAGCCGTGGCGGGCGCGGGCCCAGGCACGGACCCGAGCGCGGGGGCTGGCGCTTGCGCTTCTAGGACGGTTGCAGACACAGGAGGCGCCATACCTGCCCCGCTTCTGTCGCTGAGCGGTGACATGCTACTAACACTCGTATTGGGACTCTGTTCATTGTCTCGACGCTCCTCCTTCTCTTTAACTCTGGAACCACGAATGACACTGAATATATAATGAATGGCCTTGTAATGTGTAATTGGATCAACAATGGGCGGAATATGCCACATTTACGTTTATAAATAAGTATTCTCAAACTTATGAATTTGTTTTTACATCATATTTAAATTTATATAATTATTAAAAGTTACCTCTCAGTGTGGGACCCCAACCCATGACAGTTTTGACCAAATATAACCGCATCCTGCCTAGTAGAAAATTGTTCTTATTGTATGAGGAAGCCTCAAATATCGTGACAATGTATTGAAATGAAGTTCATGTTCATTTCAATACATTGTCTTTAAACTCAATTAGTCAATTTCGTCTTTATAAAATTTACTTACTTTTTATTAGTGACTCCATTTAAGCTAGGGCTCAATAGGGGGCCACTCTTCTCACTGGAAACGGTCCAGGCATGGTGCATGCTCTTTGTGGTGACAACAAGCCCACGGGGAGATTCACAGCGGCTAGGCTTAGGCCGGCGCCCCTCATCATGTGCATCGGTCCGCTCGTCGCAGCTCGACTCTGAGTCGTAGGGCACAAGTCTCGAGCCCGTGGAACCATTCCTCGGCGATTGGGCCGACGATTCGCTTCTATTCATTTGTTCTTCTAATTTTTCTAAAGGTGACTTTGGTGTCTTAACTAGTTTACTAGTGGAAGCAAATTTTTCGAAACTTTTTGTACCAGTCAATGATCTAAGATCTGATTCGCTCTTGGACAACTTAGCCTTGGCAGCACTTTCGTCACCATTTTGTCTTTTTATTACAAAACTGATTTTCTTATCTTCTATTTTATCTATTCCATTCAAAATCTTAGGAGGTTGAACAATTTTTTCTACTTCACCATTCTGTTTTACAACCCATGGCTCTGAATTTGAACTATTTATTTCTGATGATTTTCCAAGTGTACTGTTAAGTATGATAGGCATATCTGACTTTGCAGATACTACCGAAGTACTATTAAGGAGAATGGGTTTTTTGTCCTCATTTCTGTAGAATGTAAGTTTTAGGGGACTTTTATCTCTTTTTAATATATTATTAGGTAATTGTGGTCCATAAACTATACTAGATGTAGATGCAGTAGATGCGGATATCTCTTCTGTTACATTTTCTTTTTCAAAGAACATTATATAGGCATTTGTGCTTAACACTCCTGAAAGTGGTATTGGCCGAACACAACTGTCATCAAATTGATAATAATTACCATTTGGAGCTTGTCCTACAGCAGTGTAATGTCCACAGTTCTGAGTTGGACCTAAGTGGGTAACTACACTCACTAGTTTATAAGACTGAAATAAATAATTATATTAGCTACTTTTCTTATATTCCATAATGTTATTGATGAACAAGTGACATTTGCAACTGAAAAAAACTGGTTTTGACTCAAACTCACCAGTTGTTGATTATTCTTGTTGTACATGTATTTGTTGAGGCTGATCTTCTTTCGGAATTGCACATGTTTGGAGAGTTTGCCACCAGCAAATGAGAACCGTTTCAGTGCTATACAAAGAACCATTGGTGCCCGTTCTATAAAAAATTGCTTTGTAGCCGATACCTAAAACAATAAATATTGAAGTTATGTAAATTTTGAGGAACAATAAATCTTTAAGTATACATAGCAAAGCTCTGTGGTAAAGGCATTGGTGTGAAGGGCTTATACAAAACCCTATGGCAATAAATAAAGTATAGTTATTTACCTTTTTGTGATAACATTCACACAATAAAACAGTTGATACAGAAGTATAACAAATACAATAAACCAATCTACTTGGCGTTTATAGATTACTCAAAGGCATTCCACAACCTCAGGCACCAATACATATGCAAATAGAGCAAATAGTTCGAAATACTTAAGAGTATATACAAATCTAACAAGGCCATTATAAAACTAGAATCAACAGGAGAATCATTTCCTATCAAAAAGTTGGTCTGGAAATTAATGACAGTAAAACAAAATTGATGACAAACTCAAGGGAAATAGATGTTATGATCAACAGGATTGAATATGTCAAAGAATATATTTACTTAGGACAGATAATACCCTCTTTAGATGAAATGACAAAGGAAATAAACAGGCGAATAGCCCAAGGATGGAGAAAATACTGGTCACTGAAGGAAATTGTGAAAAGTAAGGATCTACGCAATCACATAAAAAAGAAAACATCCGAGACCTGTATTCTACCAGTTCTTACTTATGGCTGTGAAACTTGGTCAATAACACTTCACCACAGGGAAAGGTTAACAAAATGCCAACGTGCCATAGAAAGAAGCATGCTAGGGTTAAAAATCAAAGACAGAGTCAGGAACGTAGACATAAGAACAAGAACTAAACTCACAGACATTCTTACCCGGATAGACGTCCAAAAATGGAGATAGGCTGGACATATGCTATGCCATCCCATTAACAAATGGAGCAAGCAAGTCACCCTCTGGCAACCAAGAGACGGCAAAAGGGGTAGGAGTCGTCTAGTCAGGAGATGGGAAGATGACTTGAAACAGACAGCGGGACCAGTGTGGTTGAGAGTAGAAGGGACAAAACCCAAACCGGGGGAGGGCCACCGAACTTAGGAACCTCTTGTAACCCTATGTTTAGGAATAAAAGGCTATTATTATTATTTACCTTTTTATTGCATGCTTCACATCTGTAACCTAAATCTTCTAACCGTTCGCGAGAGAAAAAGGACTCCAATGCTTCATCTAATGTAGTGTGTTTTCTTATGTCTAAAAGTAGATCCTGTAAAAAATATTGTATGATTTAGAGTAACACCTATTAACATGTGTATTAACAAAAGTATCATTATTGATGATGGCCATGTTACCTGAAAGTGCTGATAGGTAGTGGATAGATGATGACATGCAAGACATCTTACGGTAGAGCGTAAATAGCCACCTAAAATTTGATTTAAGGGAGTAGTCTCTTTGCTGTACTGATCCAATTTGTCAGAATTTATGAACCGATTTAAATAACACTTCTCCATAGCCTCTACCAGATACCTAAAATAAACACATTTCATGAAATGAGTGAAATATTGAACCATTTCATCCAAATATTATATAGTTATCAACCTGTCTGGCCAGCGTGGTATAGTAGGCCAAAACCTCCTTTCTAAGGAGAGGCCTATGTCCAGCAGTGGACTGTTATAGGCTGTTGATGATGATGATTATATAGGTATAAGGATACTTCAGGCCCTTCAAGGACGATTTTACAATCTTTAGATATTAACATTAGAAAACTGTGCTTAGCTACTTAACTAATAATAATATTTTCAGACATCTGACACACAATGCCTAATAATATTAAGACGTAATAATAAGCTACAAAGTGGGCAAACAACCATCAACAACTAGTACCTCTACTCTAGTATATAGAGGCTATGACATAATACTAATAACTTCACAAAGGGCCATCTGATCCCAAACTAGGCTGACTGTCTATTGTAACCAGGCTGCTGATAAACAAACTTACATATTTCTAAATACATACATATTATATACAAAATAACAGGAAGACACAGAAAAAATCAACAGTAATTTGGGTTTGTTAAATTTTTACAGGTTGATATTGTCATTTCAACTTTACACTAAGATTGAACAATGCATGACGATTTAAATTAAAAATAATATTTTTTTCTGTATATATATATATATAAACAAGTTTTAATTTTTTTATGATATTTTACCTCAGGAACTCATGAGCATCCTCTTGTCTGCCTGGTGTCAAATGTCTACATATGAGACGTAACTTTGAATAGACCTGCCAGGGCTTGATGGATGCACCACCACTCTTCTGTGTCGCCATTAATGTCGCGCGCATTCCACAAATAACACATGCTTCTGTAATATAATAAATTAAACACTTGATGTTGTACTATCACCTTAATAGTATTACTTAACATTTTTATTTCTCACAGTCACTTTTAATTTACATATTTTATTTATTTCATTTATTCATTCACAAAAGATTGAAACATGTAAGGTAGGTATTTTATAACATAACATAACATTAGTTACAATTTCTCATCAAATATTTTTCCTCTTTGGTGAATTATCTCATACCGTTTATACACCTCATCTTCTTACACTGCTACATGTGGCATTACTCAAATGTACTACTATCAACCAACTAATACGAGCATTAATTAGTAGTAGTAGTAGTATTGTAAATGTTAATACATTATTTTTTTATGTTATTGAACCATAAAAGTACCTGTTTGTTTCCCTGACAAATAAATTAATACAGGCAAAATGAATCACATTACAATGTGAAGACGCAGCGTAAGGGCAGTATTGATGCATTCATTAAATATTTAACTTAAAATTTATTAAGTGTTAAAACTTTAGTTCTGTTAATTCATTTCAAAAAATGTATCTATTAATTTTAAACATTATGTTCAAAATTTGTAGTGTTAACATTTAGTGTGTTAACATTATGTTACTAAGACAATATTTGCAATTGAGCAGCTGCAGGTTGTGACCCCACTTTAGGAGCATTAAGATTAGATGAAATGGTTAAAACAAATACTAGTAATATGTGACGCATATTGGAATTATACATCTTTAAGTAAATAAAGTAAGTTCATACCTTGTTGATTACACTTCTCAGCATGAGTGACTTCCATGACTAACCAATTAGCTAAGGCAGGTACATGAAATAGAGCCTGCAGTGTAGAGTTCAAATAACAGGTGTTGCCCACATTCTGCATGCCAGCACCGGCTGCCCATGCATTTTGCCATCCCAAGTGAACCTTTTCAAGTGGGAACAGCACCCGTTTGGGTTTGGGCAACCCTTCTTCTACATTTTTGTTGGTGTCTGCAATACAATAAATAAAATAATTCAATAAAAGTAGGAATGAAAAAAATACATAATCTCACTTAGAAATCATTCTTGAGCTAATAATATTTTCAGACATTCAATAGTTTCAAACGAAGCAAAGCTTGTACTATGAAAGCTAGATTGACTGATAAAATACTTATATAAGTACTATGGTTTTCGTAAATTTATAATTATAATATGTAAATATATAATTTATGTAGGTTTATGTATGCATGTGTGTTTTTATATTGTGTATGTTTCTGGACCTAAATTATGTTAAATTTCAAATTTTATTTTACACCTACCGCATCATATTTCTACATCACCTGAAAGTTGACTGGGAGAGAATGCCTAATGGCATTAAGTCCGCCTTTGTACAATATGTGCATTAAGTTTAAAATAAATAAATACATACATATTATACAAAGAAAACATCCAAACTCGGAAACATTTGCATATCAAATATCAATTTTGACCTGGGAATCACACCCTAGACCTAAGCACAGAATTTGCATACGCTACCACTGCACTACTGAGGCAGTTAACTTAATGCTTGAAGTTATGCTTAAATTTTTATTCATGCATTTTTTTTTTATCTAATCCCTAAAGTGTATAGTCAACAGCAATAGGCTTGCATCCTATTAGATTAGAAAGTGGGACTAAAATTAGAGTTTTCAATATGTCAGTGTTGAACACACCTTTGTCATCCTCTTCCAGGATATAGGTGGCAGTGTGTTTGTAGAAATCATATACATACATACTCAGTTGTCAAACTCAACTTCAATGTTTGATTGGTAGCTGTGTGATGTAACCACAATTTCAGCAATGTAAGATTTTTAAAGTGAAGATTCTTATTTTTCTTAAAAAAATTTAGCTTTCAAATAATTATTGATATTACTAACTTTTAAACTTTTGCTTTCGCAGCAGTCACAGTAGTCAGCCTGTGAACGGTCACAGGCAAGTGTAACCTGGTTGAAACATTAAGCAATTCAAAGGTATGTAACACCTATCACATGAGAATGGTAATCCACACACATACTTTATTTTAATATTGATGACAGTCTCCATAAGCTCTCTTCAATACCTTGTAATCCTTCACTAAATAATAATAGTCAGATACAATGTGCCCACATTACAGTAATAGGACTATTCCTTGTATTAAAGTACAGTACATCAATAGGAATTATTAGGAAAAGTGTAAAAGACTGTGACTATAGCTAAAGAAACTGATGACGAATGCTTTTGACAATATACTACGAAAGTATTTGAAACGCTAGAAATTAGCTATTTAACAATAAAATATTTCTAACACAAATTAGCAAAACATTTACAAGATTCGATACATACATTCTATAGTATGATAGTGTATTATTTCCTTGATCTCATGACGTTTGTTGACAAGTGACCATAAAATATAACCTCTAAATTGGTCTTATCGTGCATGTAGATAACAAACAAACATTATTTACAATATTAGAAGTATTGTGTAAGTTACCTGATGTTTGGCTGTTTGAACTACACTCTTTTTTGATGAGTTTACTTTCATGCACGGGTTTTTTAGGTCGAATCACCACGTACTTAGACTTCAACCCATCAAGAACATTGCTTTGGTAATCACCAGATTCTTCAAACTCAATCTTCGATAAAAGCACACTTTTTGCCGACGAATAAAGTCTACTGTCCAGCACAGAAGAACTTTGGGATTCGTCTGGTGTAAGAGATAAACGCAATGCGCTTGTTACTGGGTCGCAAATGGAAGCGGGCATTTTACCTCCAAAATTACACTATCACTTTTTCAAAATAGAGAGCACTTCATTATTGATATACAAAATTTCAACTTGGTTATTATTTAAAAAATGACGAGAATTGCTCCGTTAGTTTCGTAAACATGTGTTTTTTTAAAGACTGAGAAAACGGAACGAACTCTACATTGAGCGCTCGACTGATCCACGCACGAAACCTAATAAAAGTCAGTGTTGCCGCTTCCTAAAATTTAATCTACCGTACAGCATTGGTAGCACGTCGCGGGATGCCCGACAGAAGTGATAACTTAAACTAACCTTAATTGAACTTTTTTTTTTTTTTTTTTTTTAATATTGAAAATGTTTAACTTGAGAAAAGCTTAGTTTATTACTTAAATTTTATGTAAAGCGTCTGTCCGAAATAAGGCTGGCATTGTGGTTTAGAGTGAGAGTGGAGAGGTGAGAAAAATTGAAGGGTTCTCCCACGCATACGGCATCGGTAGGCAGGCTCATCCAAGGAAGGCAGACAGTAGAGTTGTATAGCTCCTGAGTGAGTGATATAAAAGATATATATCATTCACGACGATAAAATGTATCACTCACTCACACTAGCTCCGAATATATCAGTAACTCAGTACTAGCTCACTAGATCACTATCTCAACGACGCCGATCTTTGTTTCATGAGCGATGGAGACTACAGATAAATTAGTGAGATAGATTATAGTTGAATTCACGCAAGTTTCTTTATGCAAAATGTAAATTTTTTTTTTTTTTTTTTTTTTTTTTTTTAAAGACAACTCCCGCATTAGGAATAAATCCTGTGTCGCGGGGGACTTTACAAACATACATGAAACGGACACAAAGAACACCCAGACTCAGAACAACAATTTGTGGATCACACAAAGTGTCGTCCCATGTGGGGTTTGAACCCACAACACTCGGCGTAGTAGGAAGCGGCGTGGCGACCGCTTAAACCACTACGCCATTCGTGCTTTCATTATTTCTATAGGATCAAATTATGTATGATTTCTATTATACAACCTAAAAAAAAGCACAAGAAATAATTTCTTATTTTTAATTATTATGTAAAAGAATGTTAATAATTATGTAATCTTATCAAAATGAATAAAATTGTATTAAAAAAAATAGGTTAAACATGTAGTTTCAAAAACTGAATTTAGGTTAATATGAAAATAAAGAAAGGTTTGTATGGCGAGAGAGGCTTAAAGCACGGTACAATTATAATACAGTACTCCAACTTCATACAAACGGACGAAACGCGAGCTATACCTACGCGGCTCGATCTCGGGGTGCGCTTGGGGTGCAGACAGTCACGGCTGTACCGCAGTGTCGGACGGACGGTGTGTTGTTTTTGGTTGTATGAATTCGTCAATAACGCATCCAGACATAAGTTTTTTTAAATTACCTGGAAACTCTGAAAGGTAAGACTATAAAATAATTTTACTTACTAGTAGGTAGGTACATAATGTGTGTCTTTTTAATGGATAAGTATTTCCTTTTATCTTACGAAAAAAAAGATGTTTGGATTAATAAATAAAGCGAATAGAGTAACGGAAAGTTATTGAGACGAGTGAAATAGGTAGTTATATGCGGTTCTGAATTAATCATGATACGGTAGGTACCTACCTACTTACGCTTGTGTTAAAACTTCGGTGCATGTGTGTTTTGTTACTTTGCATAATTCAAAGTAAAGACGTGGTATTTTATTTTTAATAATATTTGTTTATTATCTGTGTGTATGAAATGTATGAATAATACTAGAATTTTTTTTTACCGTCTGTGTGTCATTAGATAGTTTTCGAAATTTTCACAAAGTGTTTCTGCTGCTACTATAATAACATATACCACTAAAAACTGGTTTCATTTTCTCGGTATTAACAATAACAGCTAGACTCATATATAATATTTAGATGTTTGAGGGTTGTGATTTTAAAACATCATAGTCAGCTGTTCAGCTTTTTAATTATTAATTAATTGGTGACCAAAGAATTTTTGTTTTGAGTTGTAGGTAGGTACCTAATTTATAGAGACGTTAATAAGCTGAGATAAAAAGTTACTTACTCGTCAGCTGTTTCTTGCATTCTAGTTGAGTAGGTAGGTGTTGGAGTTTCTAAGGATTGGAGTTTTGTAACGCGTAAGGAGAAAGCACATTTTTTTATTCTATAGAAGGATTTTTAAGCTATTGCATAGGTGACCGAATCAGGAAATTCTCAAAACCTAACGAAAAATACCTGACACCACGCAGATTTTTTTCTTTTAAAAAAAAAATGTTATGCAATAGCTTTACCGCGGCAGTCTCCGAGAGTGTCACATGTATTTTTTCAGACTTCTTCAATGGTTGCAACTGATCCGGCGAGATGATTTGGAAAATAAACCTAACTTTAGTTATTACCAAGTTTGTGAAAAACATTTTAATTTGGAGGATGTATTACATTCATCAAATAGAAAACTTTTAAAAAAGAATGCCCTACCATTGTTGATACTGCCAAGCTTAGCTAGTACTGATCCAGGAGTATCTCTAAAAGAAGATAAACAAACCCAAACTGCTCCGTTGGTAGGAAATGAAAATAGTACACAGACTGAAAATGCAACAAATGAAATCTTTACTCAAACCTCAACGAGTCTCTCTAGCAACACTCCAAGAAAAAGAAAATTGAAACTTGAACTCCTCCAATGCAGAAAGAAAATAAAATAATTAAATCTACCAATCAAAAAACAACATGCATTTTTATTGAACACTTCCTATTCAATATACAAAGTATTTCATTTATTTATATAAAAAGGATATTTACAATCACAAATCTAAATAGAAACAGAAAGTAGGCAAATATAATTAAAATGCTGGAGACGGGCAGCCCTAACGCATGTTTAAGTACCGCGCGGCTGTAGGCATTTATTTCTATCATGCGGCCGAGTTACACTACTGTATTATAATAGTACCGTGCTTAAAGTGAGTGATATACGAGTATACTGAGCTAAACGATCTAGATGAAGAAATTAATTAATTGAGAGACCAATCAATTGAATCGGATCAATGAGCTAGTGAGCTAAACGAGTTAGTGAGCTGAACGAGTTAGTGAGCTAAATGAGCTAGTGAGCTAAACGAGTTAGTGAGCTAAATGAGCTAGTGAGCTAGATGAGTGATATATATATTTTGAGCGAAATGATATATATCAATCTTTTCAGCTCAGTGATACATTTTGCGCATCACTGCCAGACAGACTGGCGCCGTCACGCGTTACGTAACGAAGCGGTTTACCCTCCCATAAGAAGTTATAACTTCAAAAAAAACAAGTCTCACGACTACTTAATACACTGAGATTTGAACAATTTATCTTGACTATTATCAAAGTAAAATGTCTATCAAATTAACATTAATTTCATTATTATACTTATCGTAAAAATCGTTAAGGTATTATTTGAAATATTTTTTAAACAAAATTTTAAACAAGAGAAAAATATGATAAACTTTTGAAAACAACAAAATTCTTCTCAATCAATAAGTATTTTGGCTATTTTATATAGGATAAAAAAATTTGGACGGTTTTTAAGTGGTAAACATTACAAATTTAAGCTATCCCAGCCAGGTCAGCTATGGAGGGGTGACCATTCTTAACACATTGAGACCCCTCCCCCTTTCTGTTGCTGAAATTAAAATCACGGGAGTACTTTAAAAAAAATTATTCCCTTATCATCCCTTAAATTAATTCACAAGGTACAAC
Source organism: Arctia plantaginis (assembly GCA_902825455.1). Classification (NCBI taxonomy): domain Eukaryota; kingdom Metazoa; phylum Arthropoda; class Insecta; order Lepidoptera; family Erebidae; genus Arctia; species Arctia plantaginis. Next base: position 11,403,719 of record CADEBD010000745.1, on the reverse strand, counting down.
TAAAATAGGACGTGATCATCCATTTGTTTTGAAGGCGCTTACAATGGGATGTCCTCAGTGATTAGTGCTAGGTCTATACTGATGAGTAAAGACAATGCTCCACCTCTGGAAGTCATATTAGAATAAAAAAGAAACCGTATATTGTCTATGGTGTTCTGCGTTTTAAAAATCTCTCTCTGTAAAAATGGCTGTTACGTGTAAGAATTATGTGAAGTATTAAAACAATAGATTAAAAGAAGATATGTTGTTTATTTGCCGCCACCTTAATCCAGGGAACTATAACATATACTGCCCTACAAACGTTAAAGTACAGTAGGTGTCAAATTGCCGATATTGAGGCAATAGCTTTAATTTAATCGTTTTTTTTTTTAATTCTTTAGATTTTTTTTAAATTTAATTTATTTGCAGTAAACGTGGTCTAAATTGTTGAAAATAGTTAAATTACTCATTAAAATAGAGTAATAATGCTAAATTAGTTTTTTTAATTATTTACTTATAAAAATACAGTATTTGACAACTGCTACATTATACTTGCTACATTATAGCTAGGGACTAAATTAAAGGACGATGGTAAAGAAAAAAACTATTTAAAATCCAGTATATGTGATTTGCATACAACTGTTTTTTACTGTATTACCGAAATCTGGATATGTTTTTTTCGGGTCCCCCCTTTATAGCAGAACTTTTTATATTAAAATATTATTTTGCATAACAACGGATAGCATTAACTACATTTCGCAGAAAATCGTTAGGCAGACACTCATTTATCATACATTCAAAACTCATAATTCTGTAAGTCATAATCATCTTATAAACTTCTTATCCATAATAATTAAAAAATAGAACCACCATATCGCCGAAAGTTCATAGTCAGAATCGTCTTTGAGCATAAATTTCATATCGATAGTCATGAAAAGGCAGACGTATCATATCTCAGAAAGTTTACGGTGAGAAGCATCTTTTGGCATATATTTCATATATCTATAACAATTGAAAGACTATCCATCATTTTGTATTTCTTCCCATAAATTTAATTTTATTTAGTTGTTTGTTTTATGTTGTGTGAATGTATCTTATTACTTGTGTGTATGTGTCTGTTGTCTTTCGCATGTATTATTACTTAATAAAACAGTTGATTGTGAACATATGTGGTTTTTATTTCCCTATAAGAAGCATGCATACAGGCATACACCATTCATGCACGCAAACACGCAGCATACAAGCAGGAATGCAGGCATGCATGCAGCATGCAAGCAAGAATGCAGCATATCTGTCACGGCTCCGGCGCTGCGGAGCTCTGGCGGTATCACGCGAGCTTATCGTCGCAGATGAATTCAACGTTCACCACCGCAGTTTCGGCTTGCAGCGTTGCTTTCAGAGTGTTGAAACCACCTCCTCCTCAGCGCGCGGGCCGCCTCGCCCCTCCGCGCCTGCACGGCCTTAAATTAACCTCTAGGGGTAGGGCAGACAAGACTACGTGGAGTCGGTTTGGCGGCGATTCGTTTCTGTCACAAACTTTTGTAGCAAGACATGACTTTTAAGATAATATTTTACTTTAAGGTAAAAAATGCTATTTTATGGCATCATGCCTAAAAAAATTCTTCCAAGTGAAATTCTGCCATCTTTATAGTATGCCAAGTGAAATTGTACCAAATAAACGTTAGGCGAAACGAAATTATGCGCAATTTTAACTCTGCCAAAGGTAATTATGCTAAATAAAATTATGCCATCATAAAAGTATGCCATTGTAAATTCGGACATATAAACATTCGGCCGAACAATAATCATACTCAATATTTTTTATGCCTTAAACATATTCCGTTAAAGAAATTTCTGCCAAGTGTGTTATGCGAAATAAATTTCTAAACATTAAGATTCTGCCAGATAGAGGGAACCCGTTTTTTTTTATTACCAATTAAAGCAAAGCACCACAATGGAGAACCTTAATTTATTTTAAATGAAACTTGAGTTTTATAGATTACACAGGCCAACAAAATTGACAAAGTTTCTTACCCAGAAACCAGAATATACTTTCTCGAAGAAGAATCGAGAAAACTCGACGTCATTTGAAAACTGAAGACTTGAAGTTTAAGATACCCTGTGTACTTTTTTAGACATAATATAATTTGAAGGGTTACATAACCTGAAAAATTGGCAAAAATGTCGTTCTTGGCACTTTTAGGTTAGAATATCTCAAATACCTGACGTGATAGAGCAATTCTGCGGCCGGATTTCGATTCAGGGCACCAAAATCTTTCTGCAAAGCATACTCTGGTTTCTGGGTAAATTTTTTTGTTGGCCTGTGTTATAACAAGTTTAATGTTTGTTTGTTTTCGGGTTCTTATTTAACATGGTATACTGCATTAAACACACCTTAAACATCAAAACTGTAGAACATCACATAACATTTTTTTCAGTGCGGAACTCCCCTCGGATACCACCCACCGCCCTGGTACCCCGACGTACCTCGGGCTGTCTGCTGTGTGGGAACCCGGATGTTCCCCTCTTGCTCCGAAGGGCGTGCAAGCTCCGTAGCGCGTCGCGCCATTACCCACCCCGGTCTGCTTCTGCTAGAGTGACAGATGGCCTCACCTGTCACCCTCAGGCCTGCGCAGAGCGACCTCCGCCCTCCATAAACTCGAGCCGTCTGAGGTACTTGGCCCGTTCTCGGGCCTGGCGAGCCGGGAGGGTTCTGAACCTCTCCCGGTCTCGCTCCACCATCTTCTTCGCAAGCATAACCTGCTCACTGAAGGAGACGTCGGAGTTCCACGCACTCTCGCTCCGCACCATGGCCGCAATCATGTTACCGAGCGAGAGATCTCCCACCCACCCACGATGGCCGCCACGAGGTCATGCCTCTGCTCCACCAACGCCGGGCATTATTTTGAGTGTGGAGCGCCGTGTCCACGGTCCGGTCATCGCAGTGGCGGCACCCAGGCGTTGGCTCCTTACGGATCAGACACAGGTGATCCCCGAAGCATCCTTTTCCAGTGATCACCTGCGCCAACCGGTATGAGACGGTCCCGTGATGCCTCTCGAGCCAATCCTCCATAACGGGTCTTACCGCCGCGATAACGGCGTGCCCAGCGCTCCTACCGTGTTGCCCAAGTCGTTCCTTCCACTCCTCCACGAGGACCTGACGGAGCTGGGATTTCTGATCCTCGATTTCTCGAGAGTCAGGATTCCGTCCCAGCTCCCGCGCCTCCTTGCGCCACCGATAAAGAGCCGCAAGGGCTCTCGCCTACAGGTTCCATGGTGGAGTTCCGGCTAGGAGACTCGCCGCCTCAAAGGAGATCGTGCGGTACCCTCTTATGACCCTGATGGCCAGTACTCGTTCCGGTCGTCGCAGTAGTACTACGTTGCTGGCCTTCAGGGCTTCCGCCCATACTGGGGTCCCATAAAGGGCCATGGACCGCACAACCCCCGAGTAGTCTCCTGCAGGAGTCATCGGGTCCCCTCATGTTGGGTAGCAGCTGCACCAATGCACGCGCTGCTTCAACCAACTTGGGGACCAGACCTCGGAAATAATGTCCGAAGTCTCATCGGCCATCAAGTACGAGCCCCAGATACTTCATCGTGGGCTCGATGCCGATGCGAGAAACTGAAATACACTATAATTTTCTTGTTTTGCAGTACAATCCATTTGACAAAAAGCTGTAAACTGCCACGAATTATGATTTGATGAATATTAAGATATTACATTATTAGATTAGTTTTAGTTTTGATACTATGCTGTTTTGTTATTTTATTTTATTAGGTAGATAAGATAGAACAAATGTAACTTATACTGTATACTGTAAGATTTTTTTTAGTGCACTGCAAGTCTCCTTATGATTTTTCCCTCTTTTTCATTTAAATTACAGTAAAATATACATAATAATTACAGTAATAATATTACTGTACTTTAGTGTGTATTGTCATTGCAAAAAAATATCAAACACAGTAATATAGTTTTTAACTGTATTTTAGATGGTAAATTCAAAAAATCTTTAGCAGTAATATGCTTGTAAAATTAATATTATTTATATTTAAAACATGTTAGTGTCATACATAAAAAAACGTAGTCGTTAATATTTTAGAACACTTTCTTGCTTTAGTAAAATAAAAAGAATACAAAATACGTTTGATTATGTATTTTTTTCTTAATTTGAAACTTTAAACGCACATATCTCCGAACTGTGTTATGCACTTACTATACTTTAATGTCTGTAGGTACCATACTTATAGAATATAGGCTTCGACGCTTTTCTTGTTATACCAATACCATCCGGATGTACTCTGAACGCGTATGCTGATGACGGTTTATTATTGGTGGAATCCGATAGAAGGGCGAGGCTTAAAAAATTAGCCAATAGATGTTTGAACTTAATATCTCATAATATAATCTCTAATATCGCACTGAGGCTTTGCCGGTGTGCCCGCCAAGGGTGTGCTTACGGTCGATCTCGAGGTGCAAAGACGTGCAGCCATGTACCATTCAACACTACAAAACATTGAATGAATGGATTGGAGAAGATGGAAATTTTCTCCAATCTTGCGATAAAATCACAAGATTGCTTCAACAGCAATCCGTTGTCTATAATGACCTCATGGAGGAATGGCAAAAACGGTGGGACCAATCATCTAAGGGGCGCTATCGTTACCACTTCTTTACATCAGTCACTTCGTCGCGCAATTTCATACAGGTCATGGTAACTTTTAGAGCAAACTGTATTCATTTAAATTAGTCGAGTCGCCATTGCAGCTTATTTTAAGAAACTAGGAGAATAAATGTTTATTTGCATTTTCTTTTGTCTCTGCCTGAATGAACTCTATCGTCTATGTACCGAATAGTTTCTTTTTTAAAGGATTTATTTGCAAAGATTTTTATAAAAATCCTGTTCTGACGATGGGTTTCATTTTATAAATTAAACAAATAAGTTCATTTTTTTAAATATACAAAATGAGCATACAATATGTAAATCAGTCACTCTCACTTACACTCAGAATTGTCACAAACGACGAATTCTAACTGATATCGTGTTGTTATACTATACATTTAGATGATGCGTCGACCTCACTATTAACGTCAATTCTAACTGGTGAACTTCCTTGAGGAGTTGTCTCACTGATATGTTCATCGTCGCTGATGAATTTATTTAATATATATAATACATTTCAATTGTATGAAATAATAGTTATTTCACCTGCAGTGAGACGATTCCGTTTTGCATTATGTATGTGAGCTTGCGCGCTAAATTTGCATTCTGCTGAATTCTCAATGCCACTTTACTTAATTTAGTAGAACTGAAATTATCTTTTCATCACACAACTGGCACAATTTCCCCTATTTAACGCCAAACAAATTGTTCGAACTGAATGATTTAAACCAGGTCTTTTGCCTATCTCTAGTGATGACCTTCAGTTTCCTCCAGATTTTTTTATTTTCTCTCACACAGAATGACATATCTTGACATATTAAAGTAGATACACAGTTATAGGTGAGTTGAATCTGTGTGAGAGACTGGTATCTGCACTAGGTACACCTGTATTACAAATTACCAGCCTCTCCTGACACTAGATGCGTAAGTGTTATCCTGTAGGTATAACTTGATTAGGTGAGAGCTAAAGCAAAGTGAAGTGAAGGAAAAATGTGTATGAGGGTGTGTGTGTGATGAGTGTGAGGAAGGTTGTGTGTGTGAATAGAGGTAATAACCCTACAACGATGAAGATGATGGTGAACGGATGTGCGTGATTGAACGTAATTTATAAAGGAAATACATTGCACTAATATGTGTAGATACGACTATACTTATACAAAAATTAGATCTTAGATAATTGTCTATTGCGGGACATATAACAGGTTTTCCGTTTCCTCATAACTGAGTGTTTTCAGCCAGTCAGAAATAGCCCTTTTGTAACGATATTTTGAAAGGCGATAGATGTCTAAAATTGCATTTACCCTGTTATATAAGTACCTGCCCATGAAACCAAAGAATTTACCAGAGAAAGCTGTGGTCCCGCGACAATCACTTTTTTGAACTACTTTATGTTTTAGCCGTTTATTATTTCATTACATTCCGTCTAGAATCGTAATGAAAACCTCTGGTAGCCCGACTAAACGTGAAGATTAAACTAAATTAAAAAAGCTAAAAATTAACTAACTAAAACTAAAAAAGCTAAACGACGTCTCAACAGTACTTATATACGTTCTTGATAAAACACATGCCATGACCTTTGTCCTAAAAACCAATAACTAAAATCCCGTAGTTCCAGTTCGAACAACAAAAAAAAGCGACAAATGTCAATGTCACATTTTGCAACACATTTGACGTGATATTATATTATCGATTTCGATTTTGAATATTATCTATTGTGGTCCGCGGTTTTTTTATTAAGGCATGGCTTGATAATAAATCATAATATTATCTAGTTAATAAAGTAATATAATAATGAATTATTTAGCAGTGCAGTTTTTAGTATTTACAACAGGTTCGATTGTTTACATTTTATTGATTTCAACTAAATTATAAACATATTTTGATTTATCATAGTCTCAATTCATGACATTAATAGTCGCTGAACATTTAAATCACTGTCGTTTAAATGTTTTTATCTGTTTTGCAGCACTATGTGGTTCATCTTCCTCAAGAGTTCTAGAATTAAGTGATAAATTTATCGACATTAGCAATGATGGCATGTGGTTCGTTAAATTTTATGCACCGTGGTGTGCCCACTGTCGCAGGATAGAGCCGATCTGGGCCCATGTCGCCCAAGCACTTTACAATAGCCCTATCAAAGTGGCGAAAGTTGACTGTACTCGTTTTACAGCGGTAGCATCACACTTCAAAGTTAGAGCATACCCTACAATAATGTTGTAAGTAAGCAATATTAACACTATGACAACTATGAACACAAATACTATTAAAAAATAATTAACACAATAGATGCTATTTTCATACATAAATTTGAACATGTTTTCACTTTTAACAGCATCAAAGGATCTTTCCGTCATGAATATGTAGGTGAAAGACAGAAAGATGAAATGGTGAATTATGCTATGCGTATGTCCCAACCAGCAGTGCAACGGTTATCTGCAGTAGACAGCTTGAGTGATTTAAAAGATTCACATTCTGTCTTTTTTGGATACATAGGGAAACAGCAAGGACCACTTTGGGTAAAGTTATTCTTTTATAACTAATTTTTTTTCGTGAATTTGATTGTATTTTAAATGTTTTTCATTTAAAATTTTCAACTTGTAATTAAGTTTTGGATTTTTTGTCTACTATGTATAAATGTACCTCTGACTGATTTCATGTTTATATCACATATTTCTATTTATCATTTTAAGCATTTTAAACCATGAAAGTCAATGAATAATAATATTAATCTTGTTAGCTAACAAACAAAAAATTTAAGTGTGTATAATTATTATATCATCATCATCATCTGCCTATCCTTTTCCCAATTTTATTTGGGGTCGGCGCAGTATGTATGCTTTTTCCATTCTACTCTGTCATGCGTCATCTCACTGTTTACTCCCTTCCTAGCCATATCCTCCTTCACGCAGTCCATCCACCTTATATATATATATATATATATAAACCTCCTTTCCAAGGAGAGGCCTATGTCCAAAAGTGGACTATTGATCGAGGCTGTTGATGAATTTTGTGATTGTCTATTATTAAGGAAGCAAACTAACTTGGCCATTGTGAACCTAATTTAGCATCTAAGGTGTATTCATTGTTGATGATCCAAATAAAATAAAGTTCAGTAAATTAAATTTGTTAGCTAACTTTTACATTTTTGCAATATGTGTATGTTATAATTGTGAAATTAATACATTTTTAATGTTACAGGAAATGTTTAATCTACATGCTGAGAAATATCAACCACACTCATGGTTTTTTGCAATGTCACATGAGTTAGTGAAAAATGAGTTGAAACCAAAGAATGGAACTTCAGTATTTGTGTATAAGGAGGGTGAAGCCTTCTTTTTTGAAGGTATTAATATTAGTGCCAAGTTTTTCTTAAATTTGCACCATCATCGGAAGAGTTTTAACTTCAAGAAATTATTATTGTATTTATGGTTTATATAATTATTATTAAGTCATATCTTTTTGAAACAGCTGACTAAAAGCATTTAATAATTATAAATAATTTAGGAAAAAAATTAATTATCAAAATTAATCCAGTTACACAAGATGTACTTTAAAACAATCAAATGGAATGTGTCAATAAAATTAAAGATTAAAAAACACATACAAAAATCGACTAATTAATATTTGCCATAACATGGTGTTGAACAGGAGTTGTTCCTTAGAATTTAATAAAATTAAAGTCTTTCTTGAACACAATTTTTCGCATTCTTTTTTAATAGCTATGGGAATGATACTATTGAGATATATAACATTGAAGAGGCCTATGTCCAGCAGTGGACTGCAATAGGCTGATGATGATGGGAATGATACTTTTATTTGTAAGTTATTACAATGTATGTAAAACAATTTATTACTAGATCAATACATGTATTTATAAGTAATAAATAATTCAAATTTTAATTAAAAAACCCATTAAAAGTAAGTAGAACTTTTAATGGGTTTTTTTAATTAAAAACTAGCAATTAATGACTATTATAATGTTAAAAATTATTATGATTCACAGCACATGAAGACAAAGAGGCCTTAAACAACACATTGGACAAATGGATAAACACAGAGAGATTTGGATTTTTCCCCAGAATATCAAGAGCAAATTTAAATGAACTAATGGATCTAGAAAAATATATTGTAATTGCTATTGTCTCTGAAAATAAACTAAATGAAATTACTCAAACAGAACGAGATTTTAAGGATATGATTGAGAACATTATCAAGTAAGTGCATCATAAACGCTTCATATACCTGTAGATTTGTAGTTAAGACCTTGTGAATTTGTATAGAATAGATGCTGCCAGAATTAAAAGGCTTATTAACTATATGCATTTCGAGGTTGAGCAATACAAATGAAAATAACAGTATGTTTCTTTTCAGAAAAAGAAAACGGCACCTCCATGAGAGATTTCAGTTTGGTTGGATGGGTTCTCCGGAGTTAGCAAACTCTATTGCCATGTCTGAACTAACAGTACCTAATTTATTGGTCCTGAATTCTACAACAGGCCACCACCACATTCCAGATGATGACCCTGTGCTTATGACTCCAGAAGCGGTCACAATATTCTTGGATCAAATACACAACCAAATAGCCCCAGTATGTATCTTTTCTTTTTTGTCATTCAAGGTTATTTGTTACACTCAGTCAGTAACAAAATATAGTAACCAACCACCTGAGCTATCCACCTGGTTGGTGAGATCTATAGAAAAATATTAGTGTAGAATAGAATAATGAAGAAGTAGAAAACACAAACTATGAGTAGTTTGGGTCTAAAAATTGCTGTCATGTCCTTGAATATTATTATTTCAGTATTATATCTATAAGATAAATTATTCATTCAGATCATAACCACTTTTTGCCCTTTTTAATCATGTTACTCTCGCTTCTTATCATCACGTCTTTTAGTTAGAACCCTTATTCCGATTTGATGAACTTTCCGACTTGAGTAATTAATCCCAACGATTTTTCGGCGCAGCCCGTTTCTTTTTTTTCGCACTTAGTTATTCATCAACAGCCTTTAACAGTCCACTGCTGGACATAGGCCTCTCCTTAGAAAGGAGGTTTTGGCCTACTATACCACGCTGGCCAGACGGGTTGGTATAGGGTTTGTGTCAAGTTTTCCTTCTCTCTGCAGTGCTGGTGTCCTGCGTATTTCGCTCCCTTAGTCGCCTCTTACGACACCCACGGGATGAATAGGGGTGGTGACACTCTGTATTCTTAATCCGTCACCACACGGAAACACACTTTGTTATTAATAATAGTTAATAGGACAATACAACAAGAATCTACTAGAATCAAATCAGGAAATGTGGAATTTGCCGTAAGGGTCATGCTTTTTCCTCATGCTTTTGTTTATTGTAAATCGCATTACTTACAATTTTAGAAAACAAATAATTAAATACCAAATGGCACAGTTACTTTATTATGTTTTTTTTTTATTTCCTTGCAATCTTCCAGACGTATGGTGGTAATAGCTGGCCTGTTCAGTTATATCGAGGGTTTTTTGAAGCTAGAACTACATTGACAAGTATGTGGCGTGGTAATCCAGTATTGACAGCGCTAGTATTTGGGCTACCTCTCGGATTTTTGTCTCTTATATGTTATTCAGTCTGCTGTGCTGACATACTTGATGCAGATGAGGATGAAGCCCCGGGTAAGAATAAAGACGTAAAGACTTAGTGTATATCTATCTAGTAAACTAATAGGGGTTAAAGTATGAAATTGCCGTTGTATAGTAGTAGACACTTTGAATTGACATAAAACCTTCATGGTGTGAGATTTTCCCTCTTCTTTTAAAAAATGTGCAACATTTGATTTTCGACTTTCAATTGTTTTTTTATACTTCAAAAATAAATAAATAAATAATAATAATAAATACGCAATATCAACGCTACGTTTGTAGAGGAGACTGCTAATGATGCACCGGGCATTTTTAGTTTAAAGGCTTTTGTAATGGAAACTTCGACTTGGAGAATGAACCACGTGGACGACACACACACACACACAGGTGAATAACACTGAATTAAAGGAGATGGTTGAAGCTGATCCGAGTCAAACTACTTAGGCATTAGCGGCATGGTTTAACGTTACCCTACCTACAATATTGACTGATTTGCATCAAAATCAATAAGATAAAAAGATATGAAAAATGGGTGCCTTGTGTTGCTTGTTGAATCGGTACAGAAATGAAAGAATATTGCATCGAATGTTTACGATAACCGTAAGCGAAAAATGCAGTGGCTGACCCCAGGTCAAACGCCGCAACAGCGCCGAAAAGCAAAGCTTACCAATAAGAAGGTAATAGTAACTGTTTGGTGGTCTCTTCATGGTGTTATTCACTATAGCTTTCTCAGGTCTGGTCAGGCAATAACAGCAGATGTTTACTGTGCCGAACTTCGAACAATGATGGCGGAACTGGCAGTGAAACAGCCCCGACTCATGAATCGATCTTCACCATTATTGCTCCATGATAACGCAAGACCTCACACTTAGGGAATGCAAATCTCCCGAGATTGGGGCTCAAGCGAGATCCGGGAGTTTATGAATAACAATAATCAAATAACAAGATCTCGCCAATTTCGAGATCTCGCGAGATTGGCAGTTTTGTGTTTTTTTTGCAAATAATCACAATATTTGTATAAATTAGAAAAAAAAAACTATAAATATTATAAGATTATAATTTATTTTCAAGAATTTTTTCAATAGACTTCAAACATTGTTTGACGTATCTGTCTATAATTTTTTATAAATTTCTAAGTAGTAAACTTTGACGTACGTATCTATCACATAACAAATGAAAGAAACAGCCAGTCTTCTCTTCTAATATCAAACAATTCTTTATCTTTTAGTAATAAAATTATAAGAGCCCCGATGCAAAAACCAACACTGCACACTCCTCAAGCGTAATTTACTCCCAGACAGCCAAGAGTTTAGCCTTTAAGTCGCTCTTCGATCTTGATGGATTTTTACGGAGAACTTTTTTTATTTTCCACCATAGAGTTTCGATCCGCGACAAGTCGGGGCTGTTAGAGTGCCATTCGATTGTAGGGATGCTTTTCGCAAGTAGCCACGTCTTCGTTGTCCTTGCAGTATGGCAGGAAGCACCATCCTGTTGAAAAATAAAGGAATCATGATGCTTAAGTGACGAAATAGAGGGCAGTAAATTCTCTTCCAAAAGGTTTTGATACCTTGTAGCATTAATAGAACCCTCCACAAACTGCATACCACCAATACCTTGTGCAGACATGCAGCCCCATATCATAAGAGACGCCGGAAACTTCACTTTGCGTTTGAGACAATCAGTATGAAATGCCTCATTTTTGTTCCAAATCACTTTTTTCCTTTCATCGCCGACTGTCACTTCAAATTTGGACTCATCACTCCAAATGATACTACGCCACTGATCGGAAGTCCAATTTAAATGATCACGAGCAAACTTCAACCTCTTTTTCTTTTGTACAGCAGTCAACAGTGGTTTCTCCTTAGCGGTGTAAAATCCGTAACCCATTCTTTTTAGGACTCTTTTGCAAGTATCAACTGAGACGTTTTTGTGAATCATGTCCTTCCATTGCACCGTGAGTTCTCCAGCTCGAGCACGACGATTATTTTTGATAATTTTCTTTAGGATTCTGTTTTCTACTGCACTTTTGATGCGTGGTCGACCAGTTTTCTTCAAACAAGAAGTCATTCTATTCTTTTTATAGTGCTGAATGATAGATTGGACTGTAGACCTGGGAAGTATCAAGTCTTTAGATATTTTGTAACTTGATTTGCCAGCATCGACCCCACAAACTATTCGCTTTCAAAGCTCTTCACACACGGGTTTGCCACGACCCATTGTTATTTGAAAACTAATGAAAAAGACTAAAAATTTCAGAATTTATACTGTCGCACTTGACACATGACACAGAATTACTTTTACAAATTTAAATTATGCAACATAATTGTACAATGAAGGAATAATCTTATTGAACTCACCGATAGACGAACTCTTTTGCATCAATTAACAATTAGACGAACTATTTTGCTTATAACTTCTTCGAATTTAAAACAGGATATGTATAAATTTAAAAAGCTAAAATAGTTTATTGGTTCATAATTAAAAAATGGCATAAGTAACGCGACATATGATAGTAGAACAGCTTAATATTTATGTAGATATACAAAAATAATGAAGTTAGAAAAATCTCACAGAGAAAATTTCACACTAGACGAACTATTTTGCATCAGGGCTCGTATTTTGTGTAAAATTTTACTCAGAGACACCTCGTCCCGCGACCGACTAACTCAGGCCGCCCCCTTTCGCGCACCGAACGAAACCGACAGATCGCAACTCCGTCCGTGTCAGTCCGCACTTCGCATAAGACGTTCTTATGCTCGAGTGCAATCTCGTTAAACTCGCCTTAGATCTCGCCCTTTTTTCGTCCGAGATCAATCTCGCTGAAAAAGGCCGAGATCTCGCGAGAACGAGATTGCATTCTCTACTCACACAACACCAGAAAAAGTTTTAATTCTACAGGAGCTGCAATTAGAAACCATATATCATCCTCTATACTCGCCAGACCTTGCTCCAACGGACTAACATTTTTTCGTGATTTGGACAACTTTCTACGTGATAAAAAAAAAAACATTAGAAAGTACAAAATGCTTACACACAGTTGGTCGACTCTAGATCTCCAGAGTTCTATCGTAAAGCCATAAATGAACTTCCGTTTAGATGGCAACAATGTATAGATAATGACGGTAAATATTTTGATTAAATAAATATGTTAAATCTTAGAAAAAACGAGTTTCAATTTTTCGGTACAAATCGGCAATTTCATACTTTAACCCCTAAATATTAATTGGTCCTTACTCCATCTCAAAGCTTGAATCTTCTGTACCATGTTAGTTCAGAAATAAATAACTGATACTCATAACTAATTTTGTGAAAGAAGCATTAACATTTTATATTCTTTCAGAAACTCACGAGAAAAAGGACTAGAAATGGATCAACATGTTTTTTTTATATTTTTGGAAAATAGACTTCATCGACTAGATAGACTTCGCTAATGATTGCTTGTAATGATTAAGAAATGGTTACGGTTTTTTTTTATTTCCTAATATTAGAACAAACCAATAATGTTGTGTAATTTATCTTGTAGTGTAAGGAACATTTAGAATATGGATAGGTGTACCATGTAATGTCGTCAAAAATACTAAGATTGTTTTCTAACCTGTTGTGTAAGTCACCTTACGGGGAATTTTATTTTGTGGGTTTACATGTAAAGAGTGGTAAACAATGAAGTAATGTTGGATATCGCGGGTAAGCCTGAAGTTGACATCTAGACTATATTTAGACGTGTAGCGCTTGAGAGAAAATCAATAATTTTAATGAATATAATTTAATAACGAATTATTTACTAACCTTTCTTCTTAGTTATTACAAAAGAGTTGTGAAATCAAAAAATATAAATATACTTACAGCAGTTACTTTTCACGAATTTTATATTTTCTATCAGCTTTCAAATCCCACCACCCAAATTTTGATGGGTTTATTCATCATCATCATCAGCCTATCGCAGTCCACTGTTGGACATAGGCCTCATGGGTTATATGGGTTATGGTTGGTTATGGGTTTATTATTCGACATTAAAGCCTTATTCGTCAGTGGCACATCTGTTAAGTACTACTTACCTATTTAAAAAACTTGAGGTCACCGAAAGTTACTGTGACCCGAAACAAAGTGTTAAATAAAAAAGGTTAATTCGCAATTCCCTTAATTCTAGTCAACGGCTAACGAACTTCTTAATTTATATTCATAATGAGTGTAGTAAATAACGCTAGAAACGTAACACTGCATGTACTTCCGCCCGCTACCACAATTTAAATTCTGAACTTTTTTTCTAGTTTTGTAAGCTTAAGGTGTTTGATTCTATGAGGTTTTTCTATATAATAAATAATAATAATAAATTCTTTTTTGTAACAAATGATCCATACAATTCAAGTGCAAGCCCTGATTCCCAAACTAGCTATATCGGGGATCAGTTCCTTCCCAAAAAAAATATTTTTGCTCATTGACCATTTGCTTCAAAGTGTTTTTTGAACCTATGACTTTTGTTGGGTTCGGCTCATCTTGGAACACCCAAACCGTTGATTGTTGTTTAGTTTCAGGATAATACGCATATATCCAAGAATTATCACCTGTGTGGCTATTATTGACAGCCTTTGAACGAAATTTTTTACGAGTTAAATCCATAGCGATAAAGACACGCAATTTTCAAAATGACGCCACAAAGGATAAACAAATGACAGCTACATGAAACAAATTGTATTCTTCAGCCAAAGAATTCCATTTTTAAATGTAATTTTTAACATATAATTACTTTTTTAATATGGTTCTGTAACTGGCCAGTTCCGGATACATAAATAGCAGCCCTCGTACTGAATGTCCAAGACATCTTGGGCATTACCACTTAGTTCACGATGGTTTCACAGTATTTCATCATCATTTAAATCATATCTAACTATTTTAGATTTTGTAAAAAAGAAAAATAAAACAATAAAGTAGTGATAAATAACTTATGCCTTGTTGGACTATCATAGTTGGTTTATATTTAACTTGGCCCCCTTCTATTCTGTTTCAATTTTCAACATTATGTTTGTTAGAAAGAGCCATTATTTCCCTTTTATCGTTCCACACAAAAATACACCGTTGCCTACGACCGGATGGCGTAGTGGTTTGTGTAACGGACTGCTATTCCAAAGGTCGCGGGTTAGATTCCCGCTCAAGTCAAACATTTGTGTGCATGAACATTTGATGTTTGATTTGGTCTGGGTGTTTCTATGTATAAAGTTCTATGTATTTACAAAAAAAAAGTATATATGTATTTATATCAGTTGTCTAGTACCCATAGTACAAGCTCTGCTTAGTTTGGGACTAGATGGCGTTGTGTGTATGTGGTAGAATATTATTCCAATTTGGTCTCAATCACTTCCGATGGTTATTTCTGCACCAACGCCTTCCAAAGGATCTTCCCAAGTCTGTAATATCTTTTCCAATTCGTCTAGAGAATCAGAAGTACAGGGGACGGTATTTTAAAATGGATCCATTGTTACTAAAAAATGAAACAATTCACTATTGTTAATTTCTAGAAACACGTGCATTGAAAACGAAAGGTAGTTTTTTTTTTGCTACGAAGTAACATATTTGAGTCAAAGTTTACCGTTAATTATAAACGATTTGTGATTATTTGGTACCTTTAGTGTACTTGTTGAAAATGCAGTACACCCGCCACGCTGACATACGTTAACAAGAATAACTGTAAACATGTTCCTACAATCAAAAATCAAATAATTCCAAAGGTACCCTAGTAAACAATTTGTTAAAAATGTTTCAATTCCAGAATCTTAATTCTTATATAAACTCGCAAGGTGAGACCTTGGCAACGTTAATTAAAATCTAAGTAGACCGACTTTCTACCAAAACTGATATGGAAATATAAAATACTGGATCTCTTGATATTGTTATGATCAACAACAAATTTTCAACCTGTTCGGATGTTGATCTCTGTTTATACAAAAGCATTTCGGGCTACATCTGTACGTACAATAACGACATGATGACTTAACTTACTAAACACGAAAATTTTTAAGCGAATGAACGGAAATCTATGATTCGAGGTGTCATACTTTCTAGCGGTGACTTGGCATTGTACAGAATTCAGAATCACATCAAAAAAACGTACGAAATTGTATGCTCAAAAGAAAAAAGTACTACAAAGACTTACGAGAAAACAATGATCAAATGATTATTTGTCGAAAACTGCTACATAGTGAAAACTATGTAGCAGTTTTCGACTTTCTTATGAATCAGAGAAAAGTACAAGAAGTGTATGTTCAGGGTTTAAAGCATTGACTGCACGGATGGCGTAGTGGTTTAAGCGGCCGCCACGCAGCTTCCTTCTACGCCGAGTGTTGTGGGTTCAAACCCCACATGGGACGACACTGTGTGATCCACAAATCGTTGTTCTGAGTTTGGGTATTATTAGTGTCAGTTTCATGTATGTTTGTAAAGTCCCCCGCGACACAGTATATATTCCGAATGCAGTTCTTTAAAAAAAAAATTAAAAGTAAAAAGTAATTTTATACGCCGTGCCATGCCATCTCACCGCTAGAAAGTATGACACGGGTCGTGCACTACATTAACGAACAATTTAATATGCGGTTAATAT
This sequence comes from Arctia plantaginis, assembly GCA_902825455.1. Lineage (NCBI taxonomy): Eukaryota > Metazoa > Arthropoda > Insecta > Lepidoptera > Erebidae > Arctia > Arctia plantaginis. The sequence goes on along the minus strand of CADEBD010000745.1, from coordinate 11,386,875 downwards.
TACTATTTGGTTTATCCAAATGACTGTGTGTGTGTGTGTTATGTGTATTATTATTTATAATGATAATTTTAGTTAATTGGTACTGTGAAATTAAATTGAACGATAAAAAATGATAAATGATATTTATTTCTGAAAGTAAATCTTTTCAGATATTTTTATAAGTCGGACTTTACAGCTAGAAGGCGCCGGCATTTCCTAAGATTCCTAACCACAGATGTGTCTTTTTTTAAGTCCGTGTACAATGTTAAAGATAACTATGTGAGTACAGTATAGGGTCTTGGTTGGCCTTTTGAAGAAAAGACCATAGTATTGAGTCGGCCCGTCCATACAGACGGCATACGAGCCCCCGCCATTGTATGGCCTAACCAATATAATCAGGATCAACAACCCGGAACACGAAACTACCGCCTGCAGGACACTTGAGTAGGCCGTGGAAACACTCCAAACCACCAGAAAGTTACTAAAATAACATTACAAGCCTACACTATACTCACATTTACTACTCGACCGAGCGAACTAGACGACTGTCAAACGTGACGTCATTGACTTCGGGTACGGATAGCAGAATAATCCGAATGATTGACAGGTGTTATTTTTTCCTAAATAAAATTACTTGAAGTATTAAGTTTTACGCTTTGTTTATTATTAGTTCAACTAATGTTCCAAGTGAGCGCTAATCTTTATAAGCATTTGGTATAAAGAATTAGAATGTAACACGAGAAAATATTTTTATAAAAATTAGTTATTTGCGTTATTTACAGATATTTGATTATTACGGGTCTGGGTGCTTGTATGTATTATAATAAAGTATATATCTATAAATCAAAAGTATATAAGTATGTTTATTCGTTGTCTAGTAACCATAGTACAAGGTCAGCTTAGTTTGGGATTAGACGGCGCAGTGTCAATCATCATTATCAGAGCGTAGTGTTGTATACAAAAATGTGAATGATATATAATTATAATTATATAAATACGTCTATGGACAGGGTGAGGACTGCTGAACTTCAGGACTCTTAATATTTTTTCTCACTGCCCACTATGTATTATTTTACTTTTCCCCATATTCCACAACAAAATACTAACAGTTTTAATCATCAACAGCCTTTAACAGTCCACTGCTGGACATAAGCCTCCCCTTAGAAAGGAGGTTTAATAAGTAGCAAAAATTTTACAAATTAAAACAAACTTAACAACATACGAATGAAAGCTAAGAGAAAAATAATCAAACACGTGCTAGCGGTAGCAACATTGCGGACGGTACTAAGACGATCGCGGTACCTGCAGGGAGGTGCGGGCGGGGAGGCCGCATTCCACGTCTTGGTCTAAAACGCTTGGTCGAGTAGTACATATTTACACAAAAAAAAACCATATATTTCAAATAAACAAATTGAAAACAAACGAAATAGGAATTACAACAAAAAATTAAATGTTCATCACTTTTAAATGAGGGAATCAGCAGCATCAATCACAAGCAAATTTTTCACCTAAATAATCTGTAACCGTGTAAATTTGCACATAGTTTTTGTTTAACTAAGGACTTAAATTTGTTAATACATAATTCTTTATTGTAGAATCGCACGCACTGACATCGAAGAGACTTGCTTACTTTTTGTAATCTAGTCGTTCGCAACACGAGTGTATCTCTATTTCTGGTGTTAATATTCTGAACGTTGCTAAATTTTGTGAATAAATGAGTGTGCGTTACCCCAGCAAAATAATGTCGAAAATGGTCATTTAAACGTTATAGATAATTAGTTGCTCCCCTTCTGTAATTGTTAGGCTCATTTTTAAATTTGTTTCTCTTAAACTTTTTTAGTTATTTCAAAAAAACATTTCCTGCTGGGGTAACGTTTGAAACGTTACCGCAGCCAGACATTTTCTTTTTTAATTGTAATATTGAAATAAATTTTAGCTAGATAATTAGTTATCTGGACTAGGTAAATGTTACAACTTATTTGGTATTTGTATTTTCTTCGGCTGCGAAGTTATTCGAAATCCTGCTGGAGTAACGTTTGTGGGTTTGCTGGATCTCTGAAACGGGTAAGCGGATTGTAATCATCTTTTGTACATAACTTCTTAAGGATTAGTTTTACTTTGTTCGACAATAAAATAACAAAAATAATGGACCGTTTAAAAATTATTTAGGTAAGTATGAAAACACTTCAATACGTCCTAACACTTTAAATAAGACCTCTAAAGACTTACTTCAAACGTTATTCTATTGCTTGTAACTACCTTCAAATGTATACGAATTTTCGTAAGAATACTATAAGTGACTAAAAAGTTATGATGAAATGTAGCTCTCCACGTTCACGATCACAATGTGTGCGGCCTTTTTTGGCCACCGATAAACCTGTGTGTGGATATATAAACTGAATGTTATGCCAATAATTAGTTGTTTAGTTCAGTTGTCTACCTGTAGAATTTCAGCGTCGTACATATAATAATTTACGAGATACCTAATTAAATAAAAGTCATTAGAAGGTGCAAGTCCGTGGTAATCCGACCATGTTTAGGTGGTTACAAAAAAGCGATCACCCAGTCTATTGGGCTGTCTTTTAAAATGTTTAGTGTAATACACCTTACGATTTCGGTACAGTTGCGTACAGTGTTAAATACATTCAATATTTATTCATTATTATTACCTATTATTTATTTTGTGTTTTTCCCCAATTGATCTTAAGCACTAGTTTCTTTACTTAAAATTTCTTTAGTCTTTTTTACTACCGGAGCTACAATCAACAGAAAATCTGCACTGGTCCGCTAAAATTATAAATATGTAGATACATGTATGAACGATTCACCTTACTGCAATAAATCGAAAATTTAAACCAATAAGAAATCTTTTAATTTCTTTGATTTGATTTGATTTTTTTGTAAAGAAATAACACTAAAGTAATTGTATTTTATTTTGGGTGTATAGAGCTTAGACTTGAATGCATCCAAATATTCAAAGCAACAAGTCATCTACAATAAGTTAAAATAGACCGAATAGTAGAAGAATACAGTTGTAAATTAGAATGCATCAACATTGCATCGCCCAACAGTCGTATTCCTCGTAAGAGTAGGTAATATTGTTCTGTAGTCTATACCGAGAACCGAGAATTATCTATACCTATGTACCTACCGTTAAGCGTTGAGCCCGTGACTGTTGATTTCTGTTAAAAACGAACAGTTGTTAAATGATATTTTGATATAATAACGGTAATTTAATTTATCGAGTGAAAGTGATACATTTTTATAGATAAAATTATTGGTCAGATAATATTTGTCAATCAAGAATCGCTGATAATACATCCTTCGCTAGAACGCGGGAGGGGAGGGGCGAAGGGATACTTCATTGTTTGCAATTTGCATCTAGTGCACTAAACTTGACCCTTAGGCAGATAATATACGTGTTGTAAAGTACGTGTGCGCTTCCGCTTTATATTTTTGCAAATATTTATCGTATTCTTGAGAGTTCTTCAATATGTGTTTACCTAATTACTAATAATGGGCATTAATGCTAATTCGATTCAATTTAAGTAATTGTCAATTCTTGTCTTAGGATATTAATTACTAATGCTAATATTGAAATTTCGTTCAGGGTGAACCAATTAAAAACGATCATAACTTGTAGGTAGGTATATCACTTATTACTAATTTTATATAAATAATTTATTTTATTATAATTTAACTCACCGCGATTTTGTGATCAAATATTTTATTTTCTCCAACATTATTACAGAAATATTGCAATACACAGTTTGTTCGCGATATGCTAGACTAAGTCAATTCATCACTTTAAAAAATCCCCATCTATTCACAAAATACCTATTTACAACGCATACGTTACACTCTTCAAAACTTAAATTACCTATACCTACCCTAAAATTAAACTTCAATTAACAAATACTACGCAGGTACCAATTCTATGAACAACTATAAACAATTCACCTTAACATTACGAGAAAACAAAAGCATTCAAAACAATACCTAATCTCCCGGCTGATTACTAATTATGCAATAAACAATTCTAAATAAAAATTATTTAAAAAACATGTAGTTTTTTGTAACACTTATGTACATATTCGTAGTAAGCTTGCAAATAATATCCTACATATTTTAAAAGCCAGCACAATGTACTGGGTGATCGCTTTTTTGTAACCACCTAAACATGGTCGGGTTACCACGGTCTTGCACCTTCTAATGACTTTTATTTAATTATCTCGTAAATTATTATATGTACTACGCTGAAATTTTACAGGTAGACAACTGAACTAAACAACTAATTATTGGCATAACATTCAGTTTATATATCCACACACAGGTTTATCGGTGGCCAAAAAATGCCGCACACATTGTGATCGTGAACGTGGAGAGCTACATTTCATCATAACTTTTTAGTCACTTATAGTATTCTTACGAAAATTCGTATACATTTGAAGGTAGTTACAAGCAATAGAATAACGTTTGAAGTAAGTCTTTAGAGGTCTTATTTAAAGTGTTAGGACGTATTGAAGTGTTTTCATACTTACCTAAATAATTTTTAAACGGTCCATTATTTTTGTTATTTTATTGTCGAACAAATTAAAACTAATCCTTAAGAAGTTATGTACAAAAGATGGTTACAATCCGCTTACCCGTTTCAGAGATCCAGCAAACCCACAAACGTTACTCCAGCAGGATTTCGAATAACTTCGCAGCCGAAGAAAATACAAATACCAAATAAGTTGTAACATTTACCTAGTCCAGATAACTAATTATCTAGCTAAAATTTATTTCAATATTACAATTAAAAAAGAAAATGTCTGGCTGCGGTAACGTTTCAAACGTTACCCCAGCAGGAAATGTTTTTTTGAAATAACTAAAAAAGTTTAAGAGAAACAAATTTAAAAATGTGCCTAACAATTATAGAAGGGGAGCAACTAATTATCTATAACGTTTAAATGACCATTTTCGACATTATTTTGCTGGGGTAACGCACACAATAAATGAATATTTTTCTTGACATACACTAATTTTTAATATATATATATTGAGAGGAGACTGTCATAATACCAATTTCGTTAAACTTGTGACTGCCTATAACGGAGATTATAAATTGCGCGAATAGCTCTCTTTTGCAACACAAAGATACTCTAATGGCAGCAGCATTTCCCCACAAAAAAATACCGTATGACTTTACACTACGAAAATAGCTAAAATACACTAGTCTAGCTGTTTCTACATCGATTAATTGACGAATTTTCTAAACCGCGTATGTTGCAGAGCTGAGTCTATTCGACAATCCATCAATGGGTGGGCCCCACTGCAATTTAGTGCCTAGAGTTATACCCAAAAACTTAGTGGTGTCTATAAGATCCACTGGTTTTTATCTGCTTAACATTAGGTGTAAAAAATATAATACATTTCGTTTTTTTCTCGTTTAAAAGTAAGTTATTAACGTTGAACCAGTTCACGACCGTCGGAGTTGGAGAGAGTGTTACTCACGTCGTCAATAACTAATTTCTGTCGTTTCAGTTTAAATAAAAGTGAAATGTCATCTGCAAATAGCACTATCTCCTGATTATCTTTTATCAGATTAGGTAGGTCATTTATATTAACGAGAAACAAAAATGGGCCAAGAATTGAGACCTGCGGAACTCCATAGTGACCAAAGACCTGTTCATTAACTTCCACTCTGGATCCTACTACCCAAATAAGAGATAAGAAGATCCAAAGCAGTACCTGCCTTATTCCATACTAATGCAATTTTCTGATCAATGTTTCATGAAAAACGCAATCGAATGCCTAGCCAAAACACACCCAGCGCATCCCGTTTATCCTCCCAGGCACCAAATATACTTTTCAGAAGTTCAACATACGAATCACTTGTCGAGCGACCTCTTCTGAAGCCAAATTGTTTTATGTGTAGAATATTGTTTAGACTAAAGTGAGTTTGCAGCTGCTCTAGCATTACTTTCTCAAAAATTTTACTGAAAGTAGGTAACACTGAAATAGGTCATAATTTGTAGGATCAGACGTGCTACCCGCCTTAAATAAAGGAATGATCTTAAATCTTACTATACTTCATTAGGTCAGGAAATACACCACATTCAATGCCCTTATCATTGAAGGTTTTAACGATATCTCTATCGGTGACACAAATACATCTTAACTTATACTTTGTCCTCTTTGATGTATTACCCATCTTACATAATATTCATCAATCTATAAGTACATTTGAAATTAAAAGAAATATTTTAAAAATTACAAACATTTTATTGTATACTGAGATCTCTAATACTTCTCTTACATCTTATATAATACATTAAAATACAAAGACATTTGAAGTTAAGTGTTTTAAAAATTATAAATCTTTATTGTATCCTGAGATCTCTTTAATGCTTTACCTATCTTACATCTTAGATAATATTCATCAATGTATAAAGACATTGAAATTAAAAGAAATTACAAACATTTTATTGTATACTTTTTGTATACTGAGATCTCTTTAATACTTTACTTTTCTTAGTTAGATAATACATCAACATACAAGGCATTTAAAGTTAAATGTTTTGAAAAATTACAAATCTTTATTGTATGTTAGGACCTCTTTAATGCTTAACTCATCTTACATAATTCATTAATGTATAAAGACTTTTGAAATAGTAAGAAATGTTTTAAAAATTCCAAGTCTTTGATGGTATACTGAGACGACTTTAAGCCTTTACGCATTTTACATCTTAGATAACTCTTCAATGTACAAAGACATTTCAATTAGTTGCACGTGTGCCTTGAATTGTTTGTACCAATTATTGTATTTGCTACTAATGTCAGACCTCAGTTCCATACCCTTATTGCTTTTCTTACTATAGATACTCTCAACATCAATTTTTTCTTTAATTTTCGGCGGCACGCTTTTTGTAGACCTGCTATAAAGACATGAGTGAGTATTGTAACCATCATCACCATTACTTGTAGGACTTGCTTGACTACTATTCAATATTGTATGGTCATCGGGTGTTTTACTTTTTTTATTGATAATGTTATCATCATTATTACTTGAAGGACTTACTTCACTACTATTCAATATTGTATGGTCATCGGGTGTTTTACTTTTTTTATTGATAATGTTATCATCATTATTACTTGAAGGACTTACTTCACTACTATTCAATAATGTATGGTCATCAGGTGTTTTACTTTTTTTATTGATAATGTTATCATCATCATAACTTGTAGGACTTGCTTCACGACTATTCAAAAATGTATGATCATCGGTTATTTTACTTTTTTCGTTGACAATGTTTTTTGATTTCATCTTGTCTGTCTCACAGTCCGTATCACCTTGTAATCCTAAAAGAATATTTGGGTAACTTTCAGCATTTGACCCGGAATCAAAATATGTTTTAAAAGTATCATCTTGAACTGCAATAGCCTCATTGCTTTCAGTGTCATGTACTTTGAAAGAATCCATTAAATCGTTAAAAGATTCTAGTTTAATTTGTTCAGATGCCTCATTTGAGAAGAATATTTTTGCAAAATTTTTATCTTCCACATTACTATTCTCGAGTGCTTGATATTTTGGTATCTCTGCCAACTCATTGCAATGATCATTAAATGTTTCTTTCTTTGTATTTAATAATTTAACTTTTTCTGTTTCTAGTGTTTTACACTTGCTGTCAACTGTATCAGATGTTTCACAACTTAGTTCTATTTGGGGTGTTTCACTCATTTTTTTAATATTGGAATTGTTGATTTTCCCTACTTCTAGTACTTCATGGATATCTTCGACTGATGGTATTGTAGTTACTCCTTCTATTTGTGACGTTTTGCTTATTTCTTCTGTTTTTGATATTTTACACTTTTCATTTTCTTGTGATTCATCTATCTCATCATAGTCACTTAACTCATTACCATTTGACAAATAATTAATTTTTAAGGAATGGCTTATGGTTCTTATAGTTTTTTTTAAGTTTTCAAGTTCTTTTCCCTCACTCACAATGGAAACAGCAATACCATATGATCCAAATCGCCCAGCTCTTCCAATCCTATGTAAGTATGTTTGCCAGTCACTTGGAGGTTCAAAATTAATAACAAGATTTACATTTGAAGCATCAATACCTCTTGCTGCTAAATCTGTTGACACTAATATTCTGCATTTATATTCTTTTAATGTTTTTAATGCATCTAAACGTTCAGTTTGTTCTAGTTGACCATGTAGTTTATCTGCAGGCCATTTTTTTTGCACTAACATCTTACATAGTTCTCCTACCCTTACTTGATAATTACAGAAAATCAAACACTGTTTAAATTCTATAGTAGATAAAATATTCAGTAATTCTTCAAATCTGTTTTGTGTTTGAACTACAATATTCATGTTGCTTTTTACGGTTGTAACAAACTGTTTAATTCCTAAGAGTATATTTGTACTGTCTGGACATATGTGCTGAGCCTTTTGAACATAGTTTTGCAAAATGTCTTTTAATGTATCTGGATATGTAGCACTGCTCATAACTACTTGCTTTTGTTTAGGTAAAATTGAGAATATGTAGTTTATATCTGCTTTAAAACTTCTATCCATTAATTTATCAGCTTCATCAAGAACTAACAGTCGTACAGCTGAGACATCTATGTATTTCTTTTGAATTAAATGCCTCATGCGCCCTGGGCTACCAACAACAATGTGTACCTTCTTCTGAAATTTTTCTATATCTTCTTCTACTGGAAGTCCACCCATAACAACTTCAACATTTAGACCTGAAACAAAAACTAATATTCTCAATATTTATCAATCTTATTCTGAATTTCTAATGTGCATACCATCTTTATGCCAATGACTTGCAGCTCTATTACCAAGCCTCGATAGACGACATAAATGAGGCCACTTTTATGGTTAATAATGACCTGGAAGTTACAAAAGATTGGGCTAATAGGTTTGGTTTGACTGTGAATCCAGGGAACTAATGACTGTAAGGTTAGACTAAGGTAATCTGCCATCTATTTCTTTTCACGGCATAATTATTCCCTCAGTTCTTTAGGCGTAATTATGGTTAGGTAGAGAGGTTATTGTCCCTATCTTGGATTATGGTGATGAATGCTATTGTGGACTCAATAAATATAACTGCCTTCTGGATAACTGCATTCAATTTGTCTTTTACTTTCGCAAACATGACCATGTTTCTTCCTTTCGTCTAGAATTAAATTGGCTTACGATTCGTTAGCGCTGTCAACTGCGCGCCCTCACCACCCTCTATTTCATTCTCAATTCACCTATTTCCCCTTCCTGCCAGACATCTTCATTCCAAATTTCTATATTCCAATCACAATAGAACACTTGGTTCCTCAAACAATCCAATTCTGCTATGCCCCACTCATACTTCTTTCTCATACACTGGAATGCTCTCCCTATGGAAATCGGGATAGCACTCTGCCATTTATCATTCCAGACGAAAGTTCGAGCTAACATTTTGGATACCCTAGCAGATTCATCACAACGTTAAAGTTACATTTGTTTGTAACTTAGGAAGTATATATGTATGTGTATGTATCTAGTATGTATGTATGTATGATATTTGTCCTATTGTTTCTGTCTAACTTCTCAATAATTTCTCTTTCTTTTAAAAACATTAATTTCGAATGCCCCACACATTTTCACACCACCCTAAGGTAGTCTGAGAGAAAATGCCTGTGGTAGTGCACTTCTGGACATAGGTCTCTCCAATTGCACACCACTTAGATCGATCTTCGACTTCTCGCATCCATCTCCTGCCAGCCATCTTGCGCACTCCACCTGGTTTGTGCGCTCCTATACTACGTTTGTCGAGATGCGGTCTTCGCTCAAGAACTCGTTCACTCCAAAGTAGCTTGGTTAGCTCACTAGCCAACCTCTTCTAGAAGCATAAAGAACCACTCTCGAGCCTGAATGCGGGAATCAGAGCCCATAACCAATACTCCAATGGTTGCAACTTTAGCTATGATGGGCAGGACGCACTGATTGAAAACTTTATGTATGTAATTTTAATACTGTGTGTGTGTCTGTCCGTCCTTCTGTCTTTTATCTCTTCACGCTTAACTGCTAAACCGATAGTCTGACTTCTGGAAAAGGACAAAGGGTAATTTCATCCCAGAAATCATCCTTTTAGGTAGTAAAAAAGGGAGGTGGAAGTTTGTTTAGTTAATCAATAACCGCTGAACCGATTTAGATAAAATTTGGTATGGACAACGCCCGCATTAGGAATATTTCCTGTGTCGCGGAGGCTTTACAAACATACATGAAACGGACACAAAGAACACCCCAGACTCGGAACAACAATTTGTGTAATCCACAAATTGTCATCTCATGTGGGAATCGGACCCACAACACTCAGCTTAGTAGGAGGCGGCGAGGCGACCGCTTAAACCACTACGATATCCATGCAGTCGAAACTCACTTACACGTAAATAGTGGTTCACTTCACACATTTTAGTGAAGATTAGTCATGTTATAGAATTATTGTAATAGTAGGCCAAAACCTCCTTTCTAAGCAGTCCAGCAGTGGACTATTAAAGGCTGTTGATGTGATGATGTGAGAATTATTGTACTTACTTTACAAATGTAGTCTCTCAATGCTAGTTAAGTTAAAATTGCTATTGCCAGCCAAAATACATGTTTTTACCTAGTTTGGCAATGGAGCCTATCTCATGTTTAAAGTGTAACTTACACTAGTTTAATGTTGCACAAATTGTATTTCTGTTGGAACAATAAATATTATTATTATTTAACTTACCAATATATTTTGAGCCTATTTGCTTGATGACATCAGTGATTTGGGCTGCTATTTCTCTTGTGGGTGTCAGTATAACAGTCTGTAAAGCCTTATCCAAGTCAATTTTTTCCAATGCAATCACAGTAAAAACTGCTGTTTTACCTGTCCCAGACTTTGCTTCCAGAAAAAGATCTGCAAATATATGCAAACATTGCTTACTTGGTACACACTTAGTACTGAATGTAAGAACTGAAGCAATCATGTAGTATAACTACTTATAACTTATATTGTTCTGCAGTTCTGTATTTACAGAACAATAAAGATTTCATTGAAACCTGCCTAGTTCAGGCACTTTTCTTCACTGTAAGTGACTTGTTAAGTATGACTCTTTTTGTTCTAATTTTTTAACACATGCCACTAAGGTTATAGAATACTATTAATATTAAATAGGCACTAATTCTAAAGATGGTTTTTATTACAAGATTTGCAAAATATTTTTCTGAGAAATAAATTTAGACGCAAACGGGCAGTAATTGTATATAGACCGACACAGTCAGACAACTATCTTAATTATTTTCGACAAGAAAAGTTAAATTATTGAAACAATAGATGTGAGATAGTAGATCCCACATCTATTGTTTCAATAATTTAACTTTTCGAAATCAACCTATTGCTTCAAAAAGGACAGATTTTAAACAATTTTACGAAATAGTCAGTCACATAGTGTGACTGACTATTTCCACTTTATTATTTAAATAATAACTTTTGTAACAAAAAGTGTGGGTGGATCTTAAAAAGATACTAGGAGTTTATTTTTTATATCATACCGAATCCACATTTTCCAAGAGGTATACCATGGAGCTGTATTGGAGAAGGTTTATAAAATCCAGACGTCTTCAAGCCCTCCAATGTATCATTTGAGAGGAGCATTGAATCAAATGTAACATCGACAGATATTTCAATATCTCGAGTTCTTGCACCCTCCATAAGATTGTGAGCTAGAACCATTATTAAAGATTAAATTAAACTTTGAATTAACGAGTAAAAAGTTAATGAAGTGCTCGATCTCGAAAACACACTAGAGATGGACGATATACATCGATTTATTTAAAACACTCGATGTATAGTAACGATGCATCGTATTAAACCGATGTATTGTTAATACTTCAACATCGAATATATATCGATGTTTTTTATTCGATGCATCGACCAAGCAAATTATGAATGAGTATAGTGTTGTATAGCCGCCAAATAGCTATAGTTTATTGAACGGGGTTCTTTTAATTCGCCCGTTGGAACGCTGTAGGTCGTTCGACTAGTATTATTCGTTTGTTCGCGGGAAAATTAAATTAAACTTGATTTTTATTATGTGAAAATACTAGATTATGAATTCACTTTAAATAAATACTCGCTGAATTGAACGAAGGAACCGACTGAAGGGGAAGAGATTAAGTAAACTTTTGTTTTTACATGGCATTGACAAAAAATATTGGAATATGTAAAGAAAAATGTGTTGGTTGTGTGATTTTGAATTTGAATAAATATACACGGTGATTTTGAAAGCGTTTTGGAAAAGAAAATTTTGAATTATTTATCAGTAACAGAAGCTATATATAACGTTAATTTAATAAAATATATATTTTTTTTATCATCAAAGTCGATATTCATATCGTTTACAGAGAAAAAGTCAGAACCAGTGGTAGTAGGCTATTCAATCACACGTAGGTAAATACTACGAATAGAAATACTATGCGTTTTAATATCGAGTCACATCAAATCGTATTCGCCAATAAAAACAAAGCTACCGAGTTGCGCCGGAGTCGTCCAACCAATGACGTCTGCCCCGTAGGCGACAGTACGAATTGAAATGAGTCGACAGTACGAATTTTCAAACGTGGAATACTTCTTGGCAATGGTACAGCTGTACGCTACTGCCAACTACAACTTGGAAGAGGCTCGGCGTTTGTATTCCCAGCCGGAGCATTTAAATGCACTACGGCTACGTGGAATTGAAAGCCCTCAAATTCCCTCCACACCTACCATCTTGGCTGCAACCCAACGTCTTCTCGACCACGGACAATTTCGTGCGCCTACTCATGCGCAAGGTCAAGGACGTTTTAATTATTATTCGCCGGTGTAGTGCGTGCATACCTGGACAATGAGCTTAGTGATCGGTGGATAGGTCGAGGAGGGCCAGTGCCTTGCCACCTAGAAGCCCGGACTTAACGCCCCTGGATTTTTTCTTATGGTCGGAAATAAAAAGACTTGTTAATACACGGGAATATGAAAGCCGTGATAATTTACGCATTGCGATAGTGGACGCTTTTGATAAAGTGAAAAGTGATAGAGACACATTAAGAAAATTAAAAAACAATTGCATTAAACGTGGACGTTTGTGTATTGAATGCAGCGGACTCCATTTTGAGCAGTTCCTTCGATACAGAGAACTGTAAATAGTGTAAATAGGTATGTAAGTTAATTATTCTGTAGATAGCTCCGATTTTTTAAATACGCCTGAAATATTTATACCTACAGTCCGTTGATAAATTGATTTGTTGTGAAAAGAACAATCGTGGTTAATAATTGTGACAAATTGGAGTCTATCTACGTAAGTACTCGCTAGCTCGCGCCTATAGGTGTACTTTTGTCAGCTGCTGTGTTAGCGTCGGCGGTGCGCAGCGGCCGCCGAAACGCCCACGGACGTGTTTCATTCATATAAGATAATGAATGAACGATCAGTCCATTACTAATTTCCAAGTCGATCGAGTAAAAATGAATATTAAAACTGAAACTTTTTTTTAGACAACATTACAATTGATTTAATCATTTTTATTGGTACTATAGATGATTCCAAATTCAAATATTTCGTTTCCAAAACGCTTTCAAAATCACCGTGTATTTCCTGCTTTTATTAATTTTTTTTTTTTTTATTAAGGCCTTTTTTTTTTTTTGGTCTAACCTAACCTAAAACACGTCATGGCGAAAATAATCGATGTTTAAGAAACATCGATGTATTTCTCAATACATCGTATTACCATCGATGTGACCGATCGATGCATTACATCGAAAAAAACATCGATGTATATTTTAAATGTCCATCTCTAAAACACACGTTACTAAAAGAACATGTCTGTCTGTTCTCTAAACGCCAAAACTTGTCACAAAAGCCAGGCAGTGTTGCCAACAGTTAAATCAACTTCACCAGACAATATTGCTTATAGTAAAATGAACTCTCTGACAACACTGAATTATGTATGGCTAGTCTACTTAGACCTAATATTGTTAACTTTTAATTTTCTCCTGTGCTTTAGGGGGACATCAAAAAGGTCATTCTGTCAGTTGGAATTATATTATCTTCACACTAGCGATTAGGCCGGAAGTGTCAGATCAATGCGCACAATGTGAACCCCGTTTTTCTTCAAGCCAGCGGCAGCCATATCCTTTTTCATTCTTGCTCCGCATTCTCTTGTGTGCAAATCTACATCTTTACACATTTACGAGCAGAGCACACTGCTCGTAGATGTGTAAAGATGTAGATTTCTTATATAAAAATATACCTAAAACATTATTTGTAGTAGCTCCTAATAAAAAATGTCGTGCACCCAAAACCATCTCTTGTAGGATTAAGATCCAACACTGTCTCCCTGTTGTAACATAATAGTTTGGGATGACATTAGCCGTAGGATGATAGTTACCATCCTGGATTACTTCCTCGAAGTCATAGCCCACATTATTGACTTCTTTCTCGACTCCGGAACTTTTCCCCCCTCTCTGTCACAAAGTCTACATCATCCCATTACCTAAAATTAATAATCCTTCTCTTCTTGAGCACTTCCGTTCAATTTCCACACTTCCTTTCCTTTTAAAGGTTCTTAAGGTTTACGTAGTCAAACAGATCTCACAGTTCATCTTTCAACATCATATTTTAAGTCCTCTATAACCTTACTATTACAACTAAACCAATAGCAAAATTCACTAGCCACTAAAAGCAATATTTCACCAGTAACAGGCGGTGAAAAACTACCAGTTTTAGTGTAAAATCTGCCACGTTGGTAACACTAGCCGAAGGTGTCACCAGTGTTGTCCAATTAAAAAAAAAACAAGAAAGCTTTAAAATGAAGCAGTAGATTCGTATAAAAATTTGAAGGTAGTTTCGGAAGATTATATTTTTATAACCATAAAGAGGTTTTATGCAACACAATGAATAACACTCATAAATTAACTTATGATTTGAAATATTAAATAAAATTAAATTTAAAAATAAAATAAAAGTTCTCCAAAATATAAATATGATTGTATTATCATACATTTGTTAAAATTTTGCACTAGACACACAACTACACAGACAGGTTGCTGAATATAAAATGAGATGTTGGTTTGATATCAATTCGATGACTTTAACTTTAATTGTTTGCCTGGAATCTTTTTCCTTTTTTTGCATATGAGAAATTTAATGATATGAGAATATTAAACTACTTCACGTCGTCAGGTCTTTACGTTTTCTGTTGTTACTCCTTTCTAGTAGTCGGTCTTGAACGCTACAAGCATTATTTGTTACATAAAAAAAAGTAAGTAATAATAATAAATACGTAGTATATAGCTTGGAGTATGACTATAGAGAGAAGAAAGAAACACAAAAACAAAAACTTGAAAAACTTAAAATCTTCAATTTTTCTTGCGGTTTTTATTCTAAATGAGTAAGTAAATTTTTCGAAGCAGTATATTAAGCCCTTGTACTAAACAGTGCTCTTCTTGGTGTTTTGCCATAAGCTTCACATTCCGAAGAATGTTGTTGTTTATAAGTGTTGTTATTATGTTGTTAAATTATTAAGTTGGCCACATTTACTTTAAATTGTTTACGATTAGGATTTGTCACTACCCCAGTTTTTATTGCCAAAATTCGTGTGAACCCGTCTCAACGAAGGCAGTCTTGCCCTAAATTAATTTTACTTCCACTATATGATATTTTACTCCCTCGAAAAATATCTCGACTCGTTAAACTTATCTCTTAACTCTACTACCAACACAATTTTAAACAAAATATTTTTTTTGTATTTCCTAGTACTTTGAAAACTGTATTATAACTTTTCCTCCTCTCCCACAGAACCACGAACACAAATTGTTAAAAATCACAACAATACCCTTATTGTCTTAAAAAATTCAACCCATTAACTAATAAATCTACCTTTATCGATATCGATATCGATAATCGATGGAGCAATTGAATTATAAGAAGAAGACAAGGGCATATATTATATCCTGCAGAACTACCTAAGCTATTCTTTGTGCCAATAAATAATCTTAAAAGGGGTGCAATGCAATAACGAATGAAATTTTATATGGGCAATCCATCATTCTTCAAGTCATCATTCTTAAAAAATGTATGTTTTGACTTTTAATAACAAATATAGAAGATAACCTAAGAATTGAACGAATCTCTTAGACATACTTTAAGGTTGTGTTATTAATTAATAATTTATTTCTTGGACATTTGTTTGGAGATTCTGTCGTCGTCCGTTTGGTTAGCACGTGCGTCTAGAATTCTTGTGTGATTTTGTGACTATTGGGTCTTTTTTTTTTGTTATTTTGTGCTGTCCTATTGGTTACGGTGTGTTGTTTGTAACAAAACATTACCGGTAAGTGAACATGAACGGAAATAAACCGCCCGACCCTCCCGATATTCCATATCCAGTAACCCCTCCTTTCACCCCTACTCCTTCCCTACCCGATCCACCCTCAACCCCTTCCAACCCCTTAGAACAGTTTGCCAATGTGATCTGCAATGCAGCGGTCCAAGATAATTGCCCTCTCGCTACAAACTCACGTAAACGGCATGTGAACGATGAGGTAAGTACCCCCCCTATTAAACGTAGCCCTAATCAAGTAAGAAGCCCGCTAGGTCGTGACAAGTACACGACAAATGATACTGGTCCCTACATTGTGCATGTTTCCCGCATGGAGACCCAATTGGGTTCTGGCACAACTCTCCACCCTGTCTCTTTTGGTGTTTTCCTTTTTAAAAATAAAATTAACAATGTGGTCAGAGATGGAGTCAAAAAAGTAGGTCGTAATAGGGTGTCAGTACAGTTTGCATCCCCTCAGGATGCCAACTCATTTTTAATAAACCCCTTACTAAATTCACATAAATACACTGCCATCATCCCCACCTTTAACATCACTAGAATGGGTGTAGTATCAGGCATCCCCACCGACATGGATGATGAGGATGTCATTAAATTTGTTACAGTGCCGCAGGGTTGTGGCCCAATAATTAAAGTCAGGCGCCTTAATAGGAAATGTTTTACTGAAGGTCTATTGGAGTGGAAACCTACGGAAACCTGTGTCCTCACTTTTGATGGCCAGGTTCTGCCTAAAAGAGTATACTGTTGTTACAACTCGCTTCCTGTTCAACAATATATTTACCCAACCGTACAGTGTAGGAAATGCCGCAGGTTTGGCCATGTGGAGTCCATCTGCAGGTCCAAACCAAGATGCAGCAAGTGTGGCCACGAACATCCTGGTAATGGTTGTGAGGTATCAGAAAGAGAGGCCTTTTGTGTGCTGTGCTCCGGTGACCACTTTGCTTATAGCAAGGCTTGCCCGGAGTATGGTAGACAGAGAGCTATTAAGACCATGATGGCGGAAAGGAACATATCCTACATGGAAGCAAGCAAGGTTGTTCCCTCTCCAACACGCCGATACGCTGACATCCTAAAAGCTCCACAACTCAACCAACTCCCTCAACCTTCTCAATCCACTCAGCCTACCCAATCCCTCCAGCACACACAGTCCTACAAAAAAACTGTGGTTCGCCAACCTAAACCTCGATCCCCACTCTCACATTCCTACGATAAAGTCGCACACCAATCCATTACTCAATCTCCCCAACCTTCACAACCTAATGGTTGTGCTATGAATAACTCTTCCCTTGAATCCTCAACTATTGATCTTCTGTTACAACTCTTAACCTCCCTATTATCCCCCAATTCATCTCTATCCCAGTCTATTATACCGTCCAACGTTGCTGTCTCACTTATCAATATTTTAACAAATTTCAAAAATGGCGTCCCACAAAGTATTCCTACAATGGAATGTGAGGAGTGTATTCCATAAAAAACACGACCTCATATTCCTGTTGAACAAATTCAAGCCTCTGGCTATTTCTCTCGCTGAGACCTGGCTTTTACCAAGTCTCAACTTCCATGTCCCCCATTTCAATATTCTTAGATGTGATAGGCCTGATGGCTATGGAGGTGCTGCCCTCCTTATTAATACTAAAATCCCCTTAGTCCCCCTATCCTTGCCCCCATTCCTTGAGGATATCAGCGTGGTTGCAGCTAAGATCTGTAACATATCCGTGCTCTCTATTTATATAGCTCACCCCCATCAAAGTTTCCTGCCTACATTGAGAACGATTTTACAGGATCTACAGGGCCCAATATTGGTTATGGGAGACTTTAACTGCCATCACTATAGATGGGGATCTGAACACTGCGACTCTTTCGGTTCAGGTTTAGTGGAGATCCTCGATGATCTGAGCCTCTGCGTACTTAACAGTGGCTGCTCCACTCGTAGAGTTCTTCCTGGTCAAAATAGTAGCTGTGTGGATTTGACTATTTGCTCACTCGACATCGCCGCAGCTGCTAGCTGGCAGTGCACCGATCTGTCGCATGGTAGCGATCATTATCCAATTTTAGTAACCCTCCCAACTTCAACCCACTTGGTAAAATCTCCCCCCCCCCCCTTTTAAAATATATCCTTTCAGAAGCTAACTGGCAAAATTTCTCCCAAACCCTCGAAAACTCTGTGAATGCTCTCCCCAGACTTGACCTTAGACCCTTAACCCAGGATGATCGTTACCTGGTGATGGACTGTTGTGACGCGTTCGTAGAGGCAATCAGATCAAGTGCAGACAGTTCCTTCAAAATTAAAAACTCGAGCAAAGGCAAAATTCCGTCACCTCCTTGGTGGGACAGTGAATGTACTAGGGCAGTCAAGTATAGGAAGGAGTCCGAAAGGAGATACAATGCCGATATGACCACCCATAATTTACTCACCTACCAAAACGTTTTCGCCTCTACCAAAAGACTCCTTCGACGCAAGAAGCGCGCCGGTTGGGTTAAATTTTGTTCCTCCTTGTCCCCATCCACCCCATCCTCAATGGTGTGGAAGAACATAAATCGGTTCCGATCTGGTTGTTCGCCCTCTGTCTCTTCCTCTATCTCCCCCAATACAGCTGAGCTTTTCCTGGACAGAATTGCCCCCCCGTATGTCCCACAACTCGATGAAGCGACCTTACCAGACTTACCGTTTCAGTCAGTGGATACCCATGACGACCCATTCTCTCTGGAAGAACTGAACATGGTCCTTAACAGTGTGCGAGACTCGGTTCCTGGCATAGACGGCATTCCATATTCTTTCATAGTTCAGGCCAAGCCTAGTACAAAAACTTATTTTTTAAACATTTTGAATTTCTGTTATTCTAACGGTTGGATCCCAGATACATGGAAAGTTCAAATTATTATCCCCATTCTAAAACCAGGAAAACATGCTGGTGATCCAAACAGCTTTAGACCAATCGCCCTCTCATCAGTCCTTATTAAATTATTAGAACATCTCATCAAAAACCGTCTCGAATGGATTGTAGAGTCAAGGAATCTACTGCCAAACTATCAGTTCGGCTTTCGCAAAGGGCTCAGTACAATGGACAGTGTTGCAGTTTTAATAACTGATATCCGTCTTTCTCTGTCACAAAATGCATCTGTTCTAACATCTTTTCTCGACATATCTGCTGCATATGACAATGTCTTAATACCCATTCTCAGGCAGAAACTGCATCAGCTGAGAATTCCGGTTAAGATGATCCACTGCATATGCGCAATGCTTGTGTCCAGAACTCTAGTCCTAAGGACCTTAGGTGAAGAGTTTGGCCAAAGAAAGACCTGGAGGGGCTTACCACAGGGCTCTGTACTGAGTCCGTTGTTGTACAATCTATACACTGCCGACATGGGCTCATGCCTAAACAATGATTGTAGCATCCTTCAATATGCCGACGATCTGGCATTATATGTTTCGAACCATTCCATCCAAGAGGCAGCCACATCACTCACTATTTCCCTTAATTCTCTGTGGCAGTGGCTATCAGATCATGGCCTTAGTCTTTCTGCTCAGAAAAGTGCGGTTGTTATTTTTACAAGAAAGAAGACTCTGCCACAGATTGATGTCCAAGTACAGCTGCAGGAAATTCCTTTATTAAACAAATTTAAGTTCCTAGGAGTATATCTTGACTCTAAATTGACTGGCGTTCACCACATGAACCACTTAACCGCAAAATGTGAACGTGTAATCCCAATTTTAAAGGCCCTAGCTGGGGTCTGGTGGGGAGCACACCCATACACCATGAAACTGGTATATAATGCCCTAGTACGCAGTATATTGGACTATGGGCTATTTTTACTGATTCCATGCAATAAAAGCGCTTTGGCAAAGCTGGACAGAGTCCAATCTAGGTGCCTTCGCATTGTTACTGGTTGCATGAAGTCCTCCCCTATAAATGCCTTACAAGTGGAATGTTCAGATCCACCTTTATCAATAAGAAGACAATTTCTCGCTTCACGTTTTATAATAAAATCTGTTTGTAAATCTTCCCATCCTCTTCTTCCAATAATCTTAGAATTAGACTCCATTTGTACTACCTCAAATTACTGGACTCATAAGGGAATTCCATTGATTCTACAATCCTTTCGCTCCTACTCTACTTTTTTTAACTCTGCTGTGTCATTTGACAAACTCCCTCTGTTTTCCTTTAATTATAGCGTCCTTTGTTTTAAGCCGAATGTTCTTCTGGATGTTGGAATCCCTAAGAAATCTGCCTCTTCTGTTTCCACCTTTAATACACACTTAGCTGAACACTGGGATGGGTTTGAGAGGTTCTTTACTGATGCATCCAAACTTAATAATGATAGCTACACTGGAGCCGCTGTGTACTTCCAAAACTCCAGAATTCTCTTACAGTATAAGTGTCCAAAAGAGGCTTCAGTTTTTACAGGCGAGTGTTTTGCTATCTTAGAGGCATGCTTGTACATTGACTCGCACAACATCCACAAGGCAGTCATATTCACTGACTCTCTAAGTTGCCTTAAAGCCCTGCTACAAAATCCCTTTCGTAGTAAACTTCACAGTCCGCTGATCCTAGAAATAAAAAAAACCCTTTTGAATTGTTCCACCAACTCAAAAATAGTTCAACTGGTATGGGTTCCCAGCCATAGTGGCATTGTGGGCAATGAGTGTGCAGACTCACTGGCCAAAAGTGCTGCTACTTCTGCAATGTCGGACCTGAAACATCTTACACACCAGCATTACGACCTCTTAAGACTGCCTCAGAGAGAATTGTTAACATCCTGGCAGGAAGAGTGGAATAATTCCTCAAAGCATAAAGGGCGTCACTACTACGCAATCCAACCAAGCATTACCCCAAAACCCTGGTTCTATAAATTTAAGAAGGTATGTAAACCTGTCATCTCCACCATATGTAGGCTCCGCATAGGTCACTGCAGCTCACCTGTGTTCCTGAACAAGATTCGGGTACGGGATTCGTCCTTATGTGAATGTGGCTTAGATGAAGGCAATCTAGATCACATATTCTTCAGTTGTCCTAAAAATATCCCATCCCTAGATCTCTATTCTCACCTTACCGAACTAAAAATCCCCATCCCTATCAACTTCTCATCTCTCCTAACATTTTCTTCCCCCCACCTTCTCCAGGTCTTGATGTTGTTCATCCGATCCAATGACATCAGACTTTGACCTTCATTTCTATGAATATTGGATTTTTATTTTTTTGTGATTGTTTCCTTATTAGTTACCTATTTATTTATTTAATACATATCTTATCTATTTGTACTTGTCTGCTTGTTTCAGTGTAAATACTAACCACAACAAAAAGCCCCACATTCAGTCTACAATTAATATCATCAATTCAATTTTTTGTGTAATAAAACCCACGTATTTCCATCGCACTTGACACTGGCAGAATTGTCGACATCGGCACAGTTTGCCATTTATGAAGAAGAAGAAGAAGAACAAATATAGAAATATATAAACAATCAACCGTCCCCGCTGGAAATCATTGGGAGAGGCCTATGTCCAGCAGTGGACATCATAGGCTGAGGTGATGATGACGATAGAAATATGTTTCCACATTTTTGCAAAATCAGCCATAAAGGAAGAAGCAAAGAAATCATTTAGATCATAATATATATGATGACATAATTAATAGCACTTACGAAAGTTTTTGTTACAAATTAGGTGCTCTTTGCTCCAAGATATGAAGTGGTTTTTCTTATCATACGGACGAATTATATTAATAAAATTTAAGTTATGTTTATTATAAATTACCTGTTATTAATGTGGACTTTCTCTTTAAAAATGTAGTTATTTTGTTTAAATAAAAAACTTCACTTTAATTTTTATTTATTATCTGTAATCTGGTGTTTAAAAGGTTAGCTACCGTCTGAGTCTGACATTCCTGAACGATTTTTTGTGAAATGGCGAATTTGTGATTCTTGTGGATCAATTTACTATAATAAATATTAATATTTTTTTATTGACAGTATGCAGAATTGTGAGATAAATAGTTTAGTATATGTGGTCTAAAATCATGCTTATGTTATATTGACTACATTCTGATTATGAAATTTACTAAACTAATTGATTGCATTTGTATCGAGTGTTAGGTTTCCTCACGAAACAAAATTTACCAAGGTAAGCAGTATTTTTTATTGTTTTTAAACATTTGATAATGTCAATTTCTTATTATAAAAGTGGTATATCTTAAGTAATTTTATATCACTCATCGATAGATAGATATGATAGTTTCGATTCATAATGTAGGTCACTAAAACTGAATACAATTTTTATGTACCCAGTATATATCTGAGGTAAAATCTAAAGACAACATTAACTGCTCTCATATAGTGAATAGCGTTATTTGAGTTCTATTTTACGTTTCAAACCTCCACACTTGCATATGTCATGCTCAAAGTATTTTATTGCTTTGCAAACATTTTAATAGTTTTATCAGAGCATTTTGGGCAGTTACAAGCCTTCTATGTGTGTTAAATATGGTTATAAATCAAAGTTTTTTAAACAAAATGCTGCAAGTAATTAAAATTTAGCTTTAAAGAAGAATTCAGACACTGAATGACAAGTTTTTTCCATACATACATCATTTATATAAGGAGTTATGTGCTCTAATTTTACAAATATGATTTACTTTTTCCTGAACATTTTAGTGGAATAGAGTTACATTATCCTGTAAGTTTCCATGTGTGTGTATATAAATAACTACATTATTCACAGTTATTAGGCATAATAATATATTGTTGATTGTTTACCAAAAATGATTGTAGAGTGTCAAAATTGGATAGCTTATACAATTTGCAGCCTAGCCACTGTGGTATGAGGGCTGCTATTTATGTATTCGGAACTGGCCAGTTATAGAACAAAATTAAAAAAGTAATCATTACATTTAAAAATGGAACTCTTTGGCTGAAGACTACAATTTGTTTCATGTAGCTGTCATTTGTTTATCCTTTGTGGTGTCATTTTGATAATTGCATGTCTATATAACTATTTATTTAACTTGTGAAAAATTTTGTGCTATGATTTATTATGATTTTCGTTGAGGGCTCACAACAAATCTAATGTATTTAATTGGATAAGAAATAATAATGTATTATTGGTTGTAAATAGCTTCCTAAATAACCCATTATTTTGTTGTAATATTTTAAAGATAAAAATGGTTACTGTGCGTCATCCTTAGGAGTTAGACATATACCATCGTGGACTTTTTTGTAGATCTTGTTAAGATAAGCAATTGGTTATTGGACAACATTGAAAATATTCTCCAAATCATGGCCATCTTATTAGATAATAGGATAGAAAAGCATAATTTACTTTATATCACGCTAATTGGTGTAACTTTTTAAGTAAATATAGCCAAATAAATTTCTTTTTTTGGTAATTTTATCTCAGATGGGAATGTCCTATGATTGGACACAAGTCTGTGACGACACCACAACAGTCACAAATCTCAAAAGTGAACCATACACTAAAAGATATAAAGTGAACAAAACAAACAAAAAATTTTGGATTGTTTCCGAGATAGAGGGCGGAGAGCGCGCTGTTAGAGCATCATTTAAAGTCACCCGGTAGCCCCAGTCAAAACTATGCCATATAAAGTTGATTAATTATTGATAAATACATAATTGGTAACAATTTTCACTTCTTATAAACCATTACATTATATTTTTTTTTTTTTTTTTTTTTTTGTTTTTTTTTTATATCTGCAATCAGCCCTTTGAGCTTTAATCAGATTTGAACGTCGTAGAGTCAGTTCGAGATTCTTCACATCCTGTGATGTGTCATCTCCATATTTGTCAGAATTATACTGACGCTATTCGCTTTCTTTTGAGTCTATATGTAGACTCAGAGGACTCTAGTAGTGTCACAGCTAGTTCATTTTTGTGTTGTTGGAGTCTTTTTTTATACTTTTTGTAGGACTTTTCTATAACCTCCTTAACTGTTGGTAATTGTAAATACTCTTGCACTTCAGTATTCCTTGTGTACCAAGGTGCACCACTTAGATTTTTCAGTGCTTTATTTTGGAAGCGTTGCAGTATTTCAATATTGGAATGGCTTGCTGATCCCCAAAGCTCTATCCCATACGTCCAGATAGGTTTCAGGATGGATTTATAGATCAGGAGTTTATTTTCCAAGCTAAGTGACGACTGTCTGCCTATAAGCCAGTGCATGTCTTTGAGTTTTCTTTTCGCCTGGTCTCTTTTGGTTTTAATATGTTCACGCCAGGTAAGTCTTCTATCGATGTGCATGCCCAGGTACTTTACGACATTTTTCTGTGGCAGAATTTCATCGCCAAGTTTCACAGGTGGGCAGTCTTCTCTTCTGAGACTGAAGGTAATGTGGATTGACTTAGCAGCACTAACTTTAATTCTCCATTTTTTCAGCCATGCTTCAATCTCATCCAAGTGATTTTGGAGTTTTGTAGATGCGGTAATTCTATCTTTGTCACACGATAGGATCGCAGTGTCATCAGCATAGGTCGCAGTAACAATTAAGTTTGAGGTGGGTAGATCAGCAGTGTACACTGTGTATAGAACAGGGCCCAGTACTGAGCCTTGAGGCACTCCTGCTTCTATGGGATAGAATGAAGAAAGGCAGTTACCAGACCTAACTTGGAATACTCGGTTTTCTAGATAGGATCTGAGAAGCACATATGCCGGATGTGGCAAGCACATTTTAAGTTTACACAGGAGACCCTTGTGCCATACTCGGTCAAATGCTTGTTGTATGTCAAGGAAAACTGCGGAGCAATACTCTCTTCTTTCCAAGGATTGCCGAATTGTGTGAGCCACTCTGTGTATTTGTTCTGTTGTTCCATGGTTTGCTCGAAAGCCGAATTGGTGCTGTGGGATTGTTTCTTGTTCTTCTAGTCTTGGTAACAATCGTTGCAAAAGTACCTTCTCAAAGAGTTTAGACAGTAATGGGAGTAAACTTATTGGTCTATATGATGTAACTTCAGAAGAAGGCTTTCCTGGCTTGCATATCATGTTAATGATTGAGATCTTCCAAATGAGTGGGTAATAGTGTACTCTCAACACAGAGTTAAACAGAATTGTAAGCAATACAATTCCTTTTCTTGGCAGGCGACATAATACCTCTGCTGTAATCAAATCAAATCCTGGGGCCTTTCTCTTTTTCAGGTTATTAATAGTTTTCCGTACTTCAGTAGGAGTACATAGTTGTAACGGAAGGGGCATTTGCTGATCACTTTCGATGATTTGATCAATTTCTTTTTCTGTATTCCTATTGTCGTGTTCATGGGGCTTGAATACATCTTTTAGAAAGTCTGCAAATACTTCAACTTTATCCGAAGGTTTCCTTGCCCATTCACCATTCGACTGTCTTAGAGGAGGCATGTGTTCTTGTGGCCGTTTTAATGACTTGGTAATTTTCCAAAGGGAGTAGTCATCTGCCTTATGAGGTGACAAAGTTTTCAGTTTTTCTTGCAGAGTAGCGTTTTCATGTTCTTTGAGCATCCGTTTTAATTCCTTTTGTGCTTTGTTGAGGGCTCTTTTATCGTGTGCGTTCCTGCTTGTGTGCCATTGTCGCCTCAATCTCCGTTTTGTGATTATCATTTCTCGTATTTCTAGTGTGCAATCCCGGCTCTGAGTCCCGTACTTTATAGTTGGAGTAGACATCCAAGCAGCTTTTTGGATAAGATTTGTTGTATAAAAAGCTGCCTTTTCTATGTCTTCTTCTGTTTTAAGTGGAATCAGTAGATCAGCATTTTCCTCTATAAAGCATCGGAAAGTGCCCCAATCAGTTTTACGATTGTATAGCGTTTCGGGTGGTTCTTTCAAGATGATTGTAGTGCTCAGTGTACAAATCATAGGTGTATGATCGGAGTTACCGTCCAAGCACGACTCCACATTTGTGTACAACCCTGACATGCCTTTAGTGACAAAGAAATCTATTAGATCCGGCGTTTTATTGGGATCGGCTGGCCAGTATGTTGGCTCGCCTGTTGTCAATATGTTGAACAAATTTGAGTCGGTTGCCTTTTTCAGTTCTCTGCCTCTGGTTGTGGTTAGCCTGGAGCCCCAGAAGGTGTTTTTAGCGTTCCAGTCGCCCCCAGCAATGTATCTGTTACCAAGTGTGTTAAGAAATTCATTAAACATTTGCTCATCAACTCGATGACGAGGCGGACAGTACACAGCTGCGATGTTGAGTGAACCTTGCCAGTCGTCCACTGATATCACAGTACCCTGTAGGTATGATTGTTTAAAGTTTAGTAAAGGGTGGTGTTGGATGTTTTCTTTTATTATAATTGCTGACCCAGCATGTGATGTTCCATCTGGATGGTTAGTGTAATAAATATTATACCCCTTCATTAGGATGATTTTGTTGTCTTTCATGTGTGTCTCTGATATTAGGAGAATATCTATCCTGTTATTCTTTATGAATAATTCGACTATTTGTTTATTGGGAGACAGGCCATTTACGTTCCATGCAGCAATGCGTAGGAATTTCATCATTTCTTATATTGTGCAATTATAGTTGTAAGGAGACCCATTAGGGTACCCATTTGCTGTATGAGAGTATCTATTTTCTCTGATTGCTTGATGATTATCTGTTCCAGTGAACTTGTTGGCTGAGATTGTGTGTTCTCTTGTTTCTTGTTCCAATATCCTATATTTTCGGGATCTTGACTTCTTGAACTTGGAGGTTGTTGTCTAACATAGGGGCCTGCCCCTAGTGGAGGAAAGTCTCCTATATTAAAGGCAACAGTATTATTTCTTTGATGTTTCATATTCGTTGGAGCTTTTTTTTGGGATGGGACTATTTTTCTTGCACGGATCTCTCTATATACTTGGCACCCCTTGTAGTTTGCAGGGTGGTCTCCAAGGCACAGTGTACAGGTAGCAGGTGTATTTCTATATTTTTTCGGACAATCTAATGTTCTATGGCCTTCTGCACACTTAACGCATCGATAGGGGCGCATGCAATTGTTTTTAGTGTGCCCATATTGCTGACATCTAGCGCATTGGGGAATTTCATTTGTTTTTCGTGGATCTTCTATCTTAACTTTTGTGTGGTATATGGAATCTATACGCTTTAGTTCTGGGTTATTTGGACCAGGTTCTACATTCACGAAAAACATATTTAGCGGTTTCTTGTTTCTTCTAGAGAGTGCGCATACAATTTCCCCTTTGACTTTATTTCCAGTTTTTTCTATTTCATCAATAATGGCATTACATTATATTTAAAAAAATATTATTAACTAAATATCTATCTACTCAATAACACTTATAACCGATTAAGGAACGAATAATTAAGGAACAAACTTTTATTATATTTTAATTATATTCTCATTTCCACTAATTACATTTTTAATAGAAAATAATTAAGGACATCTTTAAAATCCGTAAACACTTAAATTCTTTCATAACGTTAAAAATTGTACTTGGGAATTATATCTGGCAGTCAGGACCCCTATTATACGTACATATAGTACGAACCTTTCCATTTATAGCCAGTAGGGATAGATGTTCAATTGTACGTGGGGCATACAGCAAAAAATTGTGTGTCGCTATCAAAATGAATTTCATTCGTGAACATTTTCGTTCAATGAGTTTTTAAGATTTTCGGTCATGTTTGTTACTTCAATTGCCATTTGGTGATGAAGCACCATGTCGCAGCTCTGTGTATTCGTAGTTTGGAGAATTTAGACGTGGACGTGATCATCTGCATGACGAGTTAGGTACGTGAAGGTCGGCCTGCGACTATGATTACAGACCCTAGTATTGACACCGTACGACAACTTATTGAAACTGACAAAAAGTTACTTGCCTGCAAATTCGTGCGTTGTTAGGCATTGGAATGAGCCAAATGCAAAACATTTTGCATGTGCATCTGCTTTTTGGACTCGATGGATATCGCATGATTTAATGGTGGACCAGAAACGACTGCGTGTCCAGTCATTGGTTGTCTACAATATCGTGATAGGTGACGAAACCTGACTGTACTGCTTTGAACCCGAAAGAAAAAGCGAGAGCAGAAAGTTGGGAAAAGTCAAAGCATTGGTAAAAAAATGGTTGCTTCTTTTTTCGGCAAATCTGGACATTACACTACTGTATCGCTTGAAGATCAAAGGACAGTGACTGCAGACTGGTACGTCAACGCTTACTTGAGTCTTAGAAAAAGTTTGCGAAAAGCGTCCTCGAATGTCCTTCTTCACCATGATAACGCATCCACACGTGCCGCTAAGGTAACAGAAGCCTATTTGAAGGCTTCACATGTGGAACAGATGACGCATCCGCTTTACGGCCCAGACCTCGCACCCTGCAACTTATTTTTATTTCAAAAAATTAAAGACAAACTTAGAGGCACACATTTTACGAGCCTTGAATCGGCGGTAAATGCATTCCATGAAACCATTGAAGAAGTCCCAAAGGAAGACTGGTCCAACTGCTTTGTACAGAGGTTTCAGAAAATGCAAAAATGCATTAATTGCAAGGGAAAATACTTTGAAAAACAATAAGTCTACCGGAAGTCTTATATGAAGAAGTTAATTAAAATTATAAGTTGTAGTTCTTGTAATTTTTATTCAATTTTTTTAATTTACACAATAATAAATATTTATCAAATAAATTTATAAAATATTAATAAAATATTTATTTGATAAATATTTATTAATAAATATTTATTTATTTATATTTATTTGATAAATATTTATTAATAAATATTAAATTATTATTTATTTATTATTTTAAAAGTCGCGTACACCTGGTTTTGAGACAACTTTTAGGATGTCAAAACACAAGTTTATAGGACTTTATAGATGGGTATCTCGAAATCCGAGGTGAACTTACTAAGATGACTGGACTATAATATGCATGTTTTATACATATAAACCTTCTTCGTGAATCACTCTCTCAATTGGTGAAAACTGCATTAAAATCCATTGCTTAGTAAACTAAGCTATGGATTTTAATGCTAAAACTAAGCTCTAAGCGTACAACACAAAAAAGCGACTCTATTTTATACAACGTAAAGAATATTGTTATAATATAGTTAGGTAAAGCCACCAGAAACTGATTATCAATATCCTGGTCTAGGTAGTAGTTTTTGGCACGCTCTTTAGCTATAAGAAACCTTATTACTATTGTAAGGCTCAATTTACACCGCCGCTGAATGGAATGGAAGCCCCTTTTGCAACGAAATTGTACATAGCATAATGAACTTTATGTCAATTATATAAAGTATAAACTAAATACGAGCCCAAAAAGGTCGCGCGTCTACCGGGGAATCCGCGGGAAGTGACGCGAACGGGGAGTCGGTCAGGACGGTCACAATCGTGCGCCGCAAGGCGCAGTCGCGCAAATTCGCTGGAATGCACGGGGCTTTTGGAGCATTTCCGCGAATTCGCGTGCGTTCTATCATCATGAGGCGAAATTGACGCTTTCATTCCATTAAAAATGTGTAAATTAAGCATAACCTTTCTCATATCAAACATTTGTAATCTTTAACTTAAATAAATATTTTGTATTCAATTGTTCACAAATATTTTAATAATTATCTTCTTTATTGTTTACATAATTTAGAATTTCTATTTCTCATTTTAGGATACAAGTATGAATAATTGTGGAGTTGGAGGGGGGGCAGTAGGTGCTGCGGGAGGAGGAGGAGCATATGACGCCAAAATAGCAGGATTGTACGATCTTTTAGACACTCTTGGATCTGGACATTTTGCTGTTGTAAAATTAGCTCGTCATGTTTTCACCGGTGAAAAAGTTGCTGTTAAAGTAATTGACAAAAGTAAATTAGATGATGTCTCTAAATCACATTTATTTCAAGAGGTATGTGAAGTTTTGATTTAAGCACAAATATTAGATTACTATTTCCAGTAAGAGATCCCTACATACAGTTGCACATTGATTGTAGTATAGTGACTAAGATCTCATAGTTTGTGTAAAAACAGTCAATTTTGTTCTTCATTATGATGAATATTTAATACCACAATTAATTTAAACATAACCAAAATAAATGAACATGTATGTTTTCAGGTTCGCTGTATGAAATTGGTCCAGCATCCAAATGTCGTGCGCCTGTATGAAGTAATAGATACACAAACAAAATTGTATTTAATATTAGAATTAGGCGATGGAGGTGACTTGTATGATTACATTATGAGACACGAATCCGGGCTATCGGAATCTCTTGCTCGTGATTATTTCCGCCAAATCGTTCGCGCTATCTCATATTGCCATAGGTAAAATAAAGCTATTGGGTTGTTGTTTATATACTATGTCATTATTAATAGAATGAGCATATATTTTTATTTTTTTGATACAGGTTACATGTTGTGCACCGAGATTTGAAACCTGAAAATGTAGTATTCTTCGAAAAACTAGGCATTGTAAAATTAACAGATTTTGGATTTAGTAATAAATTTTGTCCGGGTCAAAAACTGGAAACATCATGTGGATCGTTAGCTTATTCAGCTCCGGAGATACTTCTTGGGGACTCATATGATGCACCGGCTGTTGATGTGTGGTCTCTTGGTGTCATACTTTATATGCTTGTTTGTGGTCAAGCTCCATTTCAAGAGGCCAATGATAGTGAAACATTGACAATGATTATGGATTGTAAATATACAATACCACAACATATATCCAATTCTTGCAAAAGGTATGTTTTATATGTATTTTCTAAGTTACGATTGTTACAATATTAATGATTACATGATGAATATTAATGATGACTAAGATGTTTGACCTGTAATTTTTTAAGAGAAATTATTTTACTTATATGATAAAGTTAGTTGCGATATGCTCTTAAAGGGCATACATATAGGTCTTTGCACGATGCGTGTTTTTAAGGCGCTGTGGACGCACAGATAAGACGCGTTACGCAGACAATATTTAATACTAACTGCACATTTGTATCGATATAGACGCAATATAGTCTCTGTCTGTCTGTCTGTATAGTCTCTCTGACATCTGTGCGTTTTCACCAGACTTTCTTCAGCAATAGTAAAATGGAGTCGACACAACACTGCGTACGCCAAATGAGTGTTTATTTTAATACAAAATGATCAAACATTAAAGATGGGAAAAAATATCAAACTGCTATCGGATGTCATAATCGTCATTCCCAGAAGTTTTTAATGGGTTTCACATACACGTTCGTATGGCTTTGTACGCGCGTTTGAATCGATACAAATGCGATGGTCTGGTTTTTGCTGATCTTAAATCTAAAGCGCTTCTAACACTCGTTATCGGCGCGTAAAAAAATAGGCCGAGTGCAAAGGCCCTAAGTGTGTATTTCACATTACAGACTTATTGGAAGGATGTTAGTAAGGGAACCTGAAAAACGTGCAACACTTTCGGAAATTGCTACAGACCCCTGGGTAACAGCCGGAGAGGGGGTTACTATAGAAGATTTTGATACACCCTTAGTTGCAAAAGAGCAACTTTCAGAGGAAGACCGCACTGCCATAATTCAAAGAATGGTAAACGGCTCCATTGCTAGCAAAGAATGTATTTTGGAATCATTAGAAAAAAATGAATACAATCATATCACCGCTACCTATTATCTTTTGGCAGAGAGAAAACTTAGATCTAAAAGGTAAAAAAATTAGCTACTAATAAAAAAACACATTAAGGACGTCTGAAATTGTGGTTATGTTTATACTTCTGTGGAAAATATTGACTGCAGGCAGGAGGCGACCCGCAGCGCTCGGCGACCGGAGGTGCTGAGCGTGGCGCGCGGTGCTGCGGTCGCCGCCCCAGCGCCTGCCGCGCGCTCGCTCCTCGCGCCCCCGCCGCTGTCCGCCGCGCCGCGCACCCCGCAGGACGTGCCGCCCGTGAGTGCGCCCCGTCCGCCCGCTCTGCCACGTTCGGCCGTTCGCGCTCACCCTACCCGTTGTATTGTCGCAGAGGTCTCGAAAGTGTAGCATCGTGCGCGAGGAGGAGGATGACGAGGAGGCTACGGTCGCTGGCGGCGCTCGCCACGTGGACGCTCGCCGAGGCTCGCGCTCCGAGGGACGTCTGCACCTCGCCGCCCGCGTGGCGCATCAAGCACCCGCAGCGGCCACCGCCACGCAGCGTCCAGCCTTACTCGCAGATAATCTCACCAAGGTTGGTCTCCGTAACCGCCGGATCCAGAAACACATCCTAGAAGCTTCTTTAATATTTTTGTTCGTCCTAGGTGAATCTCGACGACGAGGCGAGCACAGAAATGGCGTCGCGCAGTGCTCCACCGGCTGCCCCGCCGCCCGCGCGGCGCCAGCGCCTCGAGTGTCGTCGTCGGCGCACTCGCGCGGGCTCGTGCTCGTCCTCCGACTTATCAGACGATGATTCTGAGAAGAAAAAACGGGCCGCCGAACACTCAGATTGCCCTCCCGAACGGGCGCGTCGTGATTCACACGACGATTCTAGCGATAGCCAGGAACGCGGCGGGGGCGCTGGCGCTATAGGAGGAAGCCGCGGAACGAGTCGCGCAACCGCCCCCGCGGCAGCCCCCGCCGAGCGCGGAGCGGGCGGGGCGGCAGGCGATGGCCGCGCGGGCGGCCCGGCTGGAGCGACAGGCGGCCGCCGGCGTCGTGCTGCGCGTAAGGAGAGTCGCCTGCGGGAATCACGTTCGTTGAACCGCATCGCAGAGGTGGAGGAAGCTGGCGCAGGAGCGCGATGGGGTGGCGCGGGGCTGGTGGCACTATGTGGGCGACCTCTACTGCGATTGTTAGCCGCGGCCCGTCCGCCTCCCTCGACTCGCCGTCTGCACGGCCTATGCTAGCCGTCTGTGCGATTTATGCTAGCCGGCTGCACGGTCTGTGCTACACAAAACCTATGTAAGCTTTTAGCACTGCCCATGCTAGCCGCCAGCATAGCCTTGCGAGCTACCTATCCGCCCCTAAGTGTTTTGCGCAGCCATTATAAATTGTTTGTCGGTTAGCCGACTGCACAAAGTATGCCAAGGATCTGCAGGATCTGTGCAAGCTGAAAGGGCGGTAGGTCGCTGGCTTGGGCTTGCCGCTAGCTCATGATTACTGTACTCATCGAGGGTGACATGGTGGTTAGCTTAGGAGAATACTTAGTGAGACAACTATACCTGCTTTCATTCGAGTTGTGGATCAGATAGATGATCTTTACTTATTCAGCTTTTTTATAATGGGTGTCTCTTGACCCCGTAAATGATTAATATAATACGGCTCCACATCGACGTTCTGATCGCGACTTGTTACCTGTTTAAAATTTTAAATATTTCTACTTCTTATATTTTTATAAAAATCCTAACAGGTAAACAGGGTTTTAAAATGGTTCAATAAAAATCAAGTACACCAGTACATTTGTATCCTGATACACACTTTTATTTGTCTTGTCTAAAATTACTACAACTTCATATTCTTAATGTGTTGCTTATCACAAATGAAATAGAAGCTTTTATAATGATATTTTATGTGTAAAATGAAATATTTTTTTGTTACTAAATTGATATTGATGATCACAAAACAGATGATCGTCCTAGGCTGTATAGGTACATCATATTTCAATATTAAATAGCTACATGTTTTAATGACTAAACATTGAAGTAGTCAACACAGAAGTACACATAATCCAAGTCAAATATCAAATATTGAGACAAATGTAAGCGACCTGTGCATCATTTATAATTAAATTTCAGTTAATAATTACAATTAAACGAGAAACTATTAAAACACAAATCGGTTGCAATTGTTATTGATTAGTTGTTATTAATTAAACCAAATGACAACTGAACTCAATAAGTAAGCGGTAATTTATATATTGATTGAAATTATCCACCAGTCTAGTCTTATGTAAATCGCAATAGTTTTTCAGTTGACAATGAAGTACCTACAGAATAATAACATTTATGATGCAAGAACTATATTTTAGTAACAATAGTACTTATTGTGGTTTTTCAACAGTTTTTAACAGACTTAAAAGAGGAGGAGGTTCTATGTTCCACTGTATGTATATTTTTTAATTCATCTTAATATAGATTGAACCTTATACATAAAAAATAAAAATAGTGTAGTGCGCGCATATATTTGTTTTCTATCTTTTAAAGCCCGTCCATGTATACCAATATACTATGTAGAAATTATATCAGATTAAGGGCAACTGTGCTAGAAATATAAAAGCGTATCGCAATAACATATGTACCTGCTAATATTTGTCATAAATCATGTGCGTATATCTTCGTTCTTCATTGTCTAAAAATATACCTAAATTCTAACTTTAAAGTTTTGATATCATTCAAATATAAAAAATATCCTTGTGTAAATAAATCACAAATTATTTGATGTATTTACATAGTATGTATATATTGATGATTGTATTGTCTACTGAGGAGTGAATTAAACAACTGTTGATAAATATGCGAGTCTTTGTACAACTTTGTTATGTGTACACAGTCACCAACCAAAGTCAGTTTCATAAAAAGTTTAACTAAGTAGATCATTCTTCAATCAGATTCTTCATTCAGCAGTGAATAAACTGCTAGACTTAGACTATCCTGTCAATTTAAATTGCTGAGTTCAACGTTGACTGACAACTGATACATTAGTTAATTATCAACTAAATGTGTTGTCATACTTTCTTTTTAAATCAGGTTAATTGTAAACTTTTCTTAAATCTTAACTATCTTCTTAGCCAAAATATTGTACAGGCGTATAAACTAGTATAAAGTTTTGACAATTATAGATATCAAAGTTTTGCATAATACTCCTGTAGGATTTATATGTATGCACTCTTTCGGGACAACTTCATTAATAATTTTGCACGTTTTTAATTATCTTCTTGATCAACAATCTAAAGTACAATCGAATAATTTAATAAATAAAAACAGTATTGTGTCAGAATAAGGTTAGTCGCGGTTTGTACGTTTTGCTGAGCTGCTTTTATTATAAAAAATTTCAAGCATGTCTGTTTGTGATTGTATAAGCCTTTTCTTAGACCATTCAAAAGTTGTGGAAGTAGTGACGCTATGACTGCGTGCCGAGTTGTTTTGGCTCAAGTGGTTTTTAAACTATTAAAAACAATCAAAAATAGTCACAGTTGCATTGTTTAGACTAAAAGATAAAAGAGTATGCTTGCAAAATCAAAGTGATTAGCCCTATTTTTCTGTATTTGTTCAGGGTTACATAAAGCATGAAGAAATAACTAAAATTCACCTAAAACTGATATTTACCGCAAATCATATGCAAAAAATAATGTCCCAAAAATTATGTCGAATAAAGAAGCACTACTTACAAAATAAAAAATTAGTCACGATTGTGCACGGATTTGGCCAAGCATAATCGAGATGTATTTCTCTTTTACCTGTTAGTGAGCTCATCCTTTCAGTCAGAAGTGTGTTTTTTATTTAGCTCAGTTTTTTTTGTATTTATTTATACTTTTTGTATACTTTCTGATATTTTTGTGTTATTAGTACCCTTATAATAATCTCATGTGGATTGAATATTTCATGGCAACTCCCAAATATCAGACTGGTAATTAAATACATTTGTAATATATTTTATACCTCTATTACGACTGCATTAACAATATTATCATTGCAAATTGTTTAATATACCTGTATAATATGCATAAGTTTGTATTGAATGTTTATATAATGAGAATGTTATTAACAATTAATAGTAGAGTATAACTCTACAGCTTGAAGACCTGTGACGCTCAGGCTGTGCAAAATATATTGGGATGCTGTTCACAAAATCAGGGCACAAACTAATATGTTTTCTACAAGTGAGGGTGTCCGGTGCTTAAGCGTTGTGTATTCCTACTGTACGCCGTCGCGTTGGAAATGTGTGACGTTACGAATGGATAACGCATTTCGTAAGTGTTAGCTACGTTAGATTGTGGCAATAAAAAATATTTAATAACTTTTAGATTGTACCTATGCATCTTTAGAATGGTTACATTTTTTTAAGGTAAGTTAATGTTGTGTATTCAAAAACTATGTACATATTTAAATTGTTGTAAATAAATAGTCTATCTCAAATATTACATAATTAAGTATGTTTAGTTATTATAACTATTCAATGTCACATACCGTGATGCAATATTTTACTAGGTTGACATTGTTAAAATACAACGTTAAAAAGGTGAATCATTATGACACCCCAGTGGTGCTTTAAGTTCGCAATACTTTTACCAGACCAAAGATTAAAAGAAATTGTGTGTTTATTGCACTCCCGACTCTTGTGCTGTTCGTTCGGTGCCAACTTTGTATACATTATATATGATAAAATTCTGATGTGCGTGTCCCTATGTTTCCCTAGTATATTTTGTGTCGGTGCTTGTTATTTAAATAATGGTCGAGATTACTATTGGAAGATATTATTAAAAATATAGAAAGAAAACTTGTAATAGTTTATTTATACTAAAGATTATCTGGTGGTCGAAGTTCGACAATATTTCAGGTCTTATTTTTTTTAGTTTACCACATTGCTCAGTATTACTAGAATTGCCTTGCCCTTAAAACATGAAAGGATGATGATTATAGATATGAGATTACCTATGTAAAAGTTGTGGTGTTCGTATAATGAAAATGAGACAATTTTTATTGTCATTAAACGAGGACCAGTAGATTAGTAGATCCATGTCGGTTATATTTGTAGGCAGTATGCAGAGTATGCAAATACAGGTATTATTACGTTATCTAACAGTGGGAGAGCCATGCTTCGCTACATTAAGGTCGGCTCCGATCCGGGGCGGATCTAGGGGGGGGGGGGGGGGGGGGGGGGCAAACCGGAATACCCCCCTGGACGGCAGCTTCAGGGGGCGCATACGGAATCAACGGGGAGTCCATGATGCTAAATGGGGATTTACTCAAGCGTCATGGGGACTAAATGCATTTGAAAGATTAGGTAATATAATGAATACAAGTCTTATAATGTTTCCACTTTCAGCGATGGGAATAGCTTCTACATGTTTTCAAAAATGTTATTTGAGAGAAACGGAAAAAAAATCGGGCGCATCAGCGCGCCAAAAATGCACCCATTGAAATGTCTGACGATTTTAAAGTGATATCGAAATGCAAACTGCTTGAAAAATCGCTATTTCGAAATACGCGAGCGTGTTAGATTTAATACAGACGATTGATGTTCCTGTCATACTATCCAAAAATCGGAAGATATTTTGCAGGGTATTTCAAATCTCACGGTTTGAAATATTTTGATATGTATGGTGGAGGTACTTAACTGGGTGTAAGGTTGGCCTGATCGTCTGACATGCTCATAGATCTCAGTCGTCTTCTTGCGCAAGTCATTCGCGTACTCCGTTATACTGTGCGGGGCGCGAGGGGGTATTCCAGTGATCAAGTCTGCGTGCAACCATTTGCAGACGACAGCTATCACTTTGAACATTTTCCCATTTACTGCACAAGACTCGGTCCTGTGTGACTAAGCTATCCCATTGAGCTCCATAACTCTTCGTGATCGAAATCGACGCAACATCACTCCAGTGAGGCTTAGGAGTATCAGCTGTAATCCACTCGAGAATCGGCTTGATTTCTGCATCCTCCTGCTGTGCTTGTTGTAGGCTTTCCTTCCATTCATTGCTAAGGTCGGTCTTTACCGTCCTTACAGGTACAGCTTCCTTTACTTTTTGCTTAGCACAGTGCTTGCAGTCTTCAGAACAAGGTCTTAATAATAGTTTATTGATACCAGTATCAACACCACAGTAATACATTTGTCTTCTTGATAATGCATCCACCATTTTACTATGTTACCATGAGATTTTCCACTGCGATGTTCAATGCACCTCGCGACTCTTCCTTTGGTATAGAAGCTAGCAACGTTTTCGAGAGAGAATTTTAGGTCAGCTGATTTTGTGATATGTCGTCCTTCTTGTTCTTTCGGTTAGAATCTGGGCTATCTGGCTGGCGGTAACGGTTGCGTTCATTAGTGCGCATCCTACCTGTCCAGGTAATAATCCTGTATTTTAAAAATATTTTAGAAGGCGTAATTTTTAATTTTTTGTTTTTTTAAATAAGTCTACCTGACATACTTTTTTTATTGCCAGACATTTTTGACAATGCTAATTATGTGCCATACGCGATTTTTTTATTTATTTTTTTTAAATTTCAAAGTATTTTAAAGTGTCTGTAATTTTAATATTATGTTATTTAAAGATAAAAAAACTTAAAATAAATTTGCCAGACATTATTTCGATTGTTAAGTCTTGAATTAAAATTAAAAAGTCATGAAAAGTATTGCAGTAGTTGCTTACCATCAGGTGACCCGTCTGCTCGTTTGCCCCCTTATACCATAAAAATAAGGTGTGTTGCATAGACGTCTTTTATTTAAATGCAACGTCACAAATTTCATCCCAGCAGAAATGTCTATTCTCTTCAGTAAGTTTATGAAGGGGTTTCGCAATATCCGCAAAGTTTTTCACAAATCGCCGATAGTAGGTGCACAAACTCAAAAATTCTCTTACCTCTTGGAACTGGCCAATCTTTGACGGCGGCGATTTTTTGCGGATCTGTTTGAATCAAAAGGGCGTTACTTTGAACTGCCATAGTCCTTTCCCTGTAGAAAACGCAGTCTTCTCTTTGGCCTTAGAATCCATTTTTACCTGCCAGTAGCCACTTTTCAAATCTAAGGTGCTTAACCTCTTTACCCCTGTTAGCATGTCCAGTTTGTCATCTATTCTTGGTAATGGGTAGCTGTCCTTCTACGTAACATCGTTCAAACGGCGGTAGTCATCACAAAAACGCATGCTGCTTTTCCTTTACAAACACTACTTGTGAACACCATGGGCTGGATGAGGACTCTATAACGCCGTCCCTCACCATTCCATCAATCATGGTTTCCAACTCCTGTTCTCGTGCTACCAGCAATCTTCTTGGTCGCTGACGAATAGGCAACTCGTTCCCGATGTTAATTTTGCTTTGAACTAAACCAGTGTTTCCGATATCAGCGTCATTAGAAGAGAAAATATCGGCGTACTTAACTAACATCGACAGTCTTCTAAAAGTGTTGATTGACATTGATTCCTGTATCCTTGCCAATATTTACAGTAGTCAGGTCTTGGCATCGATGCATCCAATCCACATCCTCGCAAGTGCCAATCAATGTGCTCTTATAAATCACGTCTTGCCTATCACTAAGATTTAACACACGTACTGCAGAGATGTTAGTGGTACTTACTAGAGTTGGTGTTATTTTCCATAGAAAGTCATAATCTAACCTTTGAATAAGTACACACCGATGCAATTGTCCAGAGTTAGGAAGAAAGACTAACTGGCACGATTGTTTCTGATCTGGGAGGAAGAACAACTTTCTTTAAGCTGTACACTTTTCCTGATGATGTCCCCTCCATGAACAGTTTTTCTTGACTACATCTCAATACACCTCGATTAATGATCGCTTAATATTGATCTCACAACCATTCTTCCTCACAAAGTCTAGGCCAATGATGCTGTCGTCAACTATATCAGCCACGATGACGTTATGCCCAACTTCAACTCCACCTTCTGTTCGCCTCGGACGAGTATGCGCTGACCAGCGGCTGTTACTAGGTTTATTCGCTCAAAGTTACATAGGATGGCCCTCAGAAACCGATTTGCAAGTTGGGAACTGACATCTGTGCGAGAAGCTCCCGTATCCTTCGTTCCGTTGATTTCGCCTCTGATGACGACTCTATTCCCATCATGGGTTTGCGAGATTGAAATCTCCGGGGCTCTTTGAACACCAACCAGCACCCGCCTCGCAGTCGTGGCGTTTACTCGTTTCCCTGCTGTTAATGGACAGTGCTATTAGCCCGCCCTAATCTCCGGAGGCCGCTCGTCTTCACTTCCTACGCTTCGCTTAGGGCAGCTAGACCGAAGATGACCCTTTTCGAAACAGGCGTAACATTATATAATGGTATACTTCTTAAAACGGTCCCGCATAGGTAACGCCACAACCTCCCGGACGATGAGACCGATGGTCTTGTCTCACAGCTTCTACCTCTAATGCATGTGCCAAGGCGACCTTGAGAGTTTCATGGTACCCAAGCCTCACAGCAGCTCTCACTTCGAGTTCACGAATGCCATCGATGAAGGCTTGCACCGGATTCCCGTCAACGAGCGCAGAGACTGGTACGCCTTATTGCTGCAAGTTTTCACCGATGCGTTGGACACGACCCTTCAGCTATGCACGAAAGTGCTTTAGATGTGCGTCACCATATCTAGCCTTCACTGCTAGTAGATGTTCATAGGTTACCTTCTTACCGAGGGCTTTGAGGGCGGTTAAGGTCTCATCTCGGAGACCCAATGTAAGCGCGTTCATGGCGTAGGCTTTGGTCCAGCCATTCGCCGTCATTACAGGTGGTATTACGAAGGTGTTCCATCAAACGGCGGCACTTTGAACCTGCACCGAAGGAGCAGCAGTTACCGTAGTCGCTGTCCCGTTTTCAACTTTGTGGTTCAGTAAAGCCTTCTTTACGTCTGCAATCTGGGTTTCGGCTTCCGTGAGACTCTTCTCGTGTTGAAAAACCTGATCCTTCACTACCTTAAGTTCTTTGCCGACGGTCTCATGAATATAATATAATATATATATATATATATAAGATAGCATTGGAGCCGTGACATCTGGAGCCGCTGACGATGTGGACGAAGGGGCTTCCATTGCTGGCTGCTGACCCTCCATTGTAGGCAGTTGTGCATCTCCAAACCGCCTCTGGTCAGCCTTTTGTTGACGCTGGCCTATTGTACGGGTGCCTTCCTGTCTTCTTTTGGTAAAACCGGCATACCTTTATTCCAATTCTGACACTAAATTGTTACGAGCGGGGTCTAAAATAAATAAAAGTTGTCTTTTTAAAAAAGAAAGAAGAAAGAAACACTTATTATAACAAACAAGAAATCAAAAGAAACTAGTTAGTCGCACTAGAAATTCACTTCGATGTTAATTTGCTGAGTCGTAAAACGATACTGTCTCGTACGGCCAACACGCTCCGCTTTAATAGTGCTATCGAATTTACTAGAATGATCCCTAGTATTCGATAGTCCGTTCCATACAAATACGAATATTCCGCGCTTTAAGTATCAGAACAATGAAACCGTGGCGCAACAATAGCGTTTAACGTACGTACGCAAAAATCGAATGAAAAATCACAGTTCACTATCATTTTGTCCCATGTCTAGTCTAGTGTCTGTCTAGTGAGTTCTTTTAAGTATTTTTTCTCAAACGTTTGAGAGAGGGGCGCCACTATCAAGTTTCTGCCCCGGTTTGAACAAATCCTAGATCCATCGCTGTGGCTCGACCAACGTGATACCATGGCCTCATGACAACCGATGTTAATTCTTTCGCTGCTTTGAATGAGTGAAGTTACGAAGGCCCTCCCCCTTAATTCGAAGGAGGGAGGGCACTCACCAACTCTAGCGCAGCTGGTACCCCCCTGGGGTAGACTATTTTTCAACCACGCTAACAATGGGGAGATTGGGCTCCGGAAACCTCACTCACTCGGTGAAATGCAACAGGGAAATAACGCGCGGTTTTCTGTGAGGCCGTGGTTTCGCACCGGTCTAGCCGGCCCATTTTTACCTAAGCATGGCTCTCGTTTGGTAAGGTTTTGGCCTACTACAGCCGGGCTGATGTAGGGTTTGTTACAAGTTTTCCTTCTCTTTGCAATGCTGTTGTTCTGCGTAATTTGTTTCCTTAGTACGCTCTTTACCCACGTGATGAATAGGGATGGTGACACTTTGTATTTTTAAACCGTCACCACTCGGACACGGAGTGACAACCCGAGTTCCCTCGCGTAGAGACGGCCCCCTTTTTTTACGTGTAGAGATCCCTATCTAGACGTAAGAAAAAGGGTATTGAATTGCAGAGGTTAGTAGGGGCGGCAAAAATTGAATAGCCTACTGGCCTGAAATATGTTAATCCGCCACTGATGTAGGGGAAGGTGGCCTAAAACGGGTAAGCTAAGAACGAAGATAAAAAAAAGTGTTAAATCATGTTAGGAATTAGCTGAATTTATTTCATAAGATAGGGTATTTATCGAACTTGAAAATAAAACACTATTTGAAAATATATTGTATCAAATATTAATTTAATAAAAAAAATACAAATCCTTTCCAAAAACCCGTTTTGCCCGCATATGAGCCTAAAAAGGGTAACCTCCTTTGGGCAAAACGGGTAAGTCTAGGGTAAAACGGGTAAGTGTCATGATCAGATAAACTATAATCATAATTATAAAAGGCAGGAAGCTAATAATTGAACCTTATTTAACATTTTGGCAATTAGCATATAACAAATTCAGTCACATAACATTATACATACGTAAAATAATCTTTAACTTTTATGAATAACATTAGATACAAAACTATATTTATGCTCTTTTAATCAGTCTAGAGATACCTATTATTGAGATCAAACTTATAAAGAAAATAGAAACAATTATTAAAACTTTCATAATAATCAACGTTGTAGATTCAAAGTTAAAAGCCTGACAAAAATAGGAACCTATACCAGAATAAGCAGTACATGCTTCGTGAGCCCATTCTCCACATTTGATCCAGTCTTCTCCAGGTGGATTCATATAAGGGTCATCACAAACCAAGCAAACATATTTTCTTTCCGACTTTTTCTGCGTACCTTTAGTATTACCTTTCTTTGTTTTGCTGGTAGAAGGCATATTTTTAATGTTTTTGCCAACTTTCTTTGCCGTCAGAGATGCTTTCTTTTCAGCAACTTTTATACGTTTTTTTCTTTTCTTCCTTTTCTCTTTGCTGTGCTTTTATTGGTGTACTGGTTAACACTTCAGCTTTTTGAATCTTCCGCTTGCGATTTGTTTTATTTAGGCTCAGTTTCGGCATTGGTCTAATGTCTACAGGTTTTACATGAACCAACGATGCTGATGGCGAAGATATTGGTCCAAGAGAAATCGATTTCACTGGTGTAGAACATGAAAGGATGACGTTTTCGGCTAGTGGATCCTGGGCAGCCATTTGATTGATGTCTTTCTCTACGTCTTTATTTGATGACGAAACGGCAATGATGGGGTTGGAGGCCTGTTCATCTGCATTTGGCATTTGAATTTCTGCAGGGAATAGATTTTTTTCTATTAGACATTGAGTGACAACAGTTGCAGTCACGTCATCGATGGGGTTAAAGTTTTCATTTTCCAAAACAGATGGAGAGACAGTGCGCTCAGAGTCAAGAGACACGAGATGTTTCTCCACGTGGAAGTGCAGATTGGGATGCACAATTAGAGGTTCAGGGCGGTCCGTCAAAGTAGATGGCAAAAAGTCTGACTCATCAAATATGTGAAAATTTTTAGGCCATATTCCAGTTGATTTAAAAATAAAAATAACATTTTGCGCACTAGCTGCTCTCATATATGTACCCGTTTTGCCCTACCCGTTTTGCCCGAGAGCACATGTTTTTTGTAAATTAATAATGACCTCAAAATGAAAGGTAAATGGGGCAAACTTTTTATCTTAAATTAAAGTTAGATAGTGCTTGAATGAAACGGTACTACTAATAATATGAGAATTATAAACGTTTTCGACTAATTACGAGACACTTACCTTGAATTTTTTTAACAAAATCACTTTAAAACTTTCGTTGCACACACCTACGCCATTACGCGACTCCGGCGCCTGAGCGAAACTGATCGAAACTCGTCAATGTTCGACAACTCTCGACACAAGCACACATTGACACTTATGCTTGATACAACAATATACGAGGGCTTACCCGTCTTGGGCGGCCCACCCGTTTTGGGCCACCTTCCCCTATGTATTTATCTCATTGTTTCTGTCTAACTTCTCAATAATTTTCTCTTACTTTACTTACCAATCTC
This sequence comes from Arctia plantaginis, assembly GCA_902825455.1. NCBI lineage: Eukaryota > Metazoa > Arthropoda > Insecta > Lepidoptera > Erebidae > Arctia > Arctia plantaginis. Next base: position 11,342,759 of record CADEBD010000745.1, on the reverse strand, counting down.
TTATACATAAAGTATTAAATAAAATAAATGTATCAGCTAAGTCAGCGAAAGGTTTTGGTCGCTCTAAATTACCTTTCTATCAGCGTCTTTGTCTAATAAACTCGTAAGTATCATCTTTATCATATCGATCTTAATAGACAGAATTTATGATCCGTTTGGGTATAGGAAACATTGAAATACAAATTAAATGCTAAAGAGTTGTTCGGTTTAGGACAGATTCGTAATTCTTCAAATTCCCAACTCACAGTCGTGGGTTAAGCAGATTCTTGGACACGACAGATTAGTTATACGGCAGAAAAAAAACAGTCGTGCACCAAATATAATTTGATTTAATACAGATGACCCCATCATGACATGATGACACAATGGACACCGTCGACTTAAATGCTGAAGGCAAACCAATATTTCAACAGACCAAGTAAAATCCTTTTTAAAAAGAAGTTCAAACGACTTCAAACAATACCCACTAACGGCACTAAAAATCTAGCAGCAATCACGGTTGGTTTACTGTAATTTTTTTAAGAGTTCCGTGGTCTGTCTCCAAAACTCATCATCAGATCTATATAAAATTTAAATGGGACCATTTCGCAACAAACTTCTTTCGAACAAAAAAAAAGAGTTTTGAAAATTCGTCTTAATAATAAGAAATATAAACATCCGAATTGATAACCTCCTCCTTTTTGAAGTAAAAATAAATAAATAAAGTCCTTAAATTGTATAAATAAATAAATAAATAAATAAAGTCGGTTAAAATAGAAAAAAATGAAATTTGTAGAAATTAATATTTAAAATTGAACACAAATAAATCCTTTTAAAAAAGGTTGAACCGACTTCAAGCAATACTTACAAAGAGCACTAAACACCTTGCGTATTTGCTGTAATTTTTTGAAGAATACGTTGTCTGTCCCCGAAACTCGTCGTCAGATCTAGGTATATGACATTTAAATGGGACCATTTCGGATATACCCCTTCCGAACAAAAGAAGAATCTAGCAAATACGTCTATATATGACGGAGTTATGTCCGAACATACATAAAAAATATAAACATCCGAATTGATAACCTCCCCCTTTTTGAAGTCTGTTGAAAACTTTAAAATAGCATTTTGTATTCACATATAAAATTTGTCACGATAAGGAATATCTGTATGTTTTTTTTTTATTTAGGTATGTACCTAACGTCAGTAGGTACTTATAATAAAAAAATAAACTTTGAAAGTTGTTTAAGTAGGCATATCATTATTATGTTTACACACGATAATGTGTTACCCTTAGAATAATAACGCATAGAAGAATAGTTTCATATCACAAAACCGTTTCAGGTAAAACAATTGATTTAGGCGACACGCGCACTAGCGTACAAATAAAGTTGATATCGGAATCAGATTTTCCCTAAAATAAGGTAAGTTGGAACTGCTTAAGTCCTTAGAGGTTTCTGCACTCACAAAAAGGGATTTCCTAATTTTATGGTTGAATATCTAAAATAAGTACCCAATATATAAATACTTACACAACGAAACATTAAAAAAGTTAAATAGTAGAGATCGTTTCAAAGTTATAGTTGTGTTCCGAAATAGATTACAGTGGTAATATATGCAACTACTAAAAGGCCGGCAACGCGTTTGTGACTCCTGAGTTGCAGACGTTCATGGGCGGCGATAGTCACTTTCCATCAGGTGATCCGTCTGCTCGTCTGCCCCCTCTAACGTAAAAAAAAAACTCCTATGAAGAGATCTCGGGTTCGATTCCCGGGTCGGACCAAGTATTTGTACAATTTGTAAATTTTTGTTTCAAAGTTTGAGTGTTTTCTATGTACAATATAAATTTACAAAAAATATATCAATTACCTAATAAATATATTTTAATGATGTATTAAATAATATTTGGTTTATTAAAAATCACATAACATCACATGATTAATGGACGATACCTATCCAGTAAAACTAAAGAATAGTCTTAAGTGCGTTCAATTTGACTTCCACCGAATTATAATCAAATTTATTTTATTATTACTGGACATTCTGTGTCAAGGCTTCCAGGGCAAGTGAATTACATTATCAACCTATACCATAAGCATTTTATTTTAGAACATAAACATCAAAATTTGGGAAACTACTTTAACTTAACTTGCAACATTTGGTCAAAATGGTGTCTGCCGATATATTATTTTGCTTTGAAAAATGATTTACATCAAAATATATGAATAAACGTAATACTTACACGTAGAATGTTATTTTACAATTTTTGTTACGCTTTTCCGATCTATTGTCGCACCCGTTAATTGCACAAACTGTCATTTTGTATTAAAATTACGAGAGCTGTTAGCACTACAATTTGACCCAGCAGCACTGACGCGCCATTCGTCCGCTATGCCAAAATGGCATATTTTTATTTGCCTCACTTATCGTGCGTGTTCTTGATTTCTATGTGTTATTATTCTAACGTATTATTAACATACATTTTACAGAGATACCTTTGAATTACTTAATGTTTCGACCAGGTTGCACTGGCTCTGAGCGGGATCGAGAGAGGTTTAGAACCCTCCCGGTGCGCCAGGCCCGGCAAACCTCCTCTGGGGCGGTTGAATAATTTTGATGACAATTGTTTGGGTATTAGTAAATAAAGACAGATGATAAAGTGAATGGTAGTTTTTTTTTTCTTTAGCCTGGGATGAATAATTGATATTGGCTTTAATAATAATTTGACAAAATAGAGATTGTTGCTATTGTGTGTGTTGATCTATCAAATAATTTTATGAAATAACGATATTTTGAGTTTGAAACTCAAAATATCGTTATTGTCAAATACGAGAATTGTCGATGAGTTTGAAAGATCCTTGCCTCTACACTCCAACTACCTACTTAGTTAGAGAAGCTATTTAGTGAGCCTTATGTACTTGATATATTTTTTAATTATTTCCTCGTTAGTCCATCTAATAGGGCTGCCATAACTGCTGAATCGTCGACAAGTTTGGTGATAAGAAACTTTAAAAAAATGATAAAATGATAAAACAATAAAAAAAAAATTCAAATAGAGTTGACAGTCAGACTGGTGTCTGAATTTTGCTGAGTATAAGCTTAGGGTTTAAGTCGCAAACCTTTGAGGCTCAAATCAAACCACAACTGCAAGCCGGTGGCACCTGCTGAACAACGGACGTAGTTATGGCGCGCGCTTTTCCTTGAGATATAAGGACCACATAAGTTAATACCAATGTAATGATACGATTGATACTAGGCATGCCTTTTAAGTTCTGTCGTTTCCATATTTCCCGGCAATTTTGAATTTGGAACTGTTCTATATTCGAATGTGTTAAATTTTTGAATCTTAAAATCATTGATATAATACTTACATAGATGAGTAATTACCGCCTAAAATCGTTGCTACTGCACATCTGTCCACAGCCATATGCGTAGCAAACGTCAATTCAGTGTTCAATGTGGCGTCAACCGAGTTGAACATAGCGACACATGACAGTAACAATCGCCAAAATGGGTAAATGCGTTGTGAAAGAATGCGATTCAAGATCACAAAACCATAATAAATCATGCGGAATTACTTATCACGTGTAAGTTTATGGTTTTTGTATTGATAATATCGTAAATAAGGCTATAATTGAAATAAAACATTGATAATTGTAATTTAGAATCAGTGTTACCATTAAAAAATCATTTAGGTTTTCCCACATTAGTGGGAGAATTTATAATTTATGAAATAATATGCTTTATACTGTTTTTAAACATTTTGCCAATAATAATAAAATATAGGAAGAACGGTAGTTGTTAGGGCTGGACCGATCACTTTTTTTAGGGACCCGTTGAACGTTCACCTTCTGCCAAGCTCGCAGTGCTGGAGACTTTTGTACAAAAGAATTAATTAATTAATTCATTCATTTTTCTTAATTAATTATGAATTATAAATAATAATTGTACAAATATATATATATATATATATATATATATATAAAATAAAGAAGTAAATAAATATAAATAAAAATTTTTTTTTTTTTTTATTTGTATTTTAAAATATTAAAAGAATTTGCAATACACCCTGGGGATTATTTATTATCAGTACAAGAGTTTGATTTTACACTGAATATAAACCCTTTTAATCAAATATTTCCAGTTATTTTATTATTTATACCTATTCCATTCAATTCGAAATATATTATTTAAAATATTTAAATTAATTTATTTTATTACAAAATTGTTTTAAAAAAAATTGTTTCTTGGTTGTTATGGGTAAAATTTCATACGGTAGTCAACACTGGCCCACCATCGTAAAGTTATGTTTTTGTCTTTGTCTAATCCGAGCGATGGTATTGTTCTTGTCTCGCATGTAAATGAGACATAAATATGTTTACTTTCAAATGTTTAGTGGTATCAAAGCTACATCGTCAAAGTTCAAAAGTGGTTACACTTTTTTCTACGTGTGATAATGAGATTTGCTTCTCTAGTGTTGTTTTAACTCAATGTTTAAAATAGTTGAAAGTATTAGGATTAATGCTATTGTTTAGTCACAGCGTCGTTTGGAATCTGTCAGGTTATGTACGAAAATGAATCTTTCTAAGGAAAATGTTCATGCAATAATTTTCTACAACTTTAGAAGAGGCCTGACACGGCTTCAGTGCTTTGAAGAGCTAACATCTGTGTTTAGTGATGAAGCCCCATGTCTGGGGACTGTCGAACGCTGGTATTTAGAATTCCAGCGTGGACATACTAGTGTTAGTGACAAATCTCGCGAATGACGCCCAAAATCCGCCTTCACTGAAGATAACATCATTGCTGTGAGCAAACGAATTCTCGAAGATCGTCATGTGACGTATCGAGAGATAGAGGCTCTATTAGGCATCTCAGGGACAAAAATTCAGAAGATCTTGCATGAAGCGCTTGGTGTGAGAAAGCTAGTTTGCCGTTGGATACCGCATCTGCTTTCCGACGATCACAAGGCAGCCCGCGTCAGATTGTGTAAGAAAACTCTGCAAAGGTTCAACCGAGGAGAGTCAAATCACATCTACGACATCATCAGTGGTGACGAATCTTGAATCTATGCCTACGATCCTGATTCCAAACAGTAATCTACAATCTGGGTCTTTCAAGACGAGCCAAAGCCGACTAAAGTTGTTCTTTCTCGAAACACTTCAAAGAAGATGGTGGCCACGTTCATTGAAAAAACCGGCTATGTTGCGAATATTGCTCTTGAAGATCGTAGAACGGTTAACACAGAGTGGTATACCACAGTTTGTTTACCACAAGTCATCGCCGAACTTCGAAAATCTAACTGAAAGCGACACATCATCCTGCACCACGACAACGCAAGCTCACACAGCGCTCGTCAAACGATTGAGTATTTGAAGCAGGAAAAAGTAGAAATTCTTGACCATCCTCCATACAGTCCGTACAGTGCCAGTTGGCACTGGTTCTGGAAAAACAACGAAAAATACTATAAGGTTCTAGTTAATCCTAGGCCCTAGCTTCCCAATAGAAAGGGGAGTCAGACAAGGCGATCCGCTGTATCCAATAATATTTATAGCTGTCCTCGAGGCGATCATAAACAAGCTATACTGGAGCAAACGAGGACTATACATAAATGGAAACTACTTAAGCCACCTGAGATTCGCGGATGACCTGTTATCCGAATCATTCTCCCAACTATAATGTTCTATAGTTGGGAAGATGATTTAGTTGGTTGTCCCACCTTTACACTAGCTAGGTGTAGGGTTTCTACCATGTATAGAAACCCTACACCTAGCTAGTGTAAAGGTGGGACTAGAAATGAATATTACAAAGGCTAAGACAATGACAAATAGCATGAAAAGACCAATAATAGTTAATAGCAAACCACGGGAATACGTACGTTGAAAAATACGTCTATCTGGGAAAAACTATAAGTTTCGACAGGAAAAATAAAAACATAGAAATAGAGAAAATAATAAAATTAACATGGAACAAATACTGGGGTCTCAAGGACATTTTTAAAAGTAATTTACCACAAGCCATTAAAACAAAAGTCATGAACTCGAGCTTGAACGAACTCTTACCATGTTTGACATATGGTTGCCAAACGTGGAAATTCACTGCTGAAGCAAGAAAAAAGATAAGCGTCTGCCAGAGAGGACTCGAACGAAGCGTGTTAAAGATTAGGAAGCTGGATAAAATACGACACACTTAAATAAGAAAAATAACTAAAGCAACAAACGCACTGAGTTACGCACAAAAATTAAAATGGAAGTGGGCAGGACATGTTGCGCAGATAACAGATCATAGATGAACCAAAAAAGTTACATTCTGGAACGGCCCACTAGGCAAAAGAATAAGAGGTAGACCTATTATAAGATGGGAAGATGATATTAAAGCCATAGCTGATCCAAACTGGAGACAAATAGCTGAAGACAGAGCCAAATGGGCATCACTGGAGGAGGGCTTCACCCATTCTGGGGTTCCGGTAGACTAAATAAAAATTTTGTAAGTAACTATAAATACTATGATATAATACACATAAAATCCACATAAAATTATATTAAATAAGACAAAAATAAATAACATAGAATAAACTAAATAAAGCTAACACATACATAGATTTTAAGAAATGTAAAATTTACTGGAAATTAAAGGCGTTTTTTTTTATTTATTTATTTTATTAAAGAGAATGTTTCACTAGCTATTAAAGGTTTTCTTGCATTTGATTCTCAGGATTAGGATGTAAAAAGCTGCATTCCATTCTAATAAAAAATAATAAATCCAAGTTTGTTACGATGCCGAAATAAAGTAAGTAACTAAGGTCACACATATGATAGGGATAGAACATCATATTAAAAGTCATCAAAAGTAATTTTTATGTCATATTAATGTTAAAAAAGGTTATGATCTGTCTATGACCTATTTTTGACGTCATATGGAGGTCAGGTGTTCACTGAGTTCGGATCGCCGGCTCTTTGGTGACCCATAAACCAGAAGTATGTGGTCATCATCATCATCATCATCATCAGCCTATCGCAGTCCACTGCTGGACATAGGCCTCTCCCATTGCATGCCATTGAGATCGATTTTGGGCTTCTCGCATCCAGCTCCTGCTAGCCATTTTGCGAAAATCGTCACCCCACCTGGCCTGTGGGCGTCCTACACTACGTTTGCATATTTTAAAATACAATTACATAACGCCTTAAAGCGGGACATAACGCCTCAAACCGGGAGAGAACGCCTCAAACCGGGACAACACGCCTGAAACATAACGCTGTATGGCAGCTAGAAGCCGTCATCATTGGATCATCATTGCCCATATCTTTTTATCGTGTTGACTCAGGACCTTAGTTTTTTATACACCTAATAGGGACCATAGACCTCAGTATCTGGTATAAATTTCAACCTTCTAGGTCTACCTGTTCCTGAGAAAATCGGTGGGGACACACGGACAGACTTTCTTACCTTTTGAGGTACGGAACCCTAAAAAGATGATTATTTATTACACATACCTTCATTAACACAGTCATTTGTTATATTGCTGATGGTGCCATATTCAGACATCAGGCATGCACTGCTGCCATTATCCATGGTGACCTATCAATTTGGACGACTTGGATATTATTTGTATAATGCCAAGTAGGTTTAAGTGAGAATAATAAAAATAATATGATTTATTTCACAATATGGCACAAAAATACATAAACAGCGTAATTAAACACGATTTTCACAGTATTTACGATAAACTCTGGTACTTGTGTTTGGGTAGGTACCTACCTGCGATCTCGCGCACACTATAAACATACGTCGCTAATACTTGTTAGACAAACACAGCGTTAATCTAAAAACAAAATACAAAACTAATAGACAAATAAGAAAAATATGTAAATGGAAGAAAAAACAAACTAATAATAAATAAAACAATGTAAATTATGTCATTTTTAGGTGATATGTGCATGTACGTGTTTGGGTATGTGTGTGTAGGTTAGTTGTGTTATTGTTTTTTTTTGACGTGACAACGTCTTATAATTCGATGGAGCCGGCTGCACGCACGAAAAAACATGACTCATGCGGCGTTACCTCGCTCTGAGGCGTTCCATTTAAGGCGTGAAGTGCAAGCGAGAGCGCGGAACGAGTGACAAAGAGGCACAATAGGCCTCCGCGTTCGGCAGCGTTCGACATCTGTCTCTCTCCTACTTGAGTGAGCGATGCGTCCGCGTGGACAGCTGCTACTCGTATACAATAATACATTTTTGAAAAATGCAACCATTCCATCAGTATTTTCTTATGACGTTGTCACGTTCAACTATCGTCAGTAAACCGACTTTACAGACAACCGATTTTTTTTTTTATGGCTCGGCACCATTCGTTTATATGTTATAATGATTGTACTCGTACATATCGGTGAGTGTTATGTGCTTGGTAGGCCCATTTCCGCCCATAATCAGACACGGTGGCTTTACATTTATTACGACACATGAGAGCAATGGCACATAACTTATTTATTTTATTGTACAGATGATTAGACACGTAAATATAATTACGCTGTGCGAGCTTCGTTCTGCGTTTTTGTTGCGCTGGACATACATTGAAGTAGGTATCTGAGTTTGCTGATAGTACCGGAACCATGCGGTACTGTCGGATGCTTACGGAGAATGGTACTGAGAACAAAGAGCTGTCTCACAGTCAGAACTTGACACTCACTGTAGAGAGCAGTGGTAGGGTACCGAAAAGGCTTCGTGGTCATGACTTTGAGGACAGCTGTTTGTGCTCGCTTCAGAGAAAGAAGGAAAGTTTTAGGTGCACCACCCCATACAACAATGTAGTAACTGATAATGGACTAGCATAATGCAAAATAAACAGTTTTAATAGTGTCAGGATCCGCAGAGTATCTCAGTTTTTTTAAAATAAACATACACTTGCGAATCCGACTTGCGAGTTTATTGATATGGGGTTTCCAGCTTAAAGAACTATCTACGTAAACACTAAGATATTTAACATCCTCCGACCTAGTTATTTGTGGACAGTCGCATTGTGAAGAGGATATATCGAGAGGGCAATTATGGGCTTCAAGCGTCATAGTATCAGCGGGAGCAAGAATTTTGGAGTGCAATGAGAAAGGTACCTAAGTAGACCGCTTTATCAATATTTAAGGTTAGAACATTATCTGATAGCCATTTCATCACCAATCTGAGAGCATGCATTGCGTTGCATAGTTTCGGGCCAGTTTCTACCGTGAAGAACCAGTGCTGTATCATCTGCATAGGTAAATGTTGAGCAATGAGGCATGGATATATTACATAGATTATTAATATAATTTAGGAACAGCGTTGGACCTAAGATTAAACCTTGAGGAACGCCATAATTTAATTTTACAGTGTCACTGATAATGCCATTAATATTTACACACTGAGTTCTGTCACGTAGTTAGTCTTGGAAGATTTTAAAAGCAACTTCACGGATGCCAGTGCCTTCCAACTTGCTCAAGAGGAGTGGAACAGACCCAGTGTCAGATGCCTTAGAAAGGTCTAAAAAACAGCAAGACATTTTAGTTTGCCATCTTATTTTGCTACAGCATCATTTACTAGGGCGGCAACTGCATCCTCAGTCGATCGGCCATCTCTAAAACCATACTGATTGTCACTTAGGTTTTTGTTATAACGTTCCAGAAAGTAAATTAATCTATTGTTAAGATTTTTTTACAGTATCTTCGACATAGCAAGCAGAACTGAGATAGGCCTATAGCTATTGACACTGTGCCTTTCCCCACTCTTGAATATAGGAAAGAGAGTTGCCTTCTTAAAGGCTTTAGGGAAACAGCCCGTTGAAAGTGTGCGATTGCAAATTTGAACAATTACCGGCACAAGGGCAGATAGACAAGACTTTAACAACCTCGGTGATATACCATCCCAGCCCAAGGCAGCATCCACTTTCAATCCAAGGATCAGATTAGTGACTTCAACTTCATCAGTAGGAAGAACAAGGGAGTTACATGTCAATGCATCATAGCAATTTTCTAGGTTGCTCATGCTATTTGGGAATTTTTTTTTAGGAGTTGTAAGTAAGTAGCTATTTTAAATTATTTTTAGGATTTGGTATGTACAAAAAGTTAAATAATTAATTTATATTTTTTAGATACACAACCTTAGGTTTATATTAAGAAAAACATAGTTGGTGACAGTGTTATTTGATTTATTTATTTTTGCTAGTTATACATTGGTAAAAATATGTAATGCTATGAAACAATTTGACTTAGCATTTGGTTTGTAATGATAAAATCATGCATGGGAACTAATGCAATATAAAGTTCCCAAATTGACAAGCTACATAAAAGATTGTTACCACACAAAAATGCATTCAATAATGCATTTAATGCAAGTTACAAATTGAGAAATATTTAACCTGACGCAAAGCTTAAAAAGAACCAGTAGTACTTTATCTTATGTACCTAAGAAATAAAAATTTCCTACAATATTTTACACTTGAACAAGTTAAATTACAAAAAAAATCAAGAAATTTATGTCACATGAAATCAGCCCTAAATTCACAGATATAAAAATCTTTACATTTTAGACAAGATACAAGATTGATAAAACATACAATATGCCCACTAAGAGTAATAAACAATTCAAGTGAAGTTATTTTTCACATTTTAGAGTTCTGAAATAAACTCAAGTGTAGCATGGGTTCAAAATCATTTACCTAAAACCCAGATTTCAGTAAAACTAGCCTTAATATAATACCAAAAGCAAGTTTAACTTCTTAAAGGCCACAATAATTTAGGTAATATGATAAATAAATGGGTGTCACCCTCTAAATGGGTAATAAAGAGCTATTTAAAAGAATTCTTAGTTATTACCCCAATCTACGATAATTGTAAAATAATATAATTTTGCACTTAGCACATTAAGATTGACTCTGAGCACAATAAATGCAATACACAAATCTAACATACACACTAGCGTAGCATTACTAAAATAAAGTCAATATCAGTTACAAATGAAGTTAAGTCATCTCTTAATCGTGTAGAAAATCACTATGAAACAAAGTGGTGTGGAATCAATGTGCATATTGGGTAGATTGGGTCTGTTGAGAAGTCATCAGAAAAGAAACTAAAAAGTGCTTCCCTCTGGTGGCTGTGACAGTTTCATATTTTCCTTGAGAGTCATAAGACGTCTCAGTTCCTGCAGAACTGTCTTGATAGTGTAATCGCGTTGCCACCTTGCAAGAATGGGAACTTGTCTGTTATCCACCTGCATCAATTACAAAGTTTAAATTTGATATTGTAATTGTCAAAACCACAATTTATTTCTGAATACTCACAAGTCCAGTCTGACTGTTAACACAGTTCATGTTGATCCTAGAAATAAAGCGAGCAGTTGGAGGTTCATCTGGGTATCTGGTGCCACATTCAATTTTAAGAGAGTACATTCTATTTTCATAAGGAGTCTGAAATATAAATTAACTTTTTAGTATTTACAAACAGAAATTTAACCAAATTTCATAAAAGAAATATATATAGTTACTCTAGGGGGGCCAATAATCATGCCAGTCCAATGAGTGAGCGTCATATCATCGTCACTTTCGAGGCCCCAAGATATTGTTCCATCGCCCACTCCCTTTTGGCCTTGTTCAAGTTCTTCTAGAAGACGAAAGTTTCGTGGCACCACTGTCGAAAGAAAACAACTTTAAAATACAATAAGAACGACGATGTTTTACATAGAAAAGTAATTATTAATAGGTATCAAACAACCAAAATAATGTTTAAAAAAAAAAACAAAATCTTACCAACGCCTGATGACGGATTCGCCATGATCAGAATTTCACCGGCGCACACAACCTAGCAAAAAAAATCTAGTTTTATTTTACCTAAGCGGGCATTAACCATACAAATTGTATGATTATCTTCTGCAATCACGCATCCAAAATCAGAATTAACACGTTAAATGTATACCCATATATTCCTTTAATTTTTCACTCAAAGAGAAAAACGAAGGTTAGCAATTTTTTGTTGACTTTGACAAATGTCATTGCTCTATAATCTATAGTTAGTTTGACTAGAGGTACGACCAAGAAGCTTTAAGAACAAAATGAAACCGACTGACTGCCCTTACTGGATGAACTAATTAAAAACGCGTGTCCTTCATCCTGATGACGCAATAATCAACAAATTTCGTTCGATTCGAGTATAGTAAAAGTGGCAACGTATGATTACCGCGCTGCGTATACAGCTGATCGCTGCCTGAGGTCAATGTATTATGACTACATGTACACATGATGTTACAAATTACGAAAAACAAAAAAAAATGACCTGTTTCTAAACCACTGAATATTTTTTGCTCATATTTTGAAAATCATCTAGAAATAAAGTGCAGAATATGTAGTTTACAGATTCCTTAAAAGATACATAACAGTCTGTATACAACTTCCCAATATCAACTGTCGCCCGCCAGACATGATCGCCGCCTATAACAACCGTGGCCTGCCAGGCATGATCACCTCGCCTGGTAGTTTCTGCAATCTTCGAGACGCCTAGTCAAATCGTCCACATCCCGCCACGCGCGCTGCCATTTGCAGCAATGAGTACTAAGTCTCAATCTTAAATCATGAATACGACTGTTCGCTTCGCTTGGAACGTTGCCACTGTTCTAAATTAAGCTAGGGACCAGACTTTTGCAGTGGCATTCTTACCTCGAAATGCCTGAGAACTCCTCGGCGTCTCTAAGCACACCTCGGCATGGCTCAGAACTCTTCGGTATTCCCAAGCACACCTCGCCATGCGTGAGGACACCTCAGCTATAATTGCCGTTAGTGTGCGTCTGCTCGTAGGTATGGCAAATGATTCCTTGCTATGCCGTACCGATAATGGGCGCCGGGCCTAACAACGCATCACCAAGAATAAATCTCATCACAACACGATTCAACATATCAGCTATGACTATGACCACTCTCTATGTTATGGTCATTCAGCAGCGGCCCTACCCCATAATCCCATAATAAATTCCCTTGTAATAGGGGTGGGTGACACTCCGTATTCTTATCATTCGCACGCTTCTAATACACGGGACAGTATGCAAATGTATTATAAAAATATTAGGTGTGTTTTTTGGCCATGATTCTGCTTTGAATATTTCCATTATACTCTATTTTGTAATATTCGGATGCTCTTTATACTGTAGGAAATGTGATGTGGTATTAAGATCAGCATGCGGGTTGCCACGTAATTCCTATTACGCATGAATAAATAAAATCAACTGCTTAAATTTGAAAAATGCAATAAATTTATTATTTACTGTTAAACGTGCGTTACGGTAGTAACACTTTTATGCTTGCACCAGAAATCAGCACTTAAAGCAATCAAACATTTCGCCGAGATCCATTTTAAATTTCGAATATCGATTACTTTATATATTTTCAATATAACAGGTAATATTATAATGGTAAAAGTCCCTTCTAGTCTGTTTAGAGTCGGCGCCATTTCCTTCGGGAGTATACCCTTTGCCGATTAATTTTGAAAATCGGTCCACAATTGACGGAGATATCGCGTAACAAACATACAAAAAAGAAAGTACAGAGTTATCGATAACCTCCTCTTTTGTGTTCTTGAAGTCTGTTATAAATTCCTAAAGTAAGTAAACTTTAAAAAAATAAAAATACCATGTTGTATTTGATGACGGGAATATTTTTTTTTTGACCTTTTTATTTTTGTATGAGTATCTACAGCACATTATTTTTTACCTCCTATCCAAAATCTCCACTAATCACTAACTATCTAATATTAACAATTGCGACATTTTAACTAACTACTTTAACAATAGGTTAAAAAGTAAAACATGAAATATTTTTTTAACTCACTTCTAAAAGAGAGGAGGTTCTCAAGGGGGTGGGAGGTTTCCCTGTTGTTTTTTTGGGGTTTGTTTTTGGGCCGATTTCAGAATTATTTTTATAATCGGAAGAATATAGGTACTCCCGAGGTGGTCCCATTGTCACCAATTCAGGATGTGAAGATGCAATCTCAGAGGAATCGAAGGAAACAACCAAATTTTAAGGGCCCGTGGGTACGTGTTTAATCTTATTTCTCAGAACATCAATTTGTGTTTTGTTATCATTATCTCATGTTGCTGAGCTGACAATGGAAGCCTCAGAGATTTTTAGGAGCTAGGGGATAACTCTTTCAATAATATAATCACGTATTAACCTCTATTTGTATTCTTTCAATATATTTATTGTGTGCTTGTATAGGGTCACAGAGACTATATATTTTTTTTTGGAAATACCTTCATAATATTTTGATAAATTTTCTAAAAATGAAAGCTAGCTATATCGATTAGTCACCCCCGAAATCCTCTGTATACTAAATTTCATGAAAATCGTAAGAGCCGTTTACGAGATACAGATTATATATATACATACAAGAATTGCTCTTTTAAAGGTTTTAGATAGAAACATCCAAACTCCAAAACAAATATTTGTAGATCCTACTAACATTTGGTCCAACCCGTTAATCACCGAGACAGTCAAGTAAACACAGTATGTGACACTATGGGGGGGGGGAAGGGGATGTTCTTCACGTTCGAGCAGAACAAAGTCTGTCAGGTTCAGCAGTATCAGCGTGTTTAGCGATATTCATAATATAAACAGTAGAAATGAAGATAAACTCGTGTTGCTTACGACCGGCTACAGACCTCGCCTGTTTGGGCCTTCTATCGTTGATAATGGTCATCAAGTACACAAATAGAGACCACCTCGACTATAACCTTTGTTGCCTGAGCTCATAAACAAAATTATGGCAAGAAAAAGTATGATTGGTTGGCAAATCCTAAGAGTTTTTTATGTCTTCTTCAGTCCCTTCGTAAATACACAAACACCTCAACAATTTTTCGAATCTTCTTCCTAACATGTTGACAAGCCAAGAAGCCATTGTATTACCTCTACTGTGTGGTCTGTTAACATGACATAATACAGCACCGTATCAATTAGGCCGTTCTACCTATCAACATCAAATCAGACCTATGTTAGTCTAAAGTTGATGCAGTAAGCCTTTAATTATGTATCATAAGTTGCTGCTGATCGTTATCCCTCTGCAAGTTTGACAATTGTACAGTCATATGAGTATTTTGTGCAAATTCAAAATCTCCTGCAAAAGTGCCATTACAAGTATCAAACAAATAGAAATCGTTTATAAGGCTTAATCAGTAGCAATCATCACTACCCTGTTGGCGGTTAAGGATGGCTGGGTCTCTTTCTATGGAGCTGTAATACTCCAGAAAGAGACTGCTGAACGAGATCGGCAACAAGAAGGGGAAAGCCTGTGAAATTTTCCACCCCGTCAACAAAAAAAAACTTAATCAGTTATATTTTAGAACGGCACTCAGAGGGTAAGGTTAAATTGGCCTCGAAGAAGCTCGGTGTCCTGAACAGATCGAGGCAATATTTTACTCCGGCCCACCGCCTTCAGCTCTATAAGGCGCAAGTCCGCAGTCCAAGTATGGAATACTGTTCTCATCTCTATACAGGGCCACCTCAGCACCAGCTACACCCTCTGGACCGGATCTAACGAAGAGCGACTCAAATCGTCGATAGCCCAAACATCTCCAATCGGCTCGATCCCTTGGCGTTACGTAGAGATGTGGCTTCACTCTGCATTGTCTATCGCATATATCATGGAGAGTGCTCCGAGGAATTGTTCGGACTAATAAAAGCCGCAAATTTCCGCCATCGTTACACACGGCAAAATTTTCATACTCATTACCTGGATAGTTGGCGCTCCACTACTGTGCGCTTTTCGAGTCATTTTTTGCCTCGCGCAACCAAACTGTGGAACGGGTTATCGTCTGCAGTATTTTCGGACCAATACGACCTTCAAACCTTCAAGAAAAGAGCGTACTCCTTCCTTAAAGGCCGGCAACACGTTTGTGACTCCTGAGTTGCAGACCTTCATAGGCGGCGATAGTCACTTTCCATCAGGTAACCCGTATGCTCGTCTGCCCCGTAACATAAAAAAAAGAAACGGCAGTAGTTTTGAAATACAATTTTTTATAACATAGAAATACAGGTAGCTTAAATTTAAATATTGAATTATAAGCTAATTAAATTGGATAATATTATTTTGCAAATAAATTTGATTTGAAAATATTTCTCAGGATAAAGAAACAGAGTAAAGAATCAACGAACGATCAACAATAGCAACTGATCGAAGCAAAACACTCACGTCACTTACACTCAGCGGTGCACTCGGTAGCCAACAGAACACATCGTCATACAATAGCCACTGCTATGACAGTTGCGTCAAATTGAGTGCGCATTCAAATGTTCCTATAGGTCAGCGAATAGTAACACGTTTGTGTGTGTAAAAATATATGTTGAGTGACACCTAGCAAATTGAAGAATTCAATGAGGGGGCACTTGATAATGAACTACACGGTAGTAGTATAAAAGTTCGACTGCTAAAGCGACTCTAGAGCAGCCTTTTCCAAAGTGGGCGATAACGCCCCTTTGTGGGCGCTGGAGGCCTAAAGGGTAAGAGAGAAAGGGTAAGAGACCCAGAAAAAAAATGGAGGCGTTGTGTAGAGGCTTGGGGGGCGATTTGTAATTTCATCTAGCTAGAAGGACTGTTAGACACCGACTGAGCTCTCGACTCTCGAATACAACTTGTGAACATCAACTAATATTAATTAAAAGATTGCTAAAACTCGGTTCGATATTTCTCTCCTCGTAGTTCATATATCTGTCCTGTTTTATTGAATATATAAAATAAAAATCATATCAATAGGTCGCTCCGTTTCGAAATGAAAGTAGACACAAACAAACAACTAAAAAGGCAACAGACACACTTTCGCATTTTAACAGTTATTAGTTTTCCTAGATAGGTAATTTTCGTCGATAATAGACCGCGGACAATCATGTTTAAACAAGTTTTTGTTAAATAACCCGAATTGTGCATTCCTGTATCAATCGGCTGGTTCATAGAGTACTCGTCCTTACTTGTTGAGTACGATTGAGCGTCGAATGAGATAAACGGGTTTATGCATGTTTATCTTATTTCTGTCGGTGTGTGCTGCTTATGCAATCCTATATAAAGAAAGTAATATTTGTTTTATTTTTAATAATAGATAAGCAGTACTTAAGTGCAACACTTACTTACGTATTTCTCAAAACAAAACAATGTTGGAAGTAAAAAAGACAGTATAGGGGCATACTGTGCGAAATATATTAAATTTGGATTCATTGAAAATCCCACAAACCCATCGTCGCCTTTGTGCCTCCTATGTCGAAAAAGATTTTCGAATAAAGCAATTGAGCCTTCAAGACTGCGAGATCATTTGAATAAAATGCACCCAGATAAGAAAGACAAGAATGTAGCATATTTTCAAGACCTAGAGAAGAAGAATAATACTCAGCCAAGTGTAGCAAACGACGACGACTTGTTTGCCTGCTGCCAACATTTGGAAAACCTCCATATTGATTTCATCCAGACCCTATCAGGACATTTTGAACTTGGAAATACCAGACTGGGTGTTGGATCCGTTTGCATATATCAAGTTCAAAAATGGCTACCAAGAATTTTGGCTACAAAAACTGATCCAGGGTACAATTGTGTCCTGGATTGTGGTCAATCGTTCAACGATTCTTGATAGTATTCGCATTGTCATATTTGTGTGAACGTGGATTTAGTGCTGTGGCAACGCTGCTTACTAAAAAGAGAAATCCTTTGCATGTTACCGAACTTGGCGACTTGCGGCTGTTGCTTGCTTGAGTAAATTGGAACCTGATATCAACAAACTTATAAAACAGAATCAGATTCATCCTTCACATTAGTTTTTATATAAGAATCGATTATGTTTGTTTTATTTTGAATAAAAGATACTCTGTCTGAATACTATAAAGTTGCGTTTCAATAATCATTATCTTTGGAGGTGTAGCCCGTAAGAGTTAACTTGAGACCTGAGCGCCGTTGAGTACTATCTACTGCGTTCAGGTCTTAAGTTAACTCTTGCGGGTTATAGTAAAAGTCTCGTTTAGAATAAATGTTTAATAATAATAATAATAAACAACACTGCCCCCTAAACAACCACACGTCCTGATTGACCATCTAATCACGTGGGGGAGACGGACACACGAATGAGACACTTAGAAACTCAAGTGCCACTAAATACACAAACACAAGAATACTGTCAAAACCAGCAATCACTAATAAATACGCAAACATCACATATATCCACACAAACTGAATCACTGACCGTTTTTTTAGAAAATGATATTGAGACCCTAAGTATAGCAAATCAAAACACTATGATACAAGAAAATATACGAAAAATACAGGACAAATTTAGAGCAACGTTGACCCAATATTCTGGAATGGATCCATTGGTCCGTCCAAAACTACCCAAGCTGAGATATAGCAAACACCTTTTTCGTTTAGTTAATTTATTTAATGAAAGCATACTACCACAATTTTTATCTGACGACACTCAACTAACAGACATACACACTCTCACATATTGCACAGCATTAGTTATATCTGAAGAATTTAACTTTAAAAATAACAGAATACACAACTAACACAACACCAAGGTCTATTACAAAACCACCATGGCAGCTAATGTTAGAAAAAGATATTGAAAAATTAAGAGCCGACTGTGGTAGACTGACACAATACATCAACAACAATAGTTCAAATAAAGTAGTTAAGAGAGTAGAAGCAATTTTTAAAAATAATTTTACTCACACTAGACATGAAAATAGTAACAAAAAACCTGAGGAATTTTTGGACACTCTTAAATAAAATTAGCACTTAAAGTTATTAGGCTTAGAAGATACAAGAAGGCACAACAACCCAAAAAAGATAACACAATATTGGCCACAAATGAAAAATGTTTTACAGAAATATACATAAACTCCAAACCGACTCACCAGCAGAAACTCACATAGTTACACCTACAAAAGAAGATTTGGAAATATTTTGGTCTAGCATATGGGAAGAACAAGTTCAACACAACGATAGAGCAGGTTGGATAACAGAAGAAACAAACACATGGAAAGCGATTGAAGAAATGGAATTTATAGAGTTCACAAAAACTGACATTACAGATATAATTGGAAGATAGAAGATAGATAGAAGATATAATTACATAATTGGAAGTCACCAGGAATAGATAAAATACACAATTTTTGGTATAAGAAGCTAACGTCTTTACATAAATACATGGCAAAAAACTTAACAGAGATCATTTTAGGACAACAGAATATACTGGAATTTATTGCAACAGGAATAACGTACATGCTACCTAAAACTAAATACACACCACAGCCTTCCCAATACAGACCAATTACATGCCTACCTACTATTTACAAAATTTTAACATCAGCAATCTCTGTTAAAATTAACTCACATATTAACAACCATAACATAATAGCCGAAGAACAGAAGGGGTGAAGACGGAGCCACATGGGAAAGAGCAGTTAATTATAGACTCCACTATTCACAAACATGCCAACATAAAACATAGAAATCTACATTGTACCTGCATAGATTACCAAAAAGCATTTGACATCATTAGTGTAGTCTTCCACTACATTGCAACTAAACAATGGCCGTAATACTCTTACAACTCGACAAATACAAATCAGGAAGGGTATATACCAAGGAGATTACCTTAGCCCATTGTGGTTCTGCCTCGCTCTGAATCCCTTATCTCACTTATTGCACCGCTGTCAAGCTGGGTATTAATTTAAAAATAGCACTGAAGAATTCCTTATTTCACACCTTATATATATGGATGACATTAAATTATTTGCGAAAACTGAACAACAAATGAAAACCCTTTTAGAAACAACAACTCAATTCAGTAATGATATAAACATGCAGTTTGGGTTGGATAAATGCAGGACAGTACATATTATAAAAGGCAAAGTAAAACCGGGCAACTATGCAGTTAACAATACTGATATTATAGAAGCTATGGAACCAACAGACCTATATAAATATTTAGGATACCATCAACTTAAAGGACTCGATCACACAGCAATTAAAGATACATTGAAATTATTGAAACACAATTATCTGGTAAAAAACTTATAAAAGCCTTAAATACTTTTGCAATACCAATACTTACCTACTCATTCGGAGTGATAATTTGGACTAAGACTGACATCGAACAACTGGAAAGAACAATACGCACTATACTCACAAAATACAATAACCTTCACCCAAAATCAGCTATAGAGAGACTCACTATCAAAAGACAGAACGGAGGCAGAGGCTTAATAGACATCCAACACCTTTGGCTAAAACAAATAAATAAGTTAAGAACATTTTTCTACACAAAGTCTCACACCAGCTTTATTCACAAAGCCATTATCCTAAATAACGCTAATTACACACTACTTAACTTATGCGATCAGGCAAATCTTCACAACACTGACAACTCCGACCCACAAAAACAGAAAATAGAAAACTGGAAAAAGAAAGTAGTTACTACATGACGGCACCCTCATGACTTAGAAAAGCCTCACATTAATACAATAGCGTCTAACAAGTGGCTTGGCACCTTGTTTCCTGAAACTGAAGGCTTTATGATAGCCATACAAGATCAAACCATCAACACCAAAAACTACAGAAAATATATTATTAAAGAGCCCACTTTCACAAGTGACAAATGTCGCCGATGTCACACTCAATCTGAAACTATACAACACATAATAGGAGCATGCACAACACTCGCACAAACAGACTACACTCACAGACATAATCAAGTTGCAAACATTATTCATCAAAAACTAGCACTCAAACACTCACTCATACAAGACACAAAAACTCCCTATAATCAATATAATCCACAAACTATCCTAGAAAATTACACGCACAAAATATACTACGACCGCGCTATACTTACAGATAAAACCATACACTTCAATAGACCAGACATAACCCTACAAGACAAGATTAGGAAAATCACGTAGATATGGCAGTCCCAAACACACATAACACACGAAAAAATAACCAAGTGTGCTGACCTGAAAGAAGAAGTGCTCAGAATATGGAAACAACATAACGTCTACATAGTCCCCATAGTCCTCTCCACGACTGGTATCATTCCAAACCATCTTTTCCAAAGCTTAAAACAATTAGGTTTATTAGAATTCGTTTATATAAGTTTACAGAAAGCCTCGATATTAAACACATGTAGAATCGTCAGAAAATTCATGCAGTTAGATGACACCACACCAACATAATGTACACACCACATGCTGTAGGTATTTACTTGGTTTAGGCCCGTAAATATGGTGGAACCAGCTAAAAAGCTGAGAAAATAAAAAATTAAAACACAAAATAATAATAATAATCATTTATTTGCATGAATATGAGTACAGGGTTGGACAATTTAATTAACAAAGGTTCATCATATCCTGCCGGGTAGGCGTGCAAAACTTTTCGTCAGAGACTGATACCTACAAAACATGCAATACATAAATTAATGACAATCAGTTTTATTGGTCAAATATCAGGCAATTATAATAACAATAATTAAGTGGTCAAATAAAGGTGTTAAGTTAAATTATTGATAATATGGAAATGTCACCGTCAAAGCACACTAGTATCACGGTCATTTAAAAACTCATCAATCGTGTAAAAACATTTATTAATGAGATATTTTTAAAGTGAAGTTTAAATAAATGTAGATGGAGTTCTCTTATGGCCCCAGGTATTCTGTTGTAAATTCTAGGTGCCATGCAAAAAATACTCTTGCTCATTAGTGCAGTTTGAGCCTTTCGCATGCATAACCTATCATTATCTCGTCTGTTCCGTATCGTTTTGTCTTGAATACGTTTAAATATATTAGGATTAGACATAACGAAGACTGCTGTTGCAAATATATAAAGTGCCGAAACAGTCAAGATACTGTTATCTTTAAAAAATGGTCTACAGCTGTCAAGTGTTTGTAGTCCAAACATCGCTCTTATTACTCATTTTTGAGATTTAAAGACGAGTTTTCTATTCGTTGAGTTACCCCAAAATATAATCGTCCGTGTGGTGACGGATTAAGAATACAGAGTGTCACCACCCCTATTCATCCCGTGGGTGTCGTAAGAGCCGACTAAGGGAAAAAACTACGCAGAACAACAGCACTGCAGAGAGAAGGAAAACTTGACACAAACCCTATACCACGCTGGCCAGACACCCGTCTGTATAGTAGGCCAAAACCTCCTTTCTAAGGAGAGGCTTATGTCCAGCAGTGGACTATTAAAGGCTGATGATGAAAATATAATGCCAAATCTTAAGATTGATCCTACCATACCGTGATACGCTGTTAGTAGAGCATGTTTATTTAAAACCGGAGCCAGTTTGAATAAGGCATATGACGCAGAACTGATTCGCTTGGAGAGTTCTTCCGTATCAACTTTCCAATTTAAGCGTTTAACTATTGTGAGCCCTGTATCTACACTGCTCAATGTGTTGTTTTCATGGTGTACATTAACATATGGCATTAGAGTACGTTGACTGAAGAACATTACTTTAGTTTTTTAAATATTTATTTTTAGGTTATTACTGTTTAGGTAATTTATGATACACGTAATAGTCTCATTAATGTCGCTCTCGTAAGTGTGTTCATTTTTACAATTTATAATAACAGTACTGTCGTCAGCAAAAAGTGTCATAGGATATTTAGATGCTCGTGGCAAGTCATTTATATATAGCAGAAACAATAAAGGACCTAACACGCTCCCCTGTGGCACTCCAAACATAGGAGAGCGATATTCCGATGAGTATGTAACTTCCCGTTTTTTTAATTCTGTCTATTTTAGTGATTTCGGTAAATTGTAGTCTATTTTCCAGATATGATTTTATCAATTGGAGTGCATTTCCACGTATACCGTAAACCTCCAATTTTTTTTGTAATATGTCGTGGTCCACGTAGTCAAACGCCTGTGATATATCGCAAAATATTGCACAGATAGCCTTTTTAGTCAAAGATTGCCAAGTTAATGGTTTTGTTCTTTCAAAATCCCTTTTGGGCGTCAGTAAGTATCTTAAATTTGTCTAAATAATCATAGATTTGTGCATAAAGATATTTTTAAATTATTTTAGAGAATATGGATATAAGTGCAATCGGCCGATAACAATCAAGGTCTTCTTTGTTGCCATTTTTAAAAATAGGTTTCATTATTGAAATCTTTAGATCGCCTGGGTATATACCCGTGTTGATACAGACATTGATTATGTAGCTTAGGTGACCACAAATGCCATCTGCGACCCTTTTGATGACTTTCGTACGTACCCCATCGTGACCCACACTGGACGTATTTTTTAAGGCTGCTATTATTTTTAATAAATCATGAGGAGAACTTGGGAGTATGCCCATTGATTTGTAGCTTGCGTGTGTTGGAATGGGATTATATTGTCTAGTTGGTATTGTTTTAATTTTTTCAATTATGTGATTGTTAATGATTTCGCATATACCCTGTGCATTATGTTGTTTTATTGCCTAGATTTATTTTAGAAATTGTATCTTTAGGTAGTCGTTGTTTAGTGCTACTGATTATGGACCAAATTGCCTTAGATTTGTTGAGATGTTTTTATTTTGTAACTTAATCTCCGCTAATATAGCTCACAATAATTAATTAATTTAATTTGAAGTTATAGTGGTTTTTAAGTAGGTGAAAAAATGGAGGCGCTAAAAATAATTTATTCTCAAAGTGAGCAGTAGACAAAATAAGTTTGGGAACCCCTGCTCTAGATTACAAAAAAGAAACAGCGAAGTCTGCACAAGTCACTAGTGAATGTTATAGCCAACGTGTCCGCGAACGTATTAAACTAAGCAACGGATTTTAAACTAACCAATAGAGAGTGATTCAAGAGAAAGGTTTGTGGCTACTTTCACATAGAATGAAATACAAAAACATACTACAGCGCCATCTAACGAAGACACACCGAACTACGGAGTAACTCTTGAATGAGAATTGCTAATTCTGTATCGCGATATGAAGAATTCTCTACCCGATTAGCATATATGCAACTTCACAGCATCAGACGTCGGGCCACAGCCCGCCAGGCATGATCACCTCACCTGGTCGGAGGATCCTCGCTTTGTATTTGAGGGACATGACACCCGTTCCTCCACAGTAGTGACCCCGACATGATTGGAAGCAGCCTTCAAAGGAGATCAGCAGCAGCACTATTACCACCATCGTGTACACTTCTACAGCTATGAACAGTAATCAAGTCTCAGCAAACCAGCAACCTCGGCCTCAACAAAGATACAACCTGCAGGTAGCGACCGCTCCAGCCCGATTACCCCTACGGCCTTATCAACGTTTAGGCACAGCACACTGTACCTAGAGTTCACGTAAGAAGAGCATATATCTCCCGTCTACGCAGCATCCAGCTCCTACGCAGCAACTGTCCCGTCTCACTGGGGACTTCACCGCAGCACCGCGCACCGTACGCCATCCCAATTCTCTGAGATCAGCGGACGTTAACCCCGACTTACTAGGGCTAGCGGCACTCAGTTCTGACTCCTTGGAACTAGCGGCACTCAGTTCCGACTCACTGGAACTACTCACACTGCCACTAGCACGCTCCACAACAGGGCATAGACAGCTGACTCATCAAGAAATCGACCTCCGGTCTCGGAGGGGAGTAATGTGGCTACTTCCATATATAATGAAACACAGAAACATACGAAAGCGCGATCTAACGAAGACACACCGAACTACGAAGTAACTCTTAAATTGGGAATTGCTGGTCCCGTATCTCGATATGAAGAATTTTTTTTCCGATTAGCATTCGAGCATATACAACTTAATACTAACCTAACATCAACCGTTGGGCCGCCGCCCCCCACGCATGATCACCTCGCCTGGTCGGAGGATCCTCCCTTTGTGTTGGAGGGAGATGACACCCGTTCCTCTACAGGTTTACATGTATAATACCTGCATATTATAGTAGAAGAAAGCCGAGAGTTTCTAAGATTTTTCTTAAAAACATGGTTTTGCGCGCTTACATTGCAAGCGCTAGCTAATCCTTTCTTGACAGACCAAAATAATGTAGTATGGAATTGTATATCTTAAAAAGATCTAGAAAAAAGTCTGCTATGGTATATGTCTATCTCCTAAGGATAACCAACAGTAACCATTTTTATCTTTTAAGTATTACAAAAAATAATGGGTTATTTACGAAGCTATTTTAAACAATACATTATTATTACTTATCTAATTAAATACGTTAAATACGTTGTGCATTTAATGTAAATTAAAATTACTCTTTACTGCATGTCATTAAAATGAATATTCTAGAAAATATTAGCAGTTTAGAACGCAGGGTCAAAGCGGCCGTCGCTTCTTCGAACCGTACGTCTGGCAAGATCGGAACGGGCCCATAAATTTGACATATTAAGATGTCCTTGTTGTACCAAGTGGTTCTATCCAGGAGTCAAAGCTTAAGCTATCAGTGATTTAGTTTAAGGTTTGACTCTTGGATTGATGTGATTGTCTAGCCCGTCCCAACACTGAACCCTTTAACTTTTCGCCGGAATCTTCTGAAGACATGAGAAAGTTTATCCTGTCTATCTATTCCAATTGTCGTAGTTGTCAAACATAATCTTCTTCACCCTTTACAATGTGGACCAGAAAGTCACTTCGTCTTCTTCATCTAAAGAATTTTATTTCCACTAAAAGGGTGACATGTGTTAGTTTGACCTGAATGCATACCTTCTCAATAAGCTAGACCGACTAAGGCGTAGTATTTTTTTATAAACGTCGTCTAATTTCTTTCATCATCGTCGCCCCTTTTTTTGCAGTGTACAATCTCGAATGGCTCGTTTTTTGAATGGGTTTAAAACATTCCAATTTTAAAATATTTACTAAATCTGATAAATTATTTCTGATCCAACAACAAATCGTAAGATAAGAATGATTACGATACACTGAAACGAAATGTGCTCGAAGCACTTCCCATTATTAGAGAGCGTTCTCGAAACTTATTAAGAAGAAGGAAAAATTGCCTTTGCCTATAAAAGTTCAAAAAAACATGAACACTTAATAGACTAATGATAAAGGATAGTCATGTTCCTACATTTCAATGGCACACCTCTAGAACTGTCATTTTTATAACCTTAAATCTAAATTTATTTGTTTAGGTATTGCATAGCAAAAATACTTTTACTACACTTTCGCTTTTGTTTCAGCTTCCGCTGAGTATTTTCCATGACACTGCAATTGCTTCGAGTCATTTGTAACTCATTGGTCATTCCATCTCAAAACTGCTCGCATTATTTCGGTCGCCATTGCAAGTTCTTACGTAGCAAACACCGTTATTCGGAGTGGGGATCGAGACGCGCGAGGGGGGCACGTTTCAGCAGCGCCGTTGGAGCGCGAGTTCACTCTGTCACTCGGTCATTACGGTATTTCTGTGTAGCGCGTCCTACATTTACGATCGTGAAAGAAAAAGTGACGATGCCCGAAAACAAACCATTTCAGCGTCTCCCAAAATGTGTGGTACCAAAACATTACGATTTGCAATTGGTGCCGAATTTGGAGAAATTTACATTTAAGGGTAAAACAGCAGTGAAAGTATTGGTAAGTAGAAATTTCATCATCGACGCTGCAATAATTGTACCATGTGCCATGTTATAGTAATTGCATTACGTTTTAGATCGTGAATCCAACGAACGAAATAGTTCTTAATTGCTTGGATTTAGAATTATCGAATGTGAAGCTTCAGTATCTCGAGGGAGGTTCAGAGTCAACGTTAATCCCATCTGAAGTACGTCTAAGCACGGCTGATGAGACTGCCACCATTGTTTTTGATAAACAACTCGTTGAAGGCGAAGCTACGCTACACTGCGAATTCGATGGTGAGATCAATGACAAGATGAAGGGTCTGTACCGCAGCAAGTATGTCACGCCGGGTGGCGAGGAACGCTACGCTGCAGTCACGCAGTTCGAAGCGACAGATGCGCGCCGATGTTTTCCTTGCTGGGACGAACCAGCTATTAAAGCCACTTTTGATATCACACTTGAAGTGCCATCCGATCGTGTAGCTTTATCTAACATGCCTGTCAAGGAAGAAAAATTGAATGGTGCTAAGAAGATAATTCATTTTGATACAACACCTATAATGTCAACCTACCTTGTGGCAGTTGTTGTTGGTGAATATGATTATGTTGAAAAGAAATCTCGTGATGGTGTATTGGTAAGAGTTTATACACCTGTAGGTAAAAGTAAACAAGGGTTGTTTGCCTTAGAAGTTGCATCTAAAGTTCTTCCTTATTACAAGGAATATTTTGACATAGCTTACCCTCTGCCTAAAATTGACCTAATAGCGATAGCAGATTTCTCTGCTGGTGCCATGGAGAATTGGGGCCTGGTAACATATAGAGAGACTTGTCTTCTTGTGGATGAAGAACATACATCAGCTGTGAGGAGACAGTGGATAGCTTTGGTAGTTGGCCATGAGCTTGCTCACCAGTGGTTTGGTAACCTTGTGACCATGGAGTGGTGGACCCATCTTTGGTTGAATGAAGGGTATGCCTCTTTTGTGGAATTTCTGTGTGTTAACCACCTGTTTCCAGAATATGATATTTGGACTCAATTTGTTACAGAAAATTATATCAGGTAAGGTCTAAATGTATATATTAATGTTATACTGTTATATTCTTTGAACTTGATAATTAATAGAAAACTTGTGTGTATAATACAATAAATTGCTCAGACATTTTTATTTTCTTTTGATAAGTATATTTTTTAATGATATAGCTATGCATTATTACTTTGCTGTTATGCTATTATCTTAAAATATACAATTCTAATTATTGTAAAATATAATTCATTTGATTCGGTTTTGATATCCTTTATTTATTTATTTGAAGAGAGAATTTTCAACACCTTTTCTTTGTTAAGTGTTTATCACCAGTTGTTGGCTGTTTGCCAACTAAATGTGCTGTGAAGTCATTCACCCTGTGAACACAAGAGAACAATAGAATTTGTTTAATCATCTACATGACTTGACTGCTTATTAATTATGTACAAAAAATTATTAGCATTTCATTATATTTTGAATTTTCATTCCAGGGCCTTAGAATTGGATTGTCTGAAAAATTCACATCCTATTGAAGTTCCAGTAGGTCATCCCTCAGAAATAGATGAAATTTTTGATGACATATCATACAATAAAGGTGCATCTGTAATCCGGATGTTGCATAGATATATAGGTGATGAAGATTTCCGTAAGGGCATGACTATTTACTTGACCAGACATCAGGTAAACATTTACCATACTATCTAATAACTTATATATCATTTTTCAAGGCACATACTTCATATTTATAATATAAACCAACACTTAGTAATAAATTACCTACATTGCATATTATTAACTAGAAAATATTTTTCTATTGTATAATTATTATTATTTACATTTCAGTACAAAAATACATTTACAGAAGATTTGTGGGCTGCCTTAGAAGAAGCATCCAATAAGCCTGTTGGGGCTGTAATGTCCACATGGACAAAACAAATGGGCTTTCCAATGGTTGAGGTTGGTAAATAAGAAAGATACTTAATGCTATGGATAGAATAGAATTACCTCTTTAATTTATATCATTTATGAGAATATCTCTTTGTTTATATCTTTACACCTTCTAAATTAAATATTGACTTTACAGTGAACTATATAATATAGTTATAGTCTACTGTTTGGAACCTTGAAGTAAGAGTACAATCAATTGTAATAACACCTAATCTGATGTGGTATACTTATTAATTGAAAACTCTTCTGATCCATTCATTTTGTCTTTAAAGTTTTATTCAAATTTGTTTTATGATAAGCTTGATTGCTGCTTTCTACATATCATGCTTAAATGTTGCTTGTAAACAACTGCCAATGGATTAAAATTTTGATTTGAAAAGATTGCAAATGCAGTAGGTAATAATAATATTTTATTACTTTTTGTTTTCTGTTGTTCTGTTGTTAATCAGACATAATTTTATTGAATTTAAACTCAAAATGTACATAAAACAATATTTTATGTCTAGCACTCTTGTATATGTTGAGAAAGTATATGATCTCAGAGTTCATCTGTGTACCTACCATAATGAAAAGGTGTTTTATGTCATAGATTTTTGTGTAAGATAGAATAAGTAATAGAGTACAGTGAAGCCACCTCCATTGTGCTTGTCATGCCATCTTTAATTAGTCTTTTATCTAAAATCTTATGGATGGAAATCTGGTCTAGAGATATCTTACTGTGTTTTCACAATCAATGATTCAGGCTAAAGAGAGTTAATCAGAGTTCCAATAAAAACAGCACTCAAATCCATTTGAAAACTTTTAATCATCAAATTGGTATTCAAAACACCCCTATTTCTATATATATGGAGACTGGAGTTATATATATACACTATTTAAATGTAAATGTTTACTATATTGAATGTTTTATTTTCAGGTCAATTCAGAACAAAAAGGTGCAGATAGAGTACTGACACTAACACAGCAGAAATTCTGTGCAGATGGCAGCCAAGGGAATGACACACTCTGGATGGTTCCAATTACAATATCCACTCAGGAACAACCCACAAAGGTACTCCAAAATATATAAATCTGTACCATTTGATAAAAAGTTAATCAAAAAACTTAATTACTTAAGATTAGATTAAATTTGACACATCAATAATCTTAGCACAAACTAATTTTTGTGAATGTCAACTAAAACATCATTGTACATAATTTTATTAACATTTAATAATTTAGATTATTTTCATAATTACCCAAAACAAAAATTGCTTAGCAAAGAACGTGAATAAAGATTTAAATATTACACCTAAATATGTAGAATATAAAACACTAAAAAGTAGAGATGAAACACATAGTATAGCTTTTAAATGTTTTTATGGGTTGCAAATGTTAAACTTCCCTTCTGTAAGGCATAGCGTCCTTGTCAGCCTTTTCTGTCTAAGAAACCAAATAGATATGCATATTAAAACAACACTAGTACAACAATGTAATTACTAGTTTTTAACTTTAACAGTTACACCACTGTATACTGACTTCATGCTGTGCCAATCCTGACGGAAGTGTTGTTGTCGATGTAAAAAAAGAAGAGTCAAATGTAAAAAGTCTTCTATATTAATATGATGAGAGTATAATACTTAGATTTTACAGTGTCTTAGATACTTTTTAGGATGTAGTAGGTAAAATTTACCACAAGTAGTCAAGTGTTGATAATTTATTTATTGTATTGCTATCTGTATGTAAATAACTTGATGTTATCTCAGTAGTTAAAGCACTGTACATGGTGCAAATCATAAATGAAGCTTACATACATGTTTGCATTACAGATAGCTTTATCTACTGTATTGGAAAAGAGACGACAAGAGGTTGTTTTGAAAAATGTCGCTGAGAGCTCTTGGGTCAAACTTAATCCTGGCACTGTAAGTATATTTTCTTTTCTAAAAGATTACAAGGAGGATATCTATAATTTCAGAATCCTAAAATAGTAAATAATATGTATGTATAATAATATAATAATATTGTAAGACCTACATACATATTATGTCAAGAATTCTATGCAAGCATACTTAAGAAATAATCGTGAAAGAAGATAAGTTAATGCATAGAATTAGAACAAAACTCAAACATTTTATACATACATTATTTGACAACAGCTACATCTAGCTCCAGGGTCCAGTATATACTACTCTGTCAAGAAAGTACCGGGAAAAGATGAATAATACACAAAATGTTTGTTATTCATCCAAATTTATTTTATCACCTTCAAAGTATGCTCCTTCAGAAACGATACACTTACGCCAACGAATAATGCAAAACATCAAAACATTTTTTTAATTGAATTAAGTTCAGTTCACCGCGAATTCTCCTTTATGTCTTCTACCGATAGAAAAGGAGTGCCATGAAGTGTTAATTTGAGTTTAGGAAAAAGAAGGAACTCGGCTGGAGCCATATCTGGTAAATATGGTGGTTGCTCGGTGGTATTTGTTGAGTGTTTGGTCAAAAATTCGTTCACAATGATGGCCTTGTGCGAAGGCGCATTTTCATGGTGCAAAATCCAAGAATTTTCTTTCCACAAATCTAGCCTTTTTCGTCGATTTTGCTCTCTTAAATGTCGCATAACGCTTAAATAATATTCTTTATTTACCGTTAGACCTTCTGAAAAGAATTCCGAGTGCACAACACCGCGATAGTCAAAGAAAACAGTCAAACCGACTTTGACTTTTGATCGACTTTGGCGTGGTTTTTTTTGGTTGCTCCGAAGCTTGTTGACATCTGGACCGCTTTTGAAGGCTTTGTACCACTCATAACCACGTGTTTTTGATAAAGTAGATTTACCGTAAGCCTTCTGTAACATTTTGAGTGACTCCGAACACAAAATTGCATTGGCGATGCAAAATTTAAGACAAACTCTTTGTTCGATGTTTTTGTCCATTATGAAATTCCCAATACACACTAGATATGATATAACTAAAAGCAGCACTGTATTTAATATAAATAACAGATGCAACTCAAACTCCGCGCCAAAATGGAAAACAGTTGTGCCAATCTAACAACAACAAAAAAAAAAAAAATTTGAATTTGGAACCATAAACAAATAATAATAATATTCTACCACATTCACACAACGCCATCTAGTCCCAAACTAAGCAGAGCTTGTACTATGGGTACTAGACAACTGATATAAATACATATATACTTTTTTTTTTGTAAATACATACATATTATACATAGAAACACCCAGACCAAATCAAACATTAAATGTTCATGCACATAAATGTTTGACTTGAGCGGGAATCGAACCCGCGACCTTTGGAATAGCAGTCCGTTACACAAACCACTACACCATCCGGTCGGTAAAATCATCCATTCCTGATACTTTACCCGATACTGAATGCATAATATATGAAGTCTTAATAGTTAGTTCAAGTTATAATTGGTAATGCAATTAAAATTATTGACTTAAGTGAACTCTGAACGCCAATAATCCCTTGCAGCACAAACATAGATTATAGGAGCTGGCTCTCGAATACGTTGCTCTGCTAGTGAATATTTATTCAAACCTAGTATGTAATACATTGATTGTGATCATGTCTGTGTAATCATGTGAAGTTGATAGCGTTTTCAAAAAAAATATTAAAATCATGCAAAAAATTATCTGTTTCGGAATTAAGCTGAAGCGGGATTAAGCGGACATAGCCTACCTAGTATATGGCACGCCCTCAAATTGAGATTTTTTTAATCAACAAAGAGAGTCATTTTCGTTTACTATACATCACTATACATTACAATAATCCAGGGCCCTTTAAGATTAAAAAATATATATTTAAATAATCATATTAAATGAATAAAAACTTGACACAAATCCTATACCGCCGCGTCTGGCCAGCGTGGTATAGTAGGCCAAAACCTCCTTTCTAAGGCTCTCCTTAGAAAGACCTATGTCTATTATTGCATTATTACTGCATTTGCAATATAGAACGAACCATTGATTCTTGTGTTTGGTTTGGTACTTGAGTTTTGTTAGAAACAAGGCTAGTTTAAAAGCAACTGCAGCTAGGCTTGGAAATCATTATATTAAGATCTATCGAAATCATCATCAACAGCCTTTAACAGTCCACTGCTGGACATAGGCCTCTCCTTAGAAAGGAAGTTTTGGCCTACTATACCACGCTGGCCAGACGAGTTGGCATAGGGTTTGTGTCAAGTTTTCCTTCTCTTTGCAGTGCTGTTATTCTGCCAAAACTCGGATTTATTGCGCGTAAACTGCGCCAACAGAGCGTTGGAAATGTTCAATCGAACACGTTTTTAGTCTAACGTAAGCAAACGCGGCACCCAAGCGCGATCAGCTTTCTCATGTCTAAATGTTGATTTAATATGTGACAAACATGTTCTTTTGACATGTTCATAACCTCTGCTATCTCTCTCACTTTGGTGAACTTTGGCGATGTTTTCGTCGGTAGTTGCAGTTTTTTTTTAGAACGTCCCGAACGTTGTCTCCCAAGGTCTTACGGCCACGTTTAAATTCAGCTGCCCAAAATTTTACTGTGGTAAATGATGGTGCAGAATCTCACACCAACAGAATCCAACTCATCTTTGACTTGCGTAGGGCGTAGTGCCTTTCAAAAACAAATATTTAATGACAGCTCGGTACTCGATTATGTCCATTTTCATAAAAACACTCACATCAACTCACTCGAACGGCTGTTACATAACAACTGCGCGTCGCAAATGGCTGAAACTTTGGCGAGTAACTGTCAACAGATGAACAACGAAATTCACTAGCTTTTATTCATGAGTGTTGCCATCTTCGTGTTGAGGTCGGTAACTTTTCAGACCACCTGTGTATCATACAATAATAACAAATTACTTTTACGTTGGCAGAAAAGTTACAATTTATAACCACATACTATATTATACAGGTTGGATATTATAGAACACGCTACCCTGCGTCAATGCTGGCACAACTAGTAACGGCCATCCGCGACGGTTCGTTGCCACCGCTCGACAGATTAGGCCTCCTTGATGACTGCTTTGCGCTAGTCCAGGCTAGACACACGCAAACTGCTGAGGTGTGTAGAAATCTTTATGATACCTAAGTTAAATTAAAAAGAAAGAGAACAATTGCAATTTTCATAAAAAAATATTGAAATGAAATAAAAGATTGTTTATTACCAATGAATATGAAAAATACTGCTTTTATCACAAATAAGTAATTATTTATCTAATCTTATTTATATCTTTACCTATAAATTTATCTTAATCAATCTATAAGTTTCTTTCACCTGAATTTGTATTATTACTGAATGTTTTCTAATATAGGTAAGACTGAAATAGGTGTTATTTATATTAATAGCAACAACTATTAATGCTGGTAATATTTAAAGAAAATGAAGAAAATATATACCTCAATAATAACATAATATACAGTTTTTATATTGGTTTCTTGTTACATTGTTAATATCTCGCACTAACAGTTCGATTTCAATGATTATTTTTGTTACACTGAGTATCCATTAGTTCATAGTTCATTTATTCAGAAACAATCATCAATTATTTTTTAGAACATATTTTTATGACCTTTAAAGAAATGCTGACATCATTAAATAATGTTACACCTCTATATACCTTATTCTAAACTAATATCATTATCATTTTATTTTTGTTTTGTTTTCAGTCATTGAAACTCATGGAAGCTTTTAGTAATGAAACAAACTTTACAGTGTGGTCTTCAATATCCAACTGTATGTCCAAACTGAGTGCCTTATTGTCACATACACCACTTGACAAGCCCTTGAAGAATTTTGGACGAAAGTTATTTTCAAACATTACTCGGCGGTTAGGCTGGGATGCAGAGGAGAAGGAAAGCCATCTCGACACCTTGCTCCGAAGTTTAGTTCTTAACAAAATGATCAGCTTTGAGGACCCAGATACCATAAAGGAAGCCAAGATCCGGTAATTCAACTGGAGTTACAATTTTATTCATTTTAATGTGTTATATTTAGGTATTACATTTAGGCAGTGCACTTTATTTAAAACAAATTTCAAGCTACCTTCCTAGCTACCTTATTTCAAGCTAGAAAGAAAATACTGTGGTTTTGTACAAATATGTTTCTGAATATTTTTTCTATTACAACCTACGTCTAAGTTTAGCCCTAAAGATGGGACATATGATTGAAAATGCAACTTTTGCACGTGCAACGTGTTGATAGTGCCAATAAGAGGACGAATCCAGTTTCGCCATGTCAGAGCTAGGGTATATTGAGTATATGTTACGGTCTTTACCTGGTCTAACTTATTTATGACAATGAGCAATAGTATTTTTCACTGCTGCGTCAGAAACCATCTACCGGTATTGATTCATTTGGGATAGGTTAGAACAGTGACCATTATAGTTAAACCGCCGTAAGCTTGGCCCTCCTGATGGTTTGCGGGACGCGGGGCGGGTGATGCGCTCGGCTATACATGACACGATGTACTAACTCGATATCTTCAGATTTATTTGTTTGAGATTTAATCTACACACGATGTAATAAAAATCGAATTTATTTCCATGTATTATAATGTCAGTGTATTGTAAGTTTTTATGATTAATTGTAAAATTTAATACTGTAAAATAATTTTAATAAAATCACCTTATCTTCATCATGTAAATTATATTCAGATACAATTTAAAAATTAAGTAAAATAATAAATATTCTTTATTAGAACTTTAACAGTAGAACCTCTGTAAGCCGAACTTCAAGTTTTTAAATCTTTTTGTGACCCAGAGTCGGCAGATTATCCATGTTGCAAAATAATACCGTGTGTAGCAGTCTTAAGAAAAATAACACGTACGGACTTGCTTTCACGTCAGTCACTGCCGGCGGACAGCGACGCACTAGCTAATTGGTTGAATGCATCCCCGCCCCGCGTCCCCCAAACCATCAGGATGGCCAAGCTTACGGCGGTTTAACTATAATGCCAGATACCTTTTAATGTTGGTTAATCACATTTGGGTTAGACAATGTTATAACATGATGTTGCGCTCAAAAGGACTAACTGATTTAGCCTGTTAAAAATACTTTTGACCGGTTAAGAGTTCTTACTGTAACATATATTTTTTTAAATATTTTTATTTATTTATTATATTATTTTTTTATTATTTGCATTATTACTGCATTTGCAATATAGAACGAACCATTAATTCTTGTGTTTGGTTTGGTACTTGAATTTTGCTAGACACAAGGCTAGTTTAAAAGCGACTGCAGCTAGGCTTGGAAATCATTACATTCATCATCATCATCAACAGCCCTTAATAGTCCACTGCTGGACATAGGCCTCCCCTTAGAAAGGAGGTTTTGGCCTACTACATCAAGATCATTACATTAAGATCTATCTAAATCATCAACAGCCTTTAACAGTCCACTGCTCGACATAGGCCTCTCCTTAGAAAGGAGCTTTTGGTCTACTATATCACGCTGGCCAGACGGGTTGGTATGGGGTTTGTTTCAAGTGTTCCTTTTCTTTGCAGTGCTGTTGCCCTGCGTAGTTTGCTTAGTCCTTTAGTGGTCTCTTACGACACCCACGGAATGAATAGGGGTGGTGACACTCCGTATTCGTAATCCGTCACCACACGGACAATGTTGAAATAAAATCCACCTATCCATTAGATCTTCCCTCCTATCTATGTATATTATGAACTACTAGACATAAAATTGAAAACTATCAATCTTCGCGCACTCGCGCTTTTTACGTTTTGGTATTTCCAACTCTGGTAGCAGTAGGAGGGTTTAACGTAGAGCTTTGCAATGTATGTAAAACATGTTTAGTATGTCATTTCTTGTAAGAAAACATTTTTTTTTCTGTCCGTCATTTCAATTTATTGTGTGGCAATAATGATTTTTGCGTTTTCAAACTCATGTAGCAGTCGGAAGGTTAAACATACAGTGCTGTATTAAAAAAAAAGGTTTAGGATGCTATTTCGTTAAACAATGTAACTTTTTTTTCTTTATTTTCTTCACAGTTTTGGATGTGAAATGAATCCTTTACTATTTATTTAGTTGTAATTTGAAGAAAAAAGTACCTAAGAATGTGTACATAATGTTTGTAATTTCTGCTAGAGTCATTTAGGATATGATTAAAGAACCGTATTAATGTTTATTATCGTTTTAAAATAGGGTTTTTCTCAATAAAATATGGACATTTTATTAGGCATTAAAATGTAATAGCATTAGATTTCTTCTACACAATGTTGTCTGTATCATCAAATTTTAAAAAAAATCTGTACTTAGTTTTTTGTATTCTTCTAATACGAGGGCTGCTATTTCTGTATCCGGAATAACAAAGTGAAACAAACATATAGCATTTATTAAAGTTTTATTGCTTTTCAAAATATTCGCTGTGATAATCGATGCATTTTGCATTCGTTGGAACCAATTTTCCTAGCACTTTTTTCATTCTGATTGCAGTATCTCCAAAACGTGCATTATGTACGCATCACCAGCCTCTTCACGGCTCAAAAACGTTTGACCACGTAATTTATTCTTCACGGTTGGGAATGAATAGAAGTCGTTGGGGGCCAAGTCAAGGCTGTACGGCGGATGACCCGTTAATTCGATCTTTTGATCTTCCAAATACTGAGTTCTTTCGGCCAATGTGTGGCAGCTAGCATTGTCATGATGAAGAAGAATTCTGCATTGTTGGTTATTCTTTCTTATCTCTTCAAAGACTTCTGGCAAACAAATGATTGTGTACCATTCTAAATTAACCATTTTACGATCCTCTAGTGGCACTTTAGCCACATGTCCATTTATGCCAAAAAAACATTTGCTTCAAAGTGCTTTTCGAATGAACGACTTTTGTTGGGTTCGGCTCATCTTGGATCTTGAATTTTTGTTTAGTTTCAAGATCAAACGTATATATCCAAGATTCATCACCTTTGTAGGTATTATACTCGTAGACAGCTGATTGTACTTTTGTAACATTATTTAACACCAATCGATACGAGCCCGTTTTTTAGTAAATTCTCAAGTTGTGCGGAATCCAACGCGAACAATTTTTTGTTACAGCTAAATGTTCGTTTAATATTTAATATATACTTGTCATACTTATTCCCTGAGACGCCTCTATCTCGCGATATGTAACATGACGATCTTGCATTATTAGGTCCCGCACAGCATCAATATTTTGAGGTACAACAACCGATTTAGGGCGACCCTCTTTTAATTAGTCCGTGAGCACAGACCGCCCTCGATTAAACTCGCTAAACCAGTGATACACAGTTGTTTTTTGATAGTGCTTCGTCTCCAAAAGTCGAAGTGAGTTGATCGATGCACTGTTTTTGCACATAGCACGAAAATTTTCACGAGTTAAATCCATAGTGATAACGCAATTTTCAAAATGACGCCACAAAGGATAAACAAATGACAGCTACATGAAACAAATTGTATTCTTCAGCCAAAGAGTTCCATTTTTAAAGTTATAATTACTTTTTTAATAATGTTCTATTACTGGCCAGTTCTGGATACATAAATAGCAGCCCTCGTATAAATACCGTATTCCGAATCCAATAAAAAAAATGCAAAATTGAGCTGAAGGTAATGTCGCTTCAGGTTCGAGCGGCACTCGCAGGGCGCGGAGCCACTGGCGGCGGACTTGCGTTCGGCGTGCTACCGCGCCGTGCTGGCGGGCGCGGACGAAGCCACGTTCGAGCGCTTCCTGGCGCTGTACCGCGCCGCCGACCTGCACGAAGAGAAAGACCGCATCAGCCGCGCGCTCGGCGCCGTCAACGACCCCGCCATCCTCAAGCGCGTGCTCGACTTCGCTATATCGGTATCGAACCCCACGTCTATTCACTTTCACTAGTCTCTGTTAACGATTTACAGACGCGTGTACACGTAATTTAACAATTACACATAGAAAGGTTAGAAAGTGTATACTTTTGGTGTAGTGGTTGGTAATCCTGACTGCTGAGCCAAAGAGCGTGAGTT
The DNA here is from genome assembly GCA_902825455.1 of Arctia plantaginis. Classification (NCBI taxonomy): domain Eukaryota; kingdom Metazoa; phylum Arthropoda; class Insecta; order Lepidoptera; family Erebidae; genus Arctia; species Arctia plantaginis. The sequence continues at coordinate 11,304,326 of CADEBD010000745.1, read as the reverse complement.
CGAGTCGCACTCTGTAATCTGTGTTTTTCTATAATATTTATGTAGTTAGTAATATATAAGTTCTTTTATCAGTATTTCGGTACCAATGTTACAGTTTCTTCTTAGTTTTTAAATTTAAATATATAACAGTGGTCGTACTATTTTATCTTATTACAACTTATTTACATTTTGATGAATCAGTACTATGTAGTATTCTTATTACATATTCATTATTTTAGGATGAAGTGAGAGCGCAAGACACCGTTTTCGTAATAGTCTCTGTGGCTGTAACCAAAAATGGTCGCGACCTCGCCTGGCAGTTCTTTAAAGATCATTGGCAGCAGTTTATGGACAGGTATCAGGTAAGTTTGAATCTGTTTCAATACTAAAACTAAGTTCGTGTTACCACTTCGCATCAAGGATTTCCAGTTTATTACTACTTATTTCTATAGCTAGGCTCTTATTTACCATAAGAAAATAAAAATCAAGTTAATGTAAAAGAAAAACATTAAAAAGCTGTTTTGTTTTTTTGGTTTTTTAGTTCTGATAGGTTTTGGGTCGAAAACCTATATGGTAGTTCCCGTTGACCTAGAATCACGAAATTTTGGCAAAAAGAAACGTCACAAATAAAGGAATAATGCCAAAAAATACAAAAAATTGAAAATTAAGATAAATTTTGGTACTTACAAATTTTCGCGAAAATCTACGTAAAATCTGGGTAGGTACGGAACCCTCGGCGCATGAGTTCTACTCGTACCTGACCGGGATTTTTGCAAATTATCATCACGACTATGCAACACAATATCTCTTATGTCAAATTGCTGTCCTACTATCACCACTACTACTTTACTCGTAGAAGATGCATGATATCGTCCTCTGTGTTCTCCAACAGGAACTTTATTTGCATGGACGACATTAAAGTCAGTAGTATCTACTGGAACACTCTCAATCGCAGTTTTACAAGACTGTATATAACAGTTATGAAAATGTGACATATCTTGGAGAGATCTGATCAAATCTCTATCAATTGGGTTGTGCGACACTTGAGCACCGCGTTGATGCTTGTGTATCTGGATCTGCAATAAAATAAATTTGCAGAAATTTGTGATCATCGGGTCGAAGCGGTAGCGAGCTCCCAGCTAAGTGATACACTTGCCCTTGAATTTTGAATGTAGGTATACGCCACGCTCAGCGACTTGCTTACTCTTCATTTGAAATTCTTTATTATAACGGCGTATATTGCGCATGAATTGTTTGGATTTCGGATGATCACCCGAAGGAGAGAGTCGTTCAGGTGGAGGAAGAATTTCTCCTAATTTTACTTTTCCTTGTAACATGCCACATGCCTTTCTAACACTTCACTACTGACATGGTACCTATTCATACTATACGATCGTCCTTGTAAGGAATCGATCATAATTCATGGAAGAATTTTCTTTATTTACCCATGAATGATTCGAGACAACTAACCCTCTCGGATCTATGGCTGTTCGGTTGTCCGTTTTTTCCGGTGTTACTATGTGTCTTTCTGATTCTCTGGCTTTCTGAACTCTGATTATACCGATCCTTGCTGCGGTGAGCCTCACGCTCTACTGAGGATTCTCTTTCTCTCTCAGCTCTATATCTATCCCGAAGCTGGCTGAGGCGATGGCGATTGACGATTCTTCATCTCTTCCTGAACGTGCTCTTCTGGAATTCACTGTACTACGCCCTATGTTCGAACAACGGCGTCTTTCAGACATGACTATAATTTCTGTACAAAATTTATTTTGTTCTTTTTTGACTTTACGTATGATTATGAACAAATTGCAGTATTATTAGTATGTGCTGCAGTAAAAAATATTTTACTTACTATTCGTTCAACTACATATAAATAAAAGATAATTAACAATCATCAACAACAAAGGATACCTCTTCTATTCAGTTCTTTTTTGAACTTACATACCTTACCTTAAATTACGATTTTCGATAATTAAAAATACTTACAAAATATTTGCCCTAATACTAAATTGCCTTAACTCTAAATTCAAACCAAAATCTTAACAGAAGAAATACTATTAATAAATTATCTTTATTAGTAGTATTATAATATATATGTTTCAATCTAATTCTATCTAACCTAATGTACTTACTATAAGTGCGGTTAAAAAATTAACCTTAATACCGACTAGAAGACGAACATACAAACCGAAAAAAAAAAATTGTCTTAAAAGATAATTCACTTTAGCATTTAAATACTGTCATATAATTTCTAATATTATGTTTTTAATTTATCGCAACGTACTTCTTACGTAAGTACGGATTACGTTGTCGCGCTGAAAAGCACGTTTTTATTAAGTATTGTTATTTTCCTCGCTGGAGAGCTCCGATAAACGCATGCGATCGCTGCTTATCATAAAGTGCTACAGGGCGAAGCGCGGCCTTCGACGCGCTATTTATAGGCAAGCGCCGCTGCACCCCCGGCCGGTACAGCGACAACCGCGGCAACCGCTATATCCCTGCATTTTAAATCTGTAATATCTTCGAAAATATTCATTTAAATTACATGCTATAAAGAGCCATATTAATCTATTTTAAATGCACTAATGTTTTTAAGGTACTTAATTGGATAAGGATTAATGCTGTATTGCTTAAAATCGCTTCGTTAATAAGCTATTATTTCTCTTTCTTTAAGTAAAGGATAAAAATGGTTATTGTGGGTTATCCCTAAGAGATAGACATATACCATCGCGGACTTTTTTGTGGACCTTTTTAAGGTGTACAATACTGTAGTACATTATTTTGCTCTATCTAGGGTTCAGCCAGCGTTTGCAATGTAAGCGCAATAAAATGCATGTAGTGATTTGCCCTTTTTATATACTACTAGCTGAGACCCGCGGGTGTTACCCGCGTTTGTTGTTATAACCGCGGGCAACGCCGCGGGGCGAAGCTAGCCTAAAAAAAGTAGCCTAAGTTACTCCTTATATCATCAGCTATCTGCCAGTGAAAGTCCCGTCGAAATCGGTCCAGCCGTTCCAGAGATTACCCGGAACAAACAAACAGACAGACAGACAAAAATTGAAAAAAATGTTATTTTGGCATATGTACCGTGTAAACATACATATGCATTTAGTAAAAAGCGGTTATTTTAATATTACAAGCAGACACTCCAATTTTATTTATTTGTATAGATTGTAAAATCATACTCGCTCAGTTTCAGTCCCCGTCTGGTCAGTCTGGAGTTAGGGTCCTTAATGTTCATTATCCATTGGAGGGGTTTATGGTCAGTAATTATCTTAAACTTTCTAACAAAAAGATAGGGCCTAAAGTACTTGGTCACCCACACTATAGCTACAATCTCTTTCTCAATAGTACCATAATTAACGTCGCTATCGTCGAGTGTCCTAGATGCGTAACAGATAGGTTTGTCTAATCCATGGGCCCTTGAGAAAGGATAGCAAAATTGTATGATTTGTCTGGAGGTTTTAGAGGGTTTATTTTTCCAGGGTTATGTTTAATACCTTCTCCACTAATGATATGGCCTAAATACGGTGTTTCTAATTTCAGAAATTTAGACATCCATTTGGATTTTGAAATTAGAGTCCCGTAGTTTACTAAAAAGTTTCTCTAGATTATTTCCTGAAGGCTGGTACTAAATTCGATGATTGCGTCCAAATAAACCAGACCAATTTCATTTTGAAGGCCACGGAGTACCTAATCCATTTCCCTCTGAAATGTCGATGTCGTCTGAATAATTTCGAGTTCTTCAGTCCTATCGGCATACGCAAGAATTCGTAGTGTCCGTGCTCTACCGTGAACGCGGTTTTAGATATATCATCGGGATGGATCTGTATTTGGTAAAAACCTGAAGAAAGGTCAAGGGTTGTGAAGTATTGACACCTACCAATCCGTCAATAAGTCCGTGACTTCTGCAATAAAACACATATTTTTTGATAAATAAATCATTTTATTTTTCAACGTAGTCTCCCTTGAGCTCTATACACTTTGTCCAACGCTTCTCCAATTTTTTTATCCCTTCCAAAAAATATGATTTGTCGAGGTCCTCAAAATAGGCCTTTGTTTGCGAGATGACTTCATCATTGTAGTCAAATCTTTTTCCACCAAGCCATTTCTTCAGGTTTGGGAACAAGAAGTAGTCACTCGGAGCCAAATCTCAAGAATAGGGCGGATGAGGGAGCAATTCATAGCCCAATTCATGGATTTTTGCCATGGTAACTGCACATGTGTGCACCCTTGCATTGTCTTGGTGGAAAAGAACTTTTTTCTTGGCCAAATGAGGTCGGTTATTTTTCAAATCGTCATTGAATCGGTCCAATAAGTTGGCATAATATTCCCCATTGATTGTTCTTCCCTTTTGAAGGTAGTCAATGTGGATTATCCCGCGTGCATCCCAAAAGACAGTCGCCATAACTTTACTGGCTGACAAACCCACCTTGGCCTTCTTTGGCGCCGATTCACCCTTAGAAACCCACTGTTTTGACTGTTGTTTGGTCTCTGGTGTGTTGTGATGGATCCATGTTTCGTCCACGGTTACAAAACGGCGCAAAAACTCCTCCATATTACGATTAAACAACGCCAAACCTTCCTGTGAAGTTGTTACACGATTGCGTTTGTGGTCGACTGTGAGCAATCGCGGCACCCATCTTGCAAAATTTCACAGAATTTCTTATTCAGGAAGACTAAACTCGGCTTGATAATGACCAGGGCCTCAATTCTGCTATTTTATGTTTACGCCAAGCCAGTGTCATACCACTGACACGCTATTGAGATGCCATCGAGTAGCCATTGGCATCGGTATAAATATCGGTAGTTGAAGATATATTACGTTTTTGAGAAAATGGTTTATTGGTTTTTATTATAATAAATTATTAAAAGAAATAAATTAATTAAAATAACTTTAAACAAGAATTAAATTTAAAAAAAAAGAAATAATTAAATTAAAATAAATTATTAAAGAATAAAATATAAAAATTACTAAAAAAGAAATAAGTAAATTATTAACATAAATAACTTTAAAAAAAATAAAAAAAAAGAAAAATTAAAATAAATTATTAAAGAATAAAATATAAAAATTATAAAAAAAGAACTAAGTAAATTATCAGTCATCGCGCGCGCGCACTCGTGAGCGGTCGCCGATTACTTGTGCAAAAATGTCTGTGAATACCGTTAAGTGTACGAGCTTTAATGTTGTTATTTCGGAGGTGCTTGCATTTATCCGGAATAGGCATGATGTGGTGGATAATGAGAGTTTATTACGAATTTGTGAATCGGCTTTTTCTGAGGAAGAAATAGACGAAGCAAAAAAGTTATTGTTTGTTTCGACAAAAACAAGTCAGAAATGGGTATCGAGAAGAAAAAACAAGAAAATGAAGGATATAGAAGATATGATATCTGTTTTCAAGACTATGGACCCTGAGCAAATACCAATCTTTGTGGCATATGACTTGCATAAATTGCCCCCTATATGCTTTGATCACGTAGACGTCACAAAGTTATTAAAAGATATATTAGTTTTACGTGCTGAAGTGTCTGAAATAAAAAGTAATTATGTGTCTAAAGCACAATTAGAAAAAATAGAAACCAATATGAAACAAAATTCAAGGTCCTTAAGAAATTCAAATATAGATAATAACATGAAGAAAGGACGGTATATATCAGAGGATAACGCCTCTGATATAAATCAAATACCGTCAAGTGGCTCAATAGTGCATCAAACGCCGCTGCGTTCATGTGATTTAGTGAATCATCAATCGAGCGAGAGTGAAACTATAATGCACAGTCCTCTCACTCAAATAGATTCCGACGACAAAACTGATAGGAATATACCTGTCGCGCATATTTCTACTAACGTGCCAGTGCGAAAAAAGGATCGATTATCGCAGGTAGACAAAACAGCTGACAATGGCAGAAATAGTTAGAAATGGTGAATGGAAAAACAATATTCAGGACAACAACTGGACTTTAGTACAAAGAAATAAATCAAAAAAGCGTTTTACTGGTATGATGGGAAAAGCAGCTTCAAATTCGACAGGGAATTTTAGGGCCGCCGAAATAAAAATACCTTTATTTATATCACATGTAAATAAAGAGACAACAGAATCCGACATATGCGACTACATAAGAACAAAAGCGAACGAAATTGTTAACTTAGAACAGATGAAAATGAAAACCGAACGGTCGTACAACGCTTATAAGTTCTATGTGCCTAAGCACAAATTAAATACATTTTTAGACGGCAATTTGTGGCCACGGCACGGCGACGGCAAAATAAAAAATCATTTCCTCAAAAAACGTAATATATTTTCAAATTATAAGGAAACGACTTATTTAATTTTTTTTTTATTTTTTTATTTTAATAAATTATTTCTTTTTTTTCATAATTTTATTTTTTTAATAATTTATTTATTTTAATAATTTATTTATTTCTTTGTTTATAATTTTTATATTTTATTCTTTAATAATTTATTTTAATTTATTTATTTCTTTTAATAATTTATTATAATAAAAACAAATAAATAATTTCCCCAAAAAACGTAATATATTTTCAACTACCGATATGTATACCGATGCAGATCTACTACGCGATGGCATCTCAATAGCGTGTCAGTGGTATGACACTGGCTTGGCGTAATAGCAGAATTGAGGCCCAGTAAACTCTAAGCAAAAAAACATGAGTAAAGTGTAGTAATTTAAAATTTCAGGGAGGATTTTTATTGGCGCGTCTGGTGAAGTCTACGACAGAGAACTTTGCGTCGGAGAGTTGCGCGCAGGAGATCGAGCAGTTTTTCCGCACGCATCAGTCGCCTGGCACGGAGCGCTCCGTGCAGCAGGCGCTGGAGACGGTGCGCCTCAACGCCGCGTGGCTGCGCCGCGATCTCGCCTCTACCACCGCCTACCTTCACTCCTACCACTGACACGAGCCCCCTCCTCGCCCCGATCCTTCCCTGCCTTGTCTCCTGACCGCTCCATCCCCGCTCCACAGGTAACCTGCTCTCGATGTTACTACTACTACTACGTTGTCATTACCGCTAGAAAATTATTTGCCGGACCAATTGATATAAGACTGAAACGCTACAACGAAACCGATGGTTATGTCTTATCATGTAGCATCATTTATTTTCATTTATGCTTGATGCATCGATAACAACTCGTAATAAATCTTAATTTAATGGGTTTTGTAAATTGTTATTAATTTAATTCAGCAGTTTTCTGCCATTGTTAATATTTTCGTTTTGGCCTCCTTCAAGGGTAATATAACTCTATAATAATCTGTGATAAAACCAAAAAAATACAGTGTGTAAAAGAAGTGTAAAAAAGTTGCAGCTTTTGAAATTATATAGAGACTTCTGGATAATGTGTCTCTATAAATTATTGTGTGTGAAATAGAAAATAAAACAATTAATAACATTTAAAACATTAATTTTCTAATCAGAAACTGGGTTGATGGAGGCCTTTATCTATTCAAAATCAGTTAGTCTTTACCAGACTTAAGCATACCATAACTTAAATTATCTGATTGCTCTTTAATGATAAAAAGAAAGTTATGCGGGTTCTCAGAATGCAACAATGGCGCGTGCCATAAATATTTGATAATTAGCTAAATTGGTGATGTGCACTGTATTAGTTAGAATTGCACAGACACACCACATAGAACATGTTGGTAGTAAAAGGGTTTCTGTTTCAAGAGTGGATTGCTTGCTGTCAATAATGAGTTCATAGCCGAAAATAGTTAGGGGTGTATTACGCCTACCTTTTGCGAAACTATTTTGGTACACAGGTACACAGATTGAGAAGAGCCATAGAAAAGTTACAGGCCTATTCCATATATACATATATGTATTTTGTAAATGTGTATAAATATTATTTTAATTTATGTTGAATGTTTTGCTGCTGGTGCTGAGAGCATTTTTATTTTGTTTCACTTGATTATTATACAGACAACATAGCTACTTAATTTTACAACATTGCACCATCCTTTTTGATCCATTGCATTTGAAAAAAATGTAATACATTAATGATAGCATTTTCTCGCGTATTATTCTATATGGCATTTAAAGGTTAATACGTTCAGTTATGTAAAAATATAGTGTTGTTATTTTATAATTGTAAAAAATAATTTTTATTGTCTATTTGTATAATGATACGCGTGTAAAATCATCAGTTTATTTATTTTGTTGACATGCAAACTTAGTCAAAATTGTGATTTTGGGGCTAATTTGAAAGTTACCATTAGTGTCGCGTTTGTTGTCATCACTTGTTTGTTTTGTAAGACTGTGTTATCGCAATAAATCGTACAAAATATAATTTATCTTTTTTTCATTTCCAATAGGGAATATGCATGTATTTTTTTTATTTTTTTAAACGATTCTACTAGTTATTACATTACCACCAAAAATAAATATAACACATCCGAAATATAAACCGTTAAGCAAAAAAAATTTATTAAAATCACTATTATTTTGGGGCAATTTGAACACGTCCATTTCGGCGCGCTTTTTTTGTGACGTCAGATTACACTTTCAGACGAATTCGATGTCAACAACGGAGTGAAGTTCACAAAGTTTTGTAAAAGTTAAAAAAGTGAGTGATAAAAATTAACTTATTACCATGGAAAAGCCAATAAAAACTTATTATAAATATTGTGCCGTTCCTTTGTGCCCAAATAATATCAAAACTGCACCTGACAAAGTATATTCAGTCATTGTGTTAAGTCTTTCTACACGGGAATTTAATAATTTAACACTGAAAACGTATTAGTTATTAACTTAAAATGAAACAAATAATCACCAGAAACCAAATATTACAAATACACACAACTTGTTGACAGTCTTGACAGTGTAGGTTGACGTCACGTTTTATTCAATGGCGTTGCGTTTTAGAAATTTGCGAGGGAATCTTAAAAAAGGCAATTTTTGTTGATTAAATTTCACTATTAAATTATAATAAATTTCAAAAATAATTGTATGGGTATCTTTTTTTAGCAATAAAAATTACAAATAAAAATATTTTGTCCATTTTGGTGTCACGTGCATATTCCCTATTTCTTGATTACATTTTTCCAAGATTAGAATCTACATATTGAACTGAATTTGGGAACTCTATTGTGCGTTGCTATATTATTCACATTTCTTGATTTTTCATTTTATTTACACCAGGGGACTATCGTGCATACTGATAGTAGTCAATCTGTGACAACGTAAATATTAACGACCTGGAAAATAATAATTTATGCCACTTTGAAAGTGCCTAATATTATTGTAATTTATTTTACTTTTCAATATGAAGAAACGTACAACATTATGGTTTCACATTGAGCCAGAAAGCTAACGTATGTACAGTAACCTTCGGTCGCTAGGAGGGAATTGAGTCCCGCCTGTCACTACTGCGATTGCAGTGAAGACCCGGCTCAGCACACGCTGGCAATTTGTCCGGCTTGGGCGACGCAGCGCCGAGTCCTCATTGCAGTCATCGGAGGGGATCTCTCGCTTCCGGCCGTTATACTACGCTCCATGGCTGGTAGTGACAGATGTTTCAACGCGGTAGCATCCTTCTGCGAAGATCTCGCAGAAGGAGGCGGCGGAGAGGGCCCGGGAGGATGACCTTCACTCGGACCCAATTCGCCGCCGGCGAACCGGGGGCCGTAGGCGTGCTTACCAGCGTCTCATGCCGCCCTGAGTGTGACTGCGGGTGGACGGGACGGGTTTTCTCCTCCATCCGCTACAGTGGCCAGCCGTAAGGAGCCGACGTCCGCGTGTGCCGGACGTCGCCAAAATCGAGAGTTTACCCAAAGGTAAACGCGCTATTGCAGGCAGGCGCTGGGAGGAGTGCGGATGTCTTAATATCAGCTGTTCCCGGAACCCTCCTATCTCTGGCGCGAAGTGGCACACCGTGTAGTTTTAGTCGGTTCGATTCCCTCACCGCCCCGCTGCAAACCCCGGTGGGGTGACAGCCCGAGGGGGTTTCCACACGTTAAAAAAAACACAGGTTGTACAGTAACCTTCGGTAGGTAAACCTACGGAGGCCAGTGATGTTCCGGTAAAATGTTACCAAGGATATGGCAAAGCACTGCTAGCTATATGTACTCTTACATAGTCATAAATAGTCTCCTTTTAACTCTAACCCGTCCAAATATTCGGCGTTTTTTTTAATACAAAATAACTGTTCAAGGCCAAAACCTCCATTCTAAGGAGAGGCCTATGCCCAGTAGTGGACTATTAAAGGCTGTTGTGATGATGATGATGTGATGAACTGTTCAAGAAGGTGATAGCCGCCGCATTTGTCAAAAATCTATGTCAGCGCTGAAAAGTGGAAACGCCTAAATCTTGATTTAATAAATAAGGTATAGGTATTATCCTTTTTAGTATTAATGGTAACACCACCTAACAACATATTTAATAGTGAAGTATTATATCTGTTGATGGCCTTACGATTTTCACGTCTAATATTTTTCGCATTGTACAAAATATACTTACAAGGCAAAGGGAAATGTTACATAGGAAAAAATATACTTGCATTTATTATTTACTACATTACACATAACTAAAATTATATATTAAATAACCCATCCCTGGTCGCTCTCGGGGCAAAGGTGCCTATAATGCAAGCTGCGTTCCTACGCTGAATGGCAATCGCTAACCTCTGCACCAGGAACAACCCTGAGCGGGAGTCACCACTTACTTCGTTCATCCTGCTCCCTAAGTCATGAACAATAATGGCGCTTGCGCTATTATAACGTGTCGGAAAAAAGCCAGGTGTATAGTGTAATGCTAGAGAAGGCATTTCTTTTTACCAATAATTCTAAAAACCGTCAAATAAAAGTGATATTTGTAATTATTACAATAGTATTATGTAGCTTGTAGACAAAAACGACACTGCATGTAGATACAAAATTATACATTGCTTACAATACATGGGTACGATCTAGTAGTACGTGAGCGATGGCGCTATGTATTGCGCTCTTTGCGAGAGCCGCGTGCGCTGAGCCAAAGCTGGAATCCCACGAAATCGACAAGTCTCTCTAGTTTATATTACAACAATGTTTAATACTGCTTGAGCATTTAAATAGTCATCTCAGGAACACTATCATAATTTAGGGAAAACTATCATCATATCCGGAAATTTTCCCAAAATGAGCGATCACGGAATGACGTTTTTAAATATTCGCGCGTTTTATGCCGGCATCAGCCATCTTGAACACAATACTTCGAGGTAAATGACAAGTAAACAATGGTAGCTTTAATTAATTATTCTTGTAAATTAGATGGTACGTTACAGCACTTGGGGACGCGTTCTCAAAATGATTTTTTTCACAATTATTTTATCATGTTAATGAAATTTATTTATTTTCCAAGCAGGTAATTTGGTGTATCAATAAGTCAAATCAATTGAAATGGTGTCAAGTGTCCATTAAACGAATTTAATTAGAGCCATACATGCTCCGATTGTTTGGACATGTTGAAAAGATTGAGTGTTTGTCAAAAGGAGTTTAAAAGTAAAGTAAAGTGAGTTGGCGAGCCGGTGCAGGTAACCTGTCCAAATCAACGGTACACTGAAGGTAGACTGGGCAGCCGCAACTGGCGAGGTGTATAAATGGCACAACAAGAAACAGGAAAGAAATGAAACAACTTAATAAAACAGTACATCTATATTGCACTATAACATCTCACTGAGTATTGTACAAATTGTGTATCATTATTACGAGAATTGATTATACTAAAAATAAACGTTACACATCGCACCTTTATTCATAAACTGAATTAACTTAGAATTTCAATATTGTGGGAAATCGCATTTAAAGTTTGACATTCATGTACGTGCGAGTTCGTCAAAAAGAGAACGACGATCTCTTATCTCTGCCATTTTCATGGTATCGAGTCGGCTGTTGGATTGTTCGTGTTCTACTGATGAAGTTGATTTGGTATTTGTTGAAAACTCGAAAAACGTAAATTTTGAATTATTTCAGTTTATTATTAAAGGTGCGACATATTGTGCCAATTGAATATCAAGCGGGTGCAATTATTACAACACAATCTTAAATAAATTATCGTAGAACTCAGGGTACAACAATCCCATTGTTACACATATAAACAATACATTTGAATATTTCATAATCCAGACAAAAGTGGAAGCGGTTTACATTACCAAAAGTTTTGGTTGGAGGGTCGATGCTTTTCAACTATACTTACGTGCATAATGTTAGTTGAATACGGCCTATGATTATCGAAAGAAGAACGTACGTCCGGTCAGGAATTTTTGCCTTGTGTTTGATGAACATTAATGTGATTATCGCTTGTTCTAAATGTACATAATTTTATTAAGGAGGTACAAACGTTTTATAATGCAACAATATTAATTTTCGTCATAATATTTATATAGACTTATCCCACTTTAGTTGAAATTATTATATACAATACAGATTTATACTATTAGCCAACCTCATACATACCTGGAATTAAACTTTAGGTGAGTTTACAAACAGAGTATATAATATATGTTACCTACAAGTCTTTTTATTCGCGGCATTACCTTCATTTATAATGGTATCATTTTTTCTACACCCATTCGCCATTCAACTAACAATGAGTCTCGCAACGACTTTATTGCTTTATATAGTATATTACTGCTATTGCAGCAGCTCTGCGTGAATTGACAGATTAGGCAACATCACGAAATACCACATACTCCCTAGCGACACAAGGCAACTTTTTTAGATACCTAGAGTTTTATTTATATATTATAGCAATTTCAATTACTTCACACGAGTTGGACGTTGTCGTCTTTATTACTTGCTTAAGATATTGCCTTTTGGCTGAATATCAAGATATTTATAAAAGAATAATGAAATTCACAATGCAATTTTAATGCACTATTGCTTGAGCCCTGAACATTTTGATTACGACTTAACGATTAACAAAATAAGATAAATATTTTAGACGTATGTAAGTAGGCTACCTATCAAATGTATTTTATTAGAGATCATTTTGGGGAACCAAGATCAATTTTAGTACTAATATAATTACATACTTTATTAGATAATCCTTCTAATCTAATTAGATTTAGATGAAATTATCGCAAGAAGATTTAGTAATTACCAATAAATCAATTCAAAAATCATGTAATACCTAGTGGTTCCTTCAACGCTAAAAACTAACTTAGCTTTCACATTGCATTATATGATCATGGCCATCAATCTATTTGTCAAATCGTCATAATCGTAGAATAATGTCGGTTTTGAAAAAGAAAACGAAATTCAGTTTTTACCATATCTGTATACTACATTGTCTAAAATTTAGACAATGTAGTAGGGTAAGGTGGGGATCTGTGTTACACTGGGTACACTGTTACAATGCACATATCTCCTTCTCTGTCATTCAGTTTTCTAATGTTGGTACACAGCTTTGACAAGCTCATAGGCGGCCATATTGAAACTGTTGTCATTGCCTCAGTTTGTACCGCGTTTCAAAGAGAATAGACAAAAAACGAATTTATGTGATCAAAGAAAAAATTACGATAGTTTTTCATTTGTTGCCTAAGGTTTTAAATGAAGGTAAGTGATTGTGAGTTTCCTCTATTCACTGTATATTTAGCTTCAAATTATCGTTGTTGTTTTTTGTAAATACAACCTATAAGAATCACTTGCTTCTTTTTTCGAGTTACCTCGCCTGGGGCACTGTGTTACGGGGCACTATGTGACACTGTAACAATGAACCCCCAACTGACATTTCTTTTTATATTGTACTTAGGTTTTAAAAGATGGTGCGAAATCGTAAGAGTAAGACGGATTACGGCCTCCATAGTGAAAAAAATATGAGAGAAGCGATTCTGATGGTAGAAAGTGGGATAAGTCTTCGAAAGGCAGCAAAGGAAAAAAAAGTTAATTTCATGACATTGCAAAGATACGTAAAAAAGAAGAAGGAATGTTCAGAGCAAGAAGCCGGACTTATATGACTTACTCCAAATTATGCCAATAGAACAGTTTTCAGTGCCGATCAAGAAAACGCATTGCAGGAATATTTAGTAAACTGTTCTAAGATGTGCTATGGTTTAGATACAGTTGATTGTAGAAAACTTGGTTACGAGATGGCTGTTTACAATAATTTGAAGATGCCACATAGCTGGGAGAATAAAAAGATGGCAGGAATTGACTGGTTATATGGATTTAGAAAACGTGTAGATTTAACATGGGCAACATGAATATAAATATATTTTTCAATAACTTGGAAGGCGTTATGCGGCGATCTCCTTGTTTTGCAGATGGTAGCAGAGTTTACTGTTTGGATGAAACTGGAACAACTACCGTTCAAAAACCAAAGAAAATCATTGCAGCAAAGGCAGCTAAACAGCTGAATAAAGTAACGAGCGCCGAGCGAGGAACACTGGTTACGTGTTATGCAGTATCTGCAATGGGATCACCACTGCCTCCAGCAATGGTGTTCCCTAGGAAACAGTTCAGGTCTCATATGACTATTGGTGCACCATTAGGAACTTTAGGCCTGGCTCAGCCCACCGGTTGGATGAACAGTGAATTGTTTCTTGAAGTCATGAAACATTTCATAAAAGTAACTGCCTCTTCAAAAGAAAACCCGGCTTTACTTATTGGTGACAATCACGATAGTCACCTGGCACCCGCGGTATTGAATATCGCAAAAAAATAATGGAGTTACCCTATTAACTATACCACCACATTGTAGCCACAAACTGCAGCCACTTGATGTGTCTGTGTTTGGTCCGCTGCAAACATACTGCAACGCGGCTGCTGATTCGTGGCTAATGCGTCATCCTGGAAAGACAATTTCCATCTACAATATTGCTGAATTATTAGAACAAGCCTTTGATCGAGCCATGACACCCACAAATATCAAATCAGGAATATATCCATTTGACAGACATATTTTCACTGACGAGCATTTCATGCCAAGTGAAGTGACTAATCGGCCCTTTAAAAATCCTGCTAATGCTTCATGCTCAAGTGAGCCCCTTGAGCCTCAAGCAGCTTCCTCCTCTGATGCCCCCGGCTCTAGTCAGTGCTTTGAAACTCAACAAGTTTCTTTAAGTTAGTCCTCAGAAACTCATCAGATTACTGTTACCGATACAGAACTACATCCATCTTCTATAGTTCTGATACCAGCTTCTTCAGATCAACAAATATTGTACAGGCGTTCTGAGTCCCTAAGCCCAAGTTTGCTTTCGAACACATGTTTTGAGATGAATACTCAACCTGCGGAAACACCATCTGAAACTGCTAAAGAGAACTGCTCATTACCAGATTTTCTATCGTCGCAAGAGGAAACTCTACTTAGTCCTATAGGATGTCGGGCTTATCCAAGTGCACAACCGAGACTACAATCGAACCGCGGTAGAAAAAGAGGAAAAAGCTGCATTCCAACTGATACACCTATGAAAAACGAAATTGAACAAGAAGCCTTGAAAAGAGAAATAAAAAAATTGGGAAAAGAAAATAAAAAGAAAGTGTCACAAAGAAAAGAAATTCCTTACAAGAGAACTAAGAAAACTAAAACTACCAAAATAGTTCTATTTATTGATGACTCAGAGTGATTTAGAAAATATCCCGATATCCTTATCCGACGATTTAACATCTGAGGACGAAGTTCCTGTAAATTATCTCGTAAAACCTAAAAAGGACGATTTATTTTGTCGTTAAATTTGTTGGTAAACAACTAATTAAGCATTATGTTGGTAAATTACTGACAGATATTGAAAATAATGAATTTGACGTCAGCTATTTACGTAGAAGTGGAAAAGTTAATTTTCATTTTTATTTTACTCTCGAACCAGATATGGCGACAGTGTCGTTAGAAGATATTGAAATCGTGCTTCCTCTTGCAAACGTTGCACCAAAAATGACCAAATGTCAGGCGTTATATACGTTTTATATTATATACGTTCCCAAACAATATTATTAAGAAATTTAATATTTGTTAGAAATGTTTGTCATCTCTTATTGTTAATTTTTCTCTAATTTTTTATCTTGTAACATTGTGTCCCTTGCCCTGTAACAGAGTACCCCAGATATGGGGCTCAATGTTACAATAGACTGATCTGATTATACTGCAATTTGAACTAAGTTGTTGCTATTAATATTAATGTTTAAATAATTTTAAATAAAGAGAGACTATCATAGTTTATATCCATGTCAGTTACAATTTGATTAAATAAATATTTTCGTTGCTACATTGTCGTTTGTGTTTATTGTAACACTGTGCCCCACCTTACCCTATACAGATATGGTAAAAACTGAATTTCGTTTTCTTTTGAATGAATAATATTGAATGACGTAATAATATTTAGACTCTAAATATTATACGTCATTCAAGAAAAAATTATATGTATTTTAAATTATTCAGTGTTTGTTTGATATACGCTCAAAGTAAAATGAAGCATGTGAAAACAAACCCTATTTTTTACTTGTATGCAATTTTCATACTGATTTAGAATTTTAAAAAGTTACGTCAAAAAAACTAACATTATTATTTGAAACGGCTGCCCAGTAAAGTTTAATGTCAGATCCGAAACTATTCTACGACTATGATGAAATATTTGCAGTGTTAGCTCAAATATCCATAGATACACACTAATCTAACTTCGCGTCTATTAGTGCTACATTTATTTAATTTTGCCATTGTTATAATTTATTTTCATCCAGACTATCCAGACTATACAGTGATAGTCCAAATTGTAGATTTATACAAATTAAATATCTTGTATGAAATAGCATTAAACAATTTCAATACGTCTTAATTTTCGATCCTTAAAGTTGGAAATATATTCTTTGAATTTAATGGAACAAACCTTGAGTACAGTCAGCCTCAAAAAGACCTCAACCCCCTAACCATTATTATTATTATCATGAATTGTTTATGTTATGATTTCCAATCCTATCATTATTACTGGTCTTGTTGTTAATCAAATGAAGATGATATAAAATACCAAATTACGTTGGTTACGATTTAATTTTTGCATTTCCTAAGTATCTACCATATTTCGTGACTATAGTTGATTTGATTACAATAATATTGTTTTAGTAAAATTGATGTACACATTACAATAGAATTTTGTTGCGTTTTCGAGGTGACTCCAAAAATAGTTTTACAACACAAGAAAATTCATTGGGATCTTGAAACTCAGTTTAAACTCGTTTAACATGTGGCCACATATCCATAACCAAAACACGACAAACTTGGTTTTTAAACAGAATGTAAAGAATGCCTTGAGTACCATAGCACCTATCTATTTGTTTGCATTTCATTACCAAGCTAAAATCCTGGGTACTGGTACCCTGGGCGGACGGCATTCGGTTTTATTATCATTATTTAATTCTTTTTGCACAAATAATAATTGATTGTACAATGGCGGACTTAATGCCACAGGCATTTTCTTCCAGTCTTTCTTTGGGTGGTAGTGAAATATCCGAGTAGGCTTTACTGAGATTTCCATGGGCGTACCCAGGAGGGGCCGGGGGGGGGGGGGGGCAGCTGAAAAAATTACATGGTGCACAAATATGATCTATTTATTGATTTTTAAGAAAATCGTGGACTTCGTTTCGATTTCGAATCTATTTGAATTCGAATCGTTTTACATTGGAACATACGTATAGATCGAAAAAAAAACGCTTTTTTAAGTCAGTTAAAAGTAGTGATCAGTGAGAATGTCAAAACAAATGTATTATTGACTAATGGCTTTCGCTGGCCAGACTACAGAAACATGTTTTTTTAGCCTCATTGCTTTATTTTCGCAGCCACAAAACCAAAAAAGAGGAAAATAACGAGTAATGACAATGAAGATAATGCCAGTGTCGGTAAATCTAGTGAGGGAGATCCAGCACCAGCATTTGAATCTACATCCACTCTGGAAGATGGAGATAATTGTCATAAAAATGATATCGGGCGATGGGTTGGACGATCTTTCGTAATGACTACCGAGATGCGAATGGAAATGTTAAAGCGATGCTGGGCACCTCCAGAAAACTATGATTATGCTGGTGATGCCGCGCATTTGAAACGAAAATTTAATCACTCTTGGTTAGAAATGTACAAACCTTGGCTTGTTTACTCAAAGAAATCGAAAGGTGCTTTTTGTTTGTTTTGCGTTTTATTTCCGCCGAAACTTGTACGTGGTGTACAGGGATCTCTGATTGTCCGACCTTTCACTAAATATAAAGATATACACAATGATTGTAAGCACATGTAGATAGTCAATGGCATAGATAATCAAGTACAGCTGCCAATTGTTTTGGCAACGCAAAAACAAATGTACAGGTTGCTTTGCAAACAGGCCACGCAAAACTTATTGAAGAGAACAGAAATACGTTACAACCTATAGTTAATACAATAATTTTTTGCGGTACTCATGATTTGCCATTGAGAGGAAAAGAAAACGATGAAGGCGTGTTTCGAGATTTGTTGAAACTGAAAATTGATTCTGGTGATGAAATTTTGCGAAAACACTTAGAAAAAGGCCTTAAAAATGCTCAATATACGTCCCCGAAAATACAAAATGAGATTTTAAATATATGTGGAGTTCTAATTAGAGAAAAATTGGTCGATGATGTTAAGGCCTACGCCTACAGCATTTTGGCTGATGAAACAGCTGATATTTCAGGAAAGGAACAACTATCAATAGGTCTTAGATATTACGATCAAAAGGAAAAAAATGTTAAGGAAGAATTTATCGGTTTTGTCGAGTTACAAAAAATGGATGCTCAAACAATAGCTACTGAAATTAATGGATTCATCAATGCTCTAAACATTGATGTTAACAAATGCGTCGGACAGGGCTACGACGGATGTGCTACGATGGCGGGGAAAGATGGCGGTGTCCAAAAAATATTGAGAGAAACGTTTAAAAAGGGTTTATATTTTCACTGCGCTTGCCACAAGCTAAACGTTATTTCGGATCTCAGGAACATTATTTAAGTCGTTTACTACTAGAGTAAACGACTTAAATAATGTTCCTGAGATCCGAAACTGCATCGGAACTGTAAAAGATACGATAAATTTTTTCAGGGAATCAGTTTTGCGTCAAAAATATGCACCGAAAATACCATTGCTGTGTGAAACAAGGTGGTCGCATAAATACAAAAGTATTTCGATGTTTAAAAACCATTTTGTGGAAATTGTGGAAGGTTTGGAAAAGCTTTCACAGGAAGGTAATTCTGGGACAAGAAAAGTAGCTTTCCAATTGTTATCCGCAGTTGGACAAACCACATTCATATTGTCTTTATGTATTATAGACAAATACTATTCGCTGCTGCAACCCGTCGCAAACACATTGCAGTCTAAAACCTTAGACGTAATTAAGTGTGCAGAGCACATTCAAACCATAAAAACAGCTATATTACGGAACATAGGCTTTCTGCCGAAGAAGGCACTGAAGAATTATTGAAATCAGCTAATGAAATTGCTAAGGTTTTGAATGTTGAGCTGCGTCTTCCAAGGACAGCAAGCCGCTAACAATATAGGGCAAATCATCCAGCTGGTTCGTTAAGCGAATATTTTCGCCGATCGTTGTACGTGCCCTATTTGGATTCATTATCATCCTCATTAGAGGAGAGATTCGGTAAAGAACATTCACCAGCGTTTGCTCTTTCATTGTTACACCCTGCTCAAATAATAAAAATTACAGCTCCAAAATTAAGAAAATGTATGGACGAAGTATCCAAATTTTATGAATTAGAAGGGATCACATCCGAAGCTGAACTATGGCGCACTTTTTGGGTTAACAAGCAGGAGGACTTCGAAGATTTGGAGATAACGGAATTAATCCAACAAGCAGAATGTTTTTATCTGAACGTGAAAACAGCCCTAGAAATTTTACTGGCAATGCCTTATTCCACGGCTACAATTGAAAGATCATTCAGTACACTCAGACGCGTGAAAACGTGGCTGAGATCAACAATGATTGAAGACAGGTTAAATTAAATGGACTTTGTTTGCTCAGTGTACATAAAAAACTTGTAAACAGTATGGGCGATTCTTTCACGGAAGGCGTTATAAACCGTTTTGCAGAAGATCCTCGAAAATTACTTTTAAAGTAAAAGCGAGTTTTAAAACTTTTAAAGTAAAAAAAGTTTTTGGCCTGTCATATAGTAGTTGTACTACGTGCGTACTAGTCACGTAGTTTTTAAATAAGCGAATGGTTTGCCCGGTTTAGGTGACACGGCGTCTTGCACGCAATATAGTGGGTGGATTGACTTTTATATTGTAGCTGTTTACTTGCGATACTTTTGCACATTGCTCATATATTAAAATTCATTTTGATTGAAAGTACCAAGTATTATTAACAAAGTTTGTGTTACAAAACAATGATCTTAAATATTTAAAAATGATAGGTTGGTTTGTGTACGCTTCAAGTTTCATCTATTTTTGCAACCACAATGTGCCACAGCGTGTCATGACAAGGTACAACTAGTTGAAAATATATATTTAAAATAAAATGACTAGAAAGCTGGCGCTAACCCTAGTACGAAAGAAATAACATAGGAATCGAAGAAAGATAACTTAAGAAAAAATAAGCCTTAGCTTGTAGAAAGACTTGGACTAATCAACAATCACGGTTTTGTCAAGCAATAAACGCCAGTGTTGCCTGTGCGGCTTTTGAGGTCAACTAATCGTAGTTTCCTCTGTAGTGCGATAGAATGGTTACAGGTGTGCAACCGTGAGCTGCTCGAATATAAGTGATAGACTTACACTTCCCAATCCATTTGCATGAGCAATATTCTTTTCCTTTCATTGTCTTCCCTTTGCAGCTATCTTAGCGGCAATAGTTAAGGCTATCCGGATAGTTAATATTTTAAAAGTAAATCAATGTTGCTGACTTCATCTACATTTAAACTTCCCACTTTCATAAAAATTGGAAAAAAACGAGGCTTCACCAGTGTCCTTTTGCACTTACGTTAATACTTGAACGACCCCGTTGAATGAAAAATGTACATCAAACTATTTTTTTAACACCGAAGCGAGCTAACAATATTACCCTCGACAAAAGACTCGCACGTTTGAATTTATCCACTAAGACGATAAACAGCAATATTAGTACTTAAGTAAACTTCTAAACTCACAAACATTTTTTTTCTAAGTTATTAATTTTTTAAATTCGTACTAGGGATGTAGAGGATACAAAGAATAAAGTAAATTTAAATAGGTATGCTAATAGACATCTTAAATTTCTATAAATATAATGTAGTGGTAATAATTATAAATCTATACAAATAAATAAAATTAAAGTGTATGTTTGCAATGTCAAAATAATAGGTGTTTTTATGTTAAATTTTTTGTCGTCTCTCTATTTGTTCCGGGTAATCTTCTAAACGGCTGCACCGATTTTGGTAATATTTCACTACCATTTAGGTGTCTATATAAGGTGTAACGTAGGCTATTTTTACTCTCAGAAAAACCTTTGCCCGGTACGGGAATCAAACCCACTAAGGCAGCGCTTTTCAAATTCCACGCGAACGAAGTCACGGGTACCAGCTAGTAAATAAAATAAAATTACAACCTTCCAACTACGTAAAAGACTAGTCTATAGCGACATTAAAGGATAGTTACTCTTAAACTCCAATAAACAAAATCTACGCAATGCTCTGTTCATATCTATCGTTTACAGTTTTTGCATTTTCATTCAATAACTTAAAAAGATCTTAATTAAGTTGAAATTGGTATTTGTGGGTATGACAAAAATATCAAATTTTAAATTAATGAAAATGAAGTTAATCTTTATTTAATTCAAATAAAATAAAATAATTTCCCTAGGGGTATAAAGTTATGCGTCAATCCCTACAATGGTGCTAATTCTGTTGTTCAAAAACTCTCTAAACTAAACTAAAAATCACAAAAATTGGCATTCCGAAAACGTAATACTTGATAACACTAAACTAATTTTTAGTGATTTTTAGTTTAGTTTAGAGAGTTTTCGAAGAACAGAATTAGTACCATTACCTACGTGTATAACATAAGTATGTATATTCAAAACGTTTCTGTTTACCTAAACGCATTATACATAATAGGTATATATTTTTTTCTTTAATGAAACTAGTAACCCTTGAATGTTAGGTTAATCTGCTCTTTCAAGTTGGTGAAGTAACTGACATTTTTTTAAGGATAACAATGATAGATATTTAAAAGCCCTTTTTAAGTCTTCTAACATCAGTTCAGTTAGAAGTCTCAGATCGAAGAACTAAAATATATTCACATGACGCTTTGTACGGAGGGACCGTCGCTATATTCCTATATTTCTTGCCATAATCTTCCCTCACAAGCTGTAAGTTTACATTGAGACCTGTTTTAGTTGTTTTAAAATCGGAAAAAAATTAGGAAAGGCATATTTTAAACATAAACTGTTAAAAATTTAATCGATAATAATAGAGGGCAAGTAGTTGAAATTCTTATCTGGTATTGGTGCTAACATACGTCCAAACTAGACTCGGCGGATCAAGTCTCTGGTATGGCAAAAGTTGACTGTTTAGAGACAAAAGCTTAGAGCTGCCCACTGTCTAGTCCGGTAGCTACAGGTATGACCGTCTTTTCCTCATTGGTCTATTAATTATTATATTCTCACGTTCCTCTATTTTGATTAAAGTTTAGATATATTATTATAAAATATGAATGTTAACAACATTTACAAGATTTTATAGCATATTCTTAACAGAGATAATTTTGCTGTTATCTTGCGATTTTTAAATTCATTACACCAGTATAGCGGTTGCGTTGCGATAAAATATACACGGTTGTTACTTATTTACATTACAGTCTGAACAAATTACTTATAAAAAAAATATTTTCACTTTTATTATTCACGAAACTGCTTATAGCTTAGCGACCTATGTTAATTACATTTAACTAATGGACATAACCAAATCTTCTGATTTGATTTCGAATGAATTACACTATACATAAAATCACACAAATTTATCTAATAAATGTTTTTTCTTACGATTTTAAATATACATATACTCCACATAAGTTTTATATCTTTGTATGATGTTACAATCTAATAATGTCATGTCATATTTCAAGAAGTTTTATTTTATATTGCACATAAATCTTAGTGTCATATTTGTAAATTTCAAGAAGCATTGAGTATTATTACTAGAATATGACACCACACATTGCACAGTTCATCTGGTGATACAAAATTATAACATACCTGTATGAAAATGCGTTAAAAGACTCCTGTGTACTTACTGGGTAGGTAATAGGTTTTTTAAGATTGTAGAACGCTGACATTTTTGACAGCTCCTATTATGTATTAGAAGGTGTCCACATAAAATCACGCAATTTGAGCAAGTATTTAGGAAATATTTCTCGACATCAGAGTCACTCCTTATATTTTACATTTGTTTGAAAGTTATTACATGTTTACTATCATATTTTCTCAAGGAACATTTCTCTGGCATCGAGAAAAACGTATATATACATTATTACAAAAAAAGATCATAAAAATACTAAACTATACTGTCTGGGATGACGATTTACATTAAACTATTCAGTTATATAAACTACACAAGGATCAATAGAATCTATTCAAGCATAGTTAAAAAGGTAATTTGCAAAATGTGTGACTATTGGTGGGAATATTACTACATCTATAGTTTCTATTAATTAAGATTTTAAACTAGGACTAGAAGCGTGAAGACAGACAGTCTTAGGAAAATATAATTAGTCTCTGTATTGAGACAACAGAGGCCACTACAAATATGTAAATGCTGAAGGCATTGTTGGTATATCAAAAACATACTACATATTATTCATAATCATAATTCAGAAATCAACAGCTGCAAGAAAATTGTATGTACCTACTTGTAGAATAGTTTTAAGCTTGTATTGAATTAGTGAGAATACTTTTAGTAGTCTATTACATACTAAATGCAACATCAAAACATGTACCATTTCTCTGAAGAATTATCTTTCAAATTTCTTTAAAAATAAATAGTATGTTGTTGTTACCGTTTCTTTAAATACGTATATTGTATACGTGTATTACGTGAATATTGCACCTTATTCTATGATGAGGCATCTTGGTAAGTGTTCATGGAGATAGTCGAAAAGTTCCGGTGACGCACCTGGACAGTTCGTTAGTTCTAGTTCACGTAATTGTCTTAGTTGTATGAGACTGGATAATCCACCCGAAGTTAACAATGGACAACCTAGAAAAAAATAATTAGTCACTGTAATGAAGCTACCCCGTAAGTCGAAACCTGATATTTTTATAACGGCGCATCCTAGTCTGACACCTTAACTATACACTCTGATTCCTTACCTAACTCTGAATTATCAGAAGTTTGTCTTTAGAATGATTAAGAATTGCGTGGTAAAGTATGAATCTGATTTGTCATCAAATATAAAAAATGAAGTGATACAGTGGATTAAGAAAAATTGTGGCAAAAAATCATAAAGGACAATGGCAGGCATGTATGGGTAGGGATTATTGTCGTATTAATTTGGCTGGTAATTTCATCAAAAATTACAGTTTTAATTACAGATTTTTAGAACCTTGCGTTCAAAAGTTATTTTTGTTTGTAGTTTGCAAATAAGCTGTATTGAAGTCGATGCCAATAACAGCTGGCTGTCACAAATGAGTCGTCATTGCTGTCAATAAGGTAACCGTTAATCGTTCATTTACGATTTTCTTGATCTATCAATAAAATGTTGCGCTGTCAAATCAGTTTAATTAGGAACTTTTTTACATAATGTTCACGATTAATGTAATTGATTCGAATAAAAGTTATTAGTTACCTTTCCTTAAACTACAATTAATTTAAGGAATGGTACTAATCTCTGTAATAATGCTCTGCTCCAAGCCATGACAAGATCTGAAACGTTCCAGTCAAAACTGGAAAACCGATTCGCTGCCGTGGAAACCACAACCGACGTAAACCAGAACCTAGAAAATGTGGTTCGGATCCTCAGGGAAAAAGGTACGAGATTTTGTGGAATGCAGCGTAAGGGCAGGAAGTCGAAGCTTTCAGAAAGGACCTTAGGGCTGATGAAGAAACGCCGTGGAAACCCACCTGCCACTTTGTCGGCAAAGCGGACTCTAAACCGAGAGATCAGTAAACTCGTACGAGTGACCTCCGCTACTCCAATACTCTTACAACTGTAGGAGCGATCGAGCAGAATGGGGAGTCAAAAGTGTTCGTACAATCTCTTGGAAGAAGCCACCTGACAAAGTTGACCACAGAAAGTGGAGAAGTCTTTGCTTCGAAGCCGGCAGTCCTTTTGGAAGTGGAAAGCTTCTATGGCCGGTTATACGCTTGCATCTCGACCTGATCCCGAAAATGAGGACTCTAGAGCCACATTAACACGTCACTACACCGAAGATCTGCCAGAAGTTAGCATTGACGAAATCGAGATGGCTCTTGGACAGCTGAAAAATGGAAAAGCCCCTGGAGACGATGGCGTTACAACAAAACTGCTAAAGGCAGGGGGTAAACCAGTACTAAGGGAGCTCCAAAAGCGCTTCAAACGCTGTCCTGTTTGAAGGGAGAACTCCGGAAGCGTGGAGTAGGAGTGTGGTCGTCTTATTCTTTAAAAAGGGTGACAAGATCATGTTGAAGAACTATCGACCCACATCCCTTCTAAGCCACGTCTACAAGCTGTTTTCGAGAGTCATCACGAACCGTCTTGCGCAAAGACTCGACGACTTCCAAGCCACCGGAGCAAGCTGGGTTTCGGATGGGATATGGCGCCATAGACCACATCCACAATGTGCGGCAGATTATACAGAAGACCGAAGAATATAATCAGCCCCTGTGTCTAGCATTCGTGGACTATGAGAAAGCCTTTGACTCGATCGAGATCTGGTCTGTTCTGGAGTCCCTGCAACGTTGCCAAGTAGATTGGCGATACATCCAAGTGATGAAATGTCTCTACGATGCCGCCACCATGTCCGTCCAAGTATAGAATCAGCAAACAAGGCCATTGCAACGAGGAGTGAGACAAGGGGACTTTATTTTCCCGAAATTGTTCACAAATGCAATGGAGGACATGTTCAAGACGCTGAATTGGAAAGGGCGTAGCATCAATATCAATGGCGAATACATCTCTCACTTGCGAATTGCAGACGACATCGTCATCATGGCAGAGACGTTGCAGGACCTACAGCAGATGCTGAATTACCTAGCTGACTCTTCTGTACGCATCGGCCTACGGATGAACTCGGATAAAACCAAGGTCATGTTCAACGAACAGGATCAGCAAGCTGGAGTGGCAGTGGGCTGGCCATATTAGCCGCAGAATCGACAACCGTTGGGGAAAACGAGTTCTTGAGTAGAGACCGCGTCTCGGCAAACGTAGTGTAGGACGCTCACAGGCCAGGTGGAGCGACGGTTTGCGCATGATGGCTGGCAGGAGCTGGATGCGAGAGACCCAAAATCGATCTAAGTGGCGTGCAATGGGGGAGGCCTATGTCCAGCAGTGGACTGCGATAGGCTGATGATGATGATGATGACTAACAACTTTTCCTATTAAAAAAAAAACATTTCTTTATTACTTCGTATAATCTGCACAGTCAACATTATTAATAAATAAATGTTTGTTTTTAACTGATACATACACTAGTGAGCTCATTCATTAATCTCGATCTCTTTTTTTATGTAATTTATATTTTAATCATAGCAAGTTTAGAAGACGTAGGAATGCGTTTTCTTAACAAAACTTGAATGTTTAGTTATTGCGGTTGTAACAATTCTTTGAGAAGAATTTATGAACTTATAGCAAAGTTCTAAAAATATAATAATTACTTGAAAAAGTTAGGATGTCTCAACTTATAAACGGTACAAATCTCATAACCACATCTGCCGTTCTCCTTTTACAGTAACAATTTCATTTATCTGATAGTACAATCCATTAGTTTTAGTGATTTCTTATGCTAAGTTAGTTACATAATAAATTGCTCCAGATTCCTTGTTTATACCAAAATATACATTAGTAAAACTCATTTGCTTTGGAATGCACTATCATGTAATCTTACTTTCCAGTTTATAGGAATTCTTATGTGACAATAAATGTATGTTAATTCTACAACTTACCAGCTAACGACAGAAGTTGAAGTGAACGCATGCCGCACAGATGTTGGACACCAAAGTCTCGTACTTGAGAGCACCAACGCAGGAACAGCGCCACAAGAGACTGCATGGTACTAATGTATCCCACGCCAATATCTGTTATGTGCACACATCTGTAACAAAATCAGACATAACCACAGGCGACGAATAGTACACCTATATGTTTAAATTTTAAGATCTGCCTTAACTAATTCAAGAGAAATATCTAATGAACTACGATAAAAATATTATATGCATTAAGTTCTAATCTAGTTATTTATTAGTTTGTCGGTGTAAGAAATTTTATGCAACATACAACACATGTAGATACTATAAATATGTCTCTATCTAATATACAGGGTGTCCCAGAAAGAATGGATAATCCTGGAGCGCTTAATAGTACAGTTATCTGGCGTACAAAAAAAATACCCAAAAAAAAACAATTGGTGCCCAAATTATGAAGTTTTAAAAAAAAAATACTTTTTTGTTGTCCTTACTGTACTTACATGTACACCGCGGCCGCAAATTAATGAAATTTGTAACGTTTTTGGCGTTATCTTATTCCTCACAGACAATCTTATTAGAAATGCAGTAAATAGTATGAGTTAAAGTGAGGTCATTTTAATAGGTAACATTTGACGTCTGTCAGTTTTATCTTCATAGTGAGGTGACCAGCTTAAAGTCCGTATCGATTCAAGTGAATGAATCGATACGGACTTGAAACATATGTGAATTTAAAAAATCATCAGACGAATCCCTGTCCCATTATTATTTTTTCTTTCGGAAATTTAAAGAGCAAAATAAGACAAGTACATTATTTAACAAAAATATTGCATTTATTCAGTTGAACTATCAGAACTGTTATTAGTATTGTCATCTTCATCACTACTGTCAGCACTCAGAGATATCATTAATTCATTTTCAATAATATTGTCTATTCTCACATCTCGTTCAAAATCTTGTAAAATTATTTTCTTTGTTTTCTTTGTTTTGTTAAGAAGTCGTGCGTAGCGCCGTTCAGTTATTTTTGAAGCAGCCTCCCGAACACGACTGCGTAATTCCTTCAAACTTGAAATGGGTCACAATTTAAGTTGATATTTTTTTTTTTAAAAAATGTACAATAGTTACTCATACTATTTACTGCATTTCTAATAAGATTGTCTGTGAGGAATAAGGTAACGCCAAAAACGCAACAAATTTCATTAATTTGCGGCCGTGGTGTACATGTAAGTACAGTAAGGACAACAAAAAAGTATTCTTTTTAAAAACTTCGTAATTTGGGCACCATTTGTTTTTTTTTGGGTACTTTTTTTGTACGCCAGATAGCTGTACTATTAAGCGCTCCAGGATTATCCAGTCTTTCTGAGACACCCTGTATACGTTGCTGTCTTTTTTAACATGTAAAATTGACGAAAATAAAAACATATTACAATATACACGTGCTGTTTTTTACACCTTGCCAGGTAGGGTGACCATAGTTTTCTTGACTCTCCTTCCGATGACGACGCTCGTTCGTTGCCAGTGGGTTTTAAGAGTGTTCATAAGGCATCACATTATGGTGAACTCTGTGCTATTTGCTAAGTATGGAAAATTTAAAATTAACATAGGAAATTTGTCACAAACCTGTCAAGTGTAAGTTCCTCGAGGTGGTTGAGATCGCAGGCAATATACTCAAGAGCATTATCCGTAACACGAGGACACCAACTTAAATCGAGGCTTCGCAAACGTGGGAGATTTTCTGCCAACAGTTCGACCCCTTCATCCGTCACCTTGCTGCATCCGCTTAGTGATAACACCGTCAAGTTCGGCAACGAGTGAACTATATATACAGTAGACATTTAGTTACACAGTTAAAAATTTAAAACTGAATTCAAGTAACAATCTATTGTACCTATACGTCAGTTCTTAACATTTCTAATTCAAATTCAAATTATATATTTGCTATAAATGGGGTGGTACATGTTGTGGTTTTAAAGGTTTAATATAGTGCGAACAGGCCCATTTAACCATGAAGATAGCATGCAAATTTAACAATTTTTTTTTTTAACTTATGTATTAGATATATTATTATCATCATCATTATTCATCAGTTTTTGTGTATTAATTATAATTTCACTTTTATTAACACCAAGTGATTGTAAATTTAGCCATGATTTACTACTCAAATACACTTTCTCAGATACAAAAGTATGTACTTTCTTATATTATTATTAACGCGTTCCTACGTTTAACGGCAAATCTACACAAATAAATAAAAATTGAAGTGTCTGTTTGTAATGTCAAAGTAATAGGTTTTTTCATGCTTACACGGTTATTTACACGATACCTATGCCTAAAAAAAAATATAGTTTTAAAAAACTAAAAAACACGCTTTCTATAGAAAACCAAACTAAAAAATAGAAAATAAATTTGAAAAAAAGCGTTGGGTGCCTGTTGTCAATAGTAAAAAGTTGTGTATGTTTTTCAGTTTTTTAAAACTATAATTATTATTTTTTTAAATTAGTGTGTTGTCATCGGTCCTCGATATATCTACAAAGTTTGAACGAATTCTGACCGTTTAAAGTCAGTCAAAATCACGCCCAAAGGAGTCGGTTACAAACATACAAGTGAAGCTAATATAAAGCGTGTAAAAACCAGTTTAAATGTTTTTTGTCTGTGTGCCTTTTTGTGCCAGGTAATCTTCAAAAAGGCTTGACCGATTTTGATAATATTTTACTACCAGGAAGCTGTCTATAAAGGAGGAAGGAAGATAAGGAGTAACTTAGGCTTATCTTTCCTTTCAGAAAAACCCTATAAATTATGCCCGGTTCGGGAATCGAACCCTAGGCCTCATGGACTGCAGTCGCGTACCGTACTACTAAGGCTGTTCAAATTCCACGCGAACGAAGTCGCAACGAAGTACTAGTTAGTTTAAAATAAAGTTTAGTCATTCTTTTCTGTTTATATATAATAAAACAGAAGCAGTAGTTTGTAGCATTGATGAAGCGCATACATTTATGATTACGTATTTTTGTAATGTGTGATGTGACACACACCCTGCGGCCTGCACGTCTTAAATTATCGCTTGCTGCAGCAATTCATTTAACATAAAAAATAGTACAGTGTTTTCAAACTCTACACAGCAAGTAGGTATGTATCTTCGTACTCTCTTAACCTCAATAAGACGGGAGCAGACAAGATCAAAGATGTCCATATACACATTTTTTAAACCATCGAGACTGAAAAAAGATCATAGTGAGCTACTTAAACTATTTTGTATAATAAATCCGGCGCAAACTATTTGAGCCCAGAAGGCCAATTCGCGTAGTAAAAATTGGGTCACAATTCAGTTTCGATCTACTCTTTGTACAACTCTCTCTCACAAATATCATAAAAGGTATTTTCATAGTAAAATATTAATCATCCAACGTTGACTGTAATGTGATTATATCGTATTGTGACCGAAAGTTGAATCGGTAATCTGTTACTTTCCTCCTCTGTTCCTGCCGAGTTCGTATAACGAGAATTAGCCTTCATAATTGAGTGTTTTCCATGAGAATATTAGATATTGATATTGACAAATGCTCCATACCTATATTGACAACACCGTGATTAGTCAGCTCCCAACAACTGTGAAGACGTAATACGCTAAGTGAAGCACTTTGTTTGGGAGAAAAGTACCCCAAAGCAGCGTCGGTTACGTGATACGCTTGCAATGAGAACTCATATAGGGATGGTAGAAGCTGAGCTACTGCTCCAACCTGTAAGAAAAAATATCGTTTAAGAATATATCACTTTACAGGATTAATTAAATATAAAAAAATCGGTCCTCTGAAACAATTTGGCAATTGAAAAAGTAGTGTGGTTTAAAGTTAACTAGGAGCAGTTAAGGACTCTACCGGTCCGCCGGGCCTGGAAACGAAACATAGACTTAGACCAAGTTGTGTGTGTCAACTAGTTCTTTCTATTTCTACAAAGATTTTAGTATATTACATGTTTCGTATTTATTACTTGACTCTTTTCTACCTTTCTTTTTTTGTTTGTTTTTTTTTATTATTACTACATTACCGACCAGCTCATTCAATTAAATATATGAACAAATTCCTTTAATTTTTAGATAAAATTATATACAGTTGAATAAAATACAAATCAAATATAACCACAAGTTCTGTGTCTAAAGCAAAAGAGAAAAAAGTGGTGTAAATTCACAATCAATTTTAAGAGTATGGAATCTGAATGAAATATATAGGTAATAACATACAGAACTTTATTTTACCAAATTGCAATATTAGCATTAGGGCTTCTGAAGATTATTATTTGCCACTAACTAGCATTGAAAAAAAAGTGGACACTGTGCATTTTAAGTGATTGACCCATTTTGTGAAATGCAATACTTTTCAAATCATAAAAATTGCCCACAGAAACTAACAGGCAAGCAAAGAATGTTTGATTACATAAAGTCTCATCTACAACATCCCAGATGATAAATCATGTTCAATAAAGCAGTTTTATCCAGCATAATCATGTAACTGTTTTTCAAAATAAATATTTATGAATAATAATATCATCATCATCAACAGCCTTTACTAGTCCACTGCTGGACATAGGCCTCTCCTTAGAAAGGAGGTTTAGGCCTACTATACCACGCTGGCCACACAAGTTACACAAGTTTTCCTTCTCTTTGCAGTGCTGTTGTCCTGCGTTTTTCGATCCCTTAGTCGGCTCTTACAACACAGGATGAATAGGGGTGGTAACACTTTGTATTCTTAATCTGTCACCATACGGACAATATGAATAATAATATGAGTACTTTTAAAAGTATTATTATAATTTATATATTACTATCTGTATCCTGCTATGCTTCAGTGTGATACATTGTGGTTGCATTACATTATGAGAAATGAGGAACAAAACTGAAGTGAAAATAGATAAAAACAATCTTTAAAGGAGGTTGTCTATTGTATCAAAATTTGAGCTCAATAATTGGTGCAGTACTTTTTAGTTTTTCAAGCATACACAAACCAACTTAACATTTTAATACAAATAAATTATTTTTATTTGATAAAAGTACTTACAGCCTCATCAGCAATATTAATGCAGTCAGTAAGAGTGAGTGAGACAATTCGTGGAGTTAGACATGCCCACAATCCAGCCTCTGTTATTTCATTGCATCCTGTTAGTTCTAGCTCAAAGAGAACCTAAAATAGATTTAGAATGATCACTTGTTACTTCTAATAAATTGATTAGAAATTATTAAAATCAAAATAGTTTCTGGCCACAAATATCCATTTATGGTTCAATATTAAATTCATGCATTATAAGTTTTGTAATGTATATAAAGTTAAAACCAGAACTTACCTGCAAATGATCTAGTACTGCCTCCAAACCTCTATCTGTTATTGTACATCCTTTTAAACTAATGGCATGAATATGATGTGCTGACAGAGAAAATTGTCTAATAAATTCATTTATGTCATCATCAGAAGCTGATACTAATACCACTCCACGTATTCCTCTTCTAATTAAAGAATTGTAAAACCGTTGCATACAGCACCCTGTAGTAGACCGAAGTTCACGGCAGTCCAGAACAGCTGCAAGACCACTCCACCAGCGAGGTGAAGAGTACAATATATCACGCCATCTGGTACAAACTTGTGCTAACGTCCTTCTATCATTTGCATTAAAATAGAGAAAAAACTTCTCTAGAAACTTCTCCTCTAGTATAAATTGGTTCCATGACAAAGGTCTCGGAGAAGGTCTGCGACGACGTGGTACTCTTGGTGCTGCAGTGGCCGTAGTAGGGCCACAAAGCGCATTCGTCACACGTTCAACCACGCCAGGGGAACGCTTGCGACCCCTAAGACCTAGACCGGTGATACGACGTGAAAGTTCTGCAGAGGCACGCTCCACGACACCTTGAGCAGAAACTGAAGACATCTTGACCTTGACACGGCGAATGGTATCCGCCGGTCGGCCGCCACCCGAGCCTCCGCCGCCCGCACCGTGCTCACAGCCCGCCACGGCGCTACTGTGAACATAATTAAATTCCTTTGTCAGTAAAAATGATACTAGTCACTTTAATAATGGTCTTACCATTGACTCAAATGAAGCAACGGTTGCTTTAAATGGGAGAAATGTTTATTAGTGTGAGCGCTAAATCTTTGGTGATATGGCATGATATTCATCATCATCATCAACAGCCTTTAACAGTCCACTGCTGGACATAGGCCTCTCCTTAAAAAGGAGGTTTTGGCATGATATTGCAAAGGAAAATTTTATGGGCTATTTATATATTAAAAGAGACACAGAAATAATTACTATTGAATAACAATAAAGGGGTTCACATAAACCAATTACGGATCTCCTGAAATTTTAATTTTCATTAAGAATAACTATCAAATAAAAATAAATAAAAAAATCGATGCGCTCTAAATATTACCTTTATATTTGTTTCTGCCAAATGAAACACCATCATAGACAATGAATATTACTGATTTTTATTAGAATATTGAGATCATACATTCAGATTATGAGATTTACTTGCAAGTTGCTACTGTAGCTTAGATTTATGTACAAAAATCTTTAGAAAATAATGTATATGCTCTCTGTAACCTCCGTCCGACAGCTACTTAGTAATCGCCAGTGCTGCCAACAGTTAAATTAACTCTCAGCAGAAAGCCAATTCTCGTAATAAAAGTTCGGACTCAGCTCAGTTCCGATCAACATTCGATCTAGGTATTGTCGTAGTAAAGTATTAAATGTTGAATCGAACGTTGAATGTAATGATTTGGAGTAATTCGCTAAAAATCTTAATTGTTGCCTAATTGCCATGGAATGATTTTTTTTCTGAACAAATGCCAGCTTTATTGGTCATTACTTAGAAGATCAAAAACATAACTTTTTAATGCAGAAGGGAATTACCTAAGTGGTGCCAAAAAAGTTATAAGCTCCGAAATTTTTAGTCACACAAGGAAATTATATTTCTATGGCAAGGAGATTAGGAATATGTCGTGGAAATTAGAAAAATGCCATTTCTAGGATGCATGTAATCAAAAACAAAAAAGAAACAACATAATCAAAATGGTTCACATTATAAAAATCTACACAGAAATGACACAAACAATTTAAAATATATTTTATAATTAAAGGCTTATTTCTTGTTTCTAAACACTATACTTATGAATAAAACTTCACTAATGAAACAAAAATAACCAATTTGGTTTACTTAACCAAGCCATAAACTTTGTAAGTAATAAAAACAAGATCAATAAATAAATAGACAAACAGTATCTTCTGAAAATAATTGGTACATAAGTTGAATCAACATTTAAATCCTTTACAGGACCTGCTTAAGTCACCGTCTCTCATCATCAGTCATCTCTCAGCAAAATCTCACCATCGTGTTTTAGGTTCCTTAAAGATAGGAGGTAGGTTCCTTAAAGACTTTTTATAGAACTGATAGTAATTAAATCAATATCGCCATGATTCGGCCAACTGTACAGTAAACCATCCACCACCATGATTTAAAAAATAACATGACAATCACTCATTCTAATATCAACCATCGAAGCAACACACTTTTCAAAACGCTTGTTAATTTTAAGCTCCACCAGAACCCAAGACCTAGTTTCGCCTGCATCCAACGGCTTCCTGCGACCTTTACCAGGTCCTCGGATCATCTACCCACGCTGTGTTCCGTCACGTGGTAGCCACTCCAGAACTTGTCTGGCTCGGCTCCATCGGCCGTCTTTTCTTCGAAAAATGTGCACCGCCCACTACCACTTAAGTTTGACAATTCGCCGGGCAATGCCAGTGACCTTAAGTTGTGTGACCGCAGAATAACTCCGAGTTGCCCTCTCTCTTGCTCTTTGGGTGACTTTGAGCCTCCTTATAACTCCCATTGTGAGCGACCACGTCTCTGTGCCATAAGTTATCAATATTCGACTATTGATCTCTTTTTTAAATTTGGAGTTACCTAGCTAGATAGTCTGTCCTAGGTATACGTAATCCTCAACAACTTCGAGCGTGGAGTCCAATTTCCCCTAAAGTGAGTGCGTCATGGAAGTTCGAAATAATTTTAGTCTAAGGCCATCGATTGTCCGTGTGGTGACCACCCCTATTCGTCCCGTGGGTGTCGTAAAAACCGACTAAGGGCACAAAACAACGCAGGTCAACAACACAGCAAAGAGAAAGAAAACTTGACACAAACCCTATACCAACTCGTCTGGCGAGTGTGATATAGTAAGCCAAAACCTCCTTTCTAAGGAGAGGCCTATGTCCAGCAGTGGACTGTTAAAGGCTGTTGATGTTGATGAAGGCCATCGAGCTTTGTGCAAAGGTATTTCATATTTTCAGCCATGACTACTATATCATCAGCAAATCGAAGGTGAGTGATATACTCACCATTAATGTTGATGATAAATCTATTCCAGTCCAGAAGCCTCCAGTGCCGTGGAGAACAGTTTCGGAGATATTACGTGTCCCTGCTTCACTCCTCTCTGAAGTTGAAGAGGTTTCGAGCTCTGAACCCAATATTGCCTACTTAGAATTTTCCGCGGTCCCTTCTGGGACATCACAAAGATGTCGGTCCGTTCTAATGTAATGGGTTGTGATGACGTAAGCCGTATTATGATAATAACCATCTTGGATTACGTCCTCTAAATTATAACCAACATTATTAACTTCTCTCTCAGTTACAGTGGATAATCCACTAGGCTGACTACACTGAAAATCACTATTTTACTGAGCTGAACAACCGAATCGTTACAATTGGTATCACCGATTCTAAGAATTAGTAAAAATACTAGATCACCTTTTTTATATTTTATTCTTTCTTCTCTTTCCTCTCCCACATTCCCTTACTATCTTATACACAGAGATATCTTTCAATTAGTGGGAAATATTGAGTATTATTTTTCTATTTCTAGATCTCAAACTAAAACTGTTTGAAAGTGATGATAGGTTGTTTTTCATTTATTAGGTAGAACAACAACCAATCTGTTGAACAATTTATCGTCTGCAGTATTGCCGGACCAATACGACCGTCGAACCTTGAAGAAAAGAGCGTACCTTCCTAAAAGGCCGGCAACGCGTTTGTGACTCCTAAATTGCAGACGTTCATGGGCGGCGATAGTTACTTTCCATCAGGTGACCTGTCTGCTAGTCTGCCCCCTCTAACAAAAGATCTATTTCTTAGCGATCCATGGATTCACCGTGCGGGTGCCGGGTCCATCGCGTGATAGACGCGTCAGCGCTAACCTCCACTGTCTGCCGTGTCACCCCCTCTACCTAACCATATTTGATACGAGCCTAGCAATGCCGCTTTGGATATTCGATCAAGAAAA
This sequence comes from Arctia plantaginis, assembly GCA_902825455.1. Taxonomy (NCBI): domain Eukaryota; kingdom Metazoa; phylum Arthropoda; class Insecta; order Lepidoptera; family Erebidae; genus Arctia; species Arctia plantaginis. Next base: position 11,267,966 of record CADEBD010000745.1, on the reverse strand, counting down.
GAGCTTACTGAACCTCTTGGTAATCCAAGGTCTTTAAGCAGGGTATAGAGGGATTTAGCTGGTAGTTACCCCTCGCACCCACTTCTACGGATTACAAAGCAACGACATAACCGTTTTATTCTAGCCCCAGTACAACGTTGACGGGTCTCTAGATGGTGCTAGCCCGAGCCACGACTTTAATGTCTTAGTGACTTTCGCGTCCAATGTTCTTAAATGATTTTGGTTTATATCGTATATCAGAAACGGCCAGTTGAGACGTGATGTTAAGTTGTTGTGGTAAATCCAAGCTTTTTTAAATTCATTATTGGCTGTTGGTCCACCTTGTTAATGTCTTTTACGAAGTCATCGACTATTGTATAATTAAAAAAATTTGAAAAATTTTGAATTACGTTAAAACATTTTCCTGGTCGACCTCAGGAATCTCGTGTTACTTTAGTACTTTAGCACAAGCTTTTGCTAGTTGATAGGATAGTTATGGTCTAGGACAGAAAAAAATACGTTTTAACAAAACCTATTCCATAACATAAACAGACTTTTGTCTGTTTATGTTATGAAGAAAGAGTTATGACGATTTTTGTTTATTTATTTTTTTGTCTCAACTTACGCTGTATGAGATAATTTTTTAAGAAGTATTTCAACAAAATAGATCTCACTCACAGAAAGAAAACAAAAGCAAAAACTACTAATTCTGTTAAGCAGAGCTTTCTTAAAAAGAAGGTAAAATTTAAAGATGAAAAATGTAACTAAATTCATATCTATCCCTGTTTAGGTAAACGTATTTTATCTGAGGAGGTTTTTCTATATCTCTACATGCCATAAAATAAAGTCACTCACCGTTCTTGTACGCTTAGATTTCTGAAACTACGCAACAGATTTTAATAATATTTTCATCAATAGAGAGTGTAATTCAAGATGAAAGTTTAAATGTTTAAAACATGCATATTATAGTAGAGGATATCCAAGAATTTCAAATATTTGAAATGTAATATCGTATAAAACATATTCTTGTGCGCTTACCTTGTAAGCGCTGGCTTTACCTTACGAGATAGATCAAAATAATGTGCAACGGAATTGTATATCTTAAGATAAAGATCTACTAAAAAGTCGGCGACGGTATTTATCTATCCTAGAGGTAAACCACAGTACCCATTTCTATCTTTTATATATTACCAGTATTATTCAGTTTCCGTGTGGTGTCGGATTACGAAGTCGTGGTGAGACTTCATAATCCGACACCACACGGAAACTGAATAATATTTTAATATTTACCCTATTCATATCGTGGGTACGCGTGAGCCGACTAAGGAAGCAAAATACACAGAACAACAGCACTCCAAAGAGAAGGAAAACTTGACACAAACCTTACACCGAGCCGTCTGGCCAGCGTGGTATAGTAGGCTAGAACCTCCTTTCTAAGGAGAGGCTTATGTCCAGCAGTGGATCATTAAACGCTGTTGATGAATCAAATATTCCAAAAAGATAATAAAAACATTTACAAAGCTATTTTAACAAAATAGAGTTATTCCAATTCCAAATCCAATTAAATACGTTAGATACGTTGTGCATTTAATGTAGATCAAATTAACCTTCACAGCATAACATTAAAATGAAAATAGGAGTAAGACTATGAGCTATATAACTTTACGCTGCGACCAATAGAGGCGTGTCAGCTAGTACAATTGTAATTTTATTGTTTTTAGGGTACGATCAAAAGGATAATTTTTCTACAATAAAAATAGTGAGATCTTACCTTTGCCTAAATAGTTATCATTATTTTGTTGTGACTGCGAGTATCCCTATCTGTAACTGTGATTTTATACATGTTACGTTTTTCATGTGATTGCATACAACTAATGTCTTCCTTTGTGATGTGTGAAAAGTCGTACATTGTTCAATATTATTGCCAGTATTTTGTTTGACCTGTAGTATATTTAGTATTGGCAATACTGTACCTGTGTTTTGAGTTGCTACTTGCTTTGCTTGTAAAACCGTAAAATAACCGGGTTAATGTCTTAACCTCAAATATTTAAACGTATTGTCAATAAATGTGTATAAACAAAGTCTAAGCAAAGGTACAATTCATGTGCAGCAACAGTTATTAAAGTTTTTATTATTTAATTAAATACTGTACAATGGATTTCTTAGAAGCTATGCCAGTTACTTTTAAAGAAATAATACCTAATTATAATGTACCTGAAAAATGGAAAGAAGTGACATTAAACACAGGTTTGTACAGTTTCGTTGATATTACTTTACAAATTGATTCAAATTATCATGTCATTACGAATTTTTAGGGGGCACTCACAGTACTTTACAGGACATAAAATTACCGCAAAAGGCTGGAGGATACTGGTACAAAGATTCAACAAAAGTATACACTCGAAACCGCTTCATTTATTGGTGAGCTCTATTGGTTATTAAAATTAGATTATTGGAAACCAATTCTATTAACACATAATGTTTCTTTTTTTAAATTTGTATATTTTATTGCCTTTTTGTATGTTCCAACTTTTGGTGTCATAACTATTTACCTGCTTTTGATCTAGTATTTACAACTAATTACAGGCAAACAACTTCAGATGCTATTGAACTTTCTGAAGCATCATTAGATATAAACTTGTCATTAGCTAATCTGAGATGTAAAGTTGCACCTGGGACGCCACCATTGAGCAGTATAACTGTATATGAGAGAAGCGCATTTAGAGATGTGGTTATACTAGCTGCCACAGTTTCTTCAGTACACAGATTGATATTCCCACATCCCGGAACATTAGATAAAAAGGTCTGTATTTTTTTATTAAACAGAATAATATTGTCTTAGTACCTATCAACTACTGAACTCTAAATACCTATAAATCTTATACAATATCTATAATAAATTCAACAACACATTATTTGTATAGTAATTTTTATGTCTCATTGTTTCTGTTTATATAATCTGTGTATATTCTTTTATTATTGAGAGATACTTGTATAACTATTTATTTATTCTAAAATTTGTCTGCCATACATAAAAGTAATTTACATGAGTAATTTTTTAAAGAAAGAACATATTCTAAAATATTCTTTTAATGTTTTTCTGCAGTCAACATTTGGACCTCTAAGCAGTTCATCTCCATCAATATTTCATGATACAAGTGCTATAAATAATCCAAACAATTACTATATTCTTAATCAATATTCTAATGCAAGTGAGTATCCAAGTTCATATTATATTACAACATTGATCTTCATTTTTATTTTGAGTTTTTAATGAGATTTTATTTAATCAATAGATCTGTAATAGATGTAAAGCAGTTTCTAGATTATTGAGATCTTTTTAACTTTAAATTTGGTGAAGTCTAAGTATTGTCTTCCATCAAATATGTTATTCAAACTGCTGCAGCTGCAGGGGTTGCTCACACCTGTTCAACACTCCTGCGCGACAACGGTGAGGCAGTATTTGCACTTGCCTTTGGTCATGGTGGCGAAGGGGGCTTATTAATTGTTAAACTCCCCGTAGCTGGCTCTGCCTTCACCACTTTGTTGAAACGAGAGTCCACAGTCCCCAGGTTTTTGTCTGGTCTTACAGGGGCATTGAGGTAAGAACTACAAGAATTGACTTACTACAGTGGCATTCTTCTTGCAGAATGTTTTTGTGGAAGATCCTTTTTTTTGTACTTATGTTCATAGAGGAAAGAGCAGCACAGATGGGGTTGAAACATATGGGGTGGTGTTAACCAATGGATTGGTAGTGGCAATATGTGGCGACACATGTTTGCGTGCTTGGCAATTAGACGAAGGTGGAGCTCCGATCGCAGTCTCGTCTCCACTGTCTCAAACCTTAGTCAGACCAAAACCCCCACGTGAGTTGAAAACCATAATTTAATTGTTTTTTAATAAAATTGAACAGTAGTAGTGTATTTTTAATAATTATTAGGATTAGATAGAAATAACAATACTTATTGCATCTTAGAATAATACCTATATTTTAATAAACAAGGTTTAGAGTTATGGTTAATCCATACTAAAGTACTATGATATGAATGATTATACTGTATTCTGGTTTTTTCAGCTTTTCTTTGCTTTCATGGAATTGGATTGTTCATAAATGGACCTGAAGACAAAATTCGATAATGATAATACATGTTCATTTTGTGTGTGATATTCATTGTAACATATTAAAAAAAAACTACTTACTGGTTATTTTGTGAAAGAAAGTGTTAGGTATAGGAGTTGAAGGGTACAAGAGAAGAGAAAGACCAAATAAAAGGTGGATGGACTGTGTGAGTGAGGATATGGCTAGGACTAAGGACTGGACTGAGGATAAGACTAATGATAGAGAAGAATCTAAGAATCATAGTTACTGCACCAACCCCAAATAAATTGGGATAAGGGTAGGCAGATCATCTGCCTACCCTTTTCCCAATTTTATTTGGGGTCGGCGCAGTATGTATGAATTTTCCATTCTACTCTGTCATGCGTCATCTCACTGTTTACTCCCTTAATAGCCATATCCTCCCTGACGCAGTCCATCTACCTCTTCTTCGGTCTGCCTCTTCTCTTGTACCCTTCTACTCTCATACCTAAAACTTTCTTCGCCACATTTTCCTCATCCCTCCGCATGACATGTCCATACCAAGATAACCTATTACTTCTTAACTTTTCATCCAGTGGCGCTACTTTCAGACTCCCTCGTATATACTCATTCCTAACCTTGTCCATCTGAGTCACACCACACATCCATCTCAGCATTCGCATTTCGGCTACATTCAGGCGTCTCTCATCCGTTCTCTTAATGGGCCAGCTTTCAGAGCCATACGGATAAGGGTAGGCAGATGATGATACTTATTTTGTGTCTCTTGCCTTGTAGAGAAGAGCATGTAGTGTTTAAAGGGACTACTAGAATTTTAAAATATTTTGAATCCAATTAAAAAAGAACTAAATATGTAGCACTGGGAGTATGTTATTCCTTGAGTTACAATGCAACTGAGTTAATTTTGTTTGTTGGGGAGCCATTATATTTGTTGTAAACTTAAACCTATTCACCTGTTTCGGCGTAAGGAACTTATAGTACATATCATATACTCTTTTATTATTGTGTATTTACCTTTTTTTTCAAAATAAATTCCAGCACATGGCCATATGTTACAAAGAACAGTTGAATCAGATGGCAGTGTGATAATGGTGGCATATCTGTCTTTCCCTAACGAATGTGAATTCGTTGTTATGAAAATGCACAATGGTGGATCTGGAGGAGTGCGCTTTTCTCATATTAGTCGGATTTTTGGACCACAGGTATTTAATTTTATATTACAACTAGCTGTTCTCTTTATGTATAAATATTGTGATCTGATACCTACATAAGTGATTAATTGCTATTGTTTTTACAGGTAAATATAAAAAATATTTGTTTGTTTCAGTTGGATCTGCTGGACTACGTCATTGGTTATGGAGAAAGTAGTAATGTGATATGGGCTCTATGGAGTCAACCAGATGGTGATACCATTATTACCTGTAAGTTTATTCAATCATTTAAATAATGTCATACAAATTTCAGTGACCACACAGTCAGTCACAGTAACGCTGAATGTTTTATATTTAACATTCAATTAATTATTTAAGCAGTTAGAAGTATTTGACACTCAAATAGATAGGTGAAATAATCAAGGTATGAATGTGGTCAGGTGTGTCGACCGGGGTGGAGGCGCTGTGGCGTGCGGTGGCGTCGCGCGAGGCGGGCGGTGCGCTGCCGGTGTTAGGCTCGCACGACCACTACCGCGACCGACTCCTTGCACCTGCACTTTTCCCGCCCGCTGTCATTAGAAAAGCTCTCGTGGTACGTATTTGCTCGTCACACTAAGTTTATATAGTTTTTTTTATAGTTATCGCTAAATAAATGTGCTTATAAGCATATTTAATGTTATAAACTTAATTACAGTAATCTAATAACTTCAAATTACAGCTCATACAGCAACTCTTGTACAAGCATGTGTATAAATTACGTTTTTTTTTTTTTAAATGAGCCATCGCGGAATCAGCTAAGTCATCAAGTCTCATGACTTGATGAAATCAAATTAATTTTGTTCATTGTTATTTATGTTGAACATGACAATGTGACTTTTTTTTTATTATTTTGACTTTTTGATTATTATTGTTGTTTTTATTATTATTTTTTTGTTTTATTGTATTGATCTGACTTAAGAACATTCATAATACTCTTGACATTATTAATTCTCTGATTAAATTATGATATGAATATATTCTTCAAATGGTATTTGTAATGTTGAACGTCTAAATAATAATCTTTTAAATATCTATGTCTAAATATTTGCACACCTTTAAGAGGTTATATTACAGCGTACCCATGTATTATATTATGTATCTTCTACCACCTTTATACCTGTTTATGCAAATAATAAATGATTTTGATTTTGATGTCTAAAATAGTGTCGTACGTACGAAATTACTCGAAAATTTTGGCAGCGCTACTTAATGAACGAAGTGCAAGATGAAAATGTGATTTGTAGTTATCGCACTCAGGCGCTTTAGTTAGGCTGGTTCTGATGAATGTCTGCAATTATATAGATTAGGTGTAGTTGAGTTATTTTATTTCATTTTATTAGTTATTTCATTCGTTTTCAGTAGTTACTTCATAAGTTAGTTTCATTCGTTCATCAGTTAGTATTGTAAAACTGGTTATTATTCAGATTTACAACCGCACTTGGGGAAATAGCGATTGCGGGTTAGACGGTGACCTAGGCGAGGCCGCCATGAACGCAGTGCAGGCGCGCCTCCGTCACCTTACAGCTCGGACAGCTTCGCCCGACCACGCACATCTCATGCACAAGTTAGTACACATTATAATCAATAACAACGACAGATTAAGAATACGGAATGTCACCACCCCTATTCATCCAGTGGATGTCGTAAGAGCCGACTAATGGAGCAAACTACGCAGGACAACAGCACTACAAAGAGAAGGAAAACTTCAGGAAAGGTCAGCGTGGTATAGTAGGCTAAAACCTCCTTTCTAAGGAGAGGCCTATGACTAGCAGTGGACTATTATAGGCTGTTGATGATGATGATGATAAACAACAACTGCTTGCCTATAGTGTATAACAACAGTTTATATTTTTTGGTTGGTTTCTTACAGGGCAACCAACACATTATACATCTTAAAGCTAAAATGATTATGTAGGTTTATAGAACTACGAATTTTCCATCTAAGATTTTGAGTTCAAAAATCTTGGATGGAAAACTCACCTTATTCTTCTTCATTATAGTACATTAACTGTACTCCATGCAATCCGATGTGCAACGTGAGAAATGAGGAACAAAACTGACTCGAAAAACAATCTTTGAAGTGGTTTGTGTGTCGTCTCACAATTTGAACATTGTAATTTTTATGAAGAATACACAAACCAACTTAACATTTATGTTTATATGTATGTAGATGTACATATGTGCTCGGCCACATGTTTTGGTGCGCCGACATAGACATCATTATGGTCATATATAGTAGAGCAGAATTATATAATATGTGGGATAGGGTGACAACTGGTTAATTTATTAGATAATGTAATGCAAATCTTTTAAATATTTTAAACATTTGTCCATTTTGTTTAAGATGCTGGTCAGATTTATACAGCTGGTGCATGCAGTATATGGAAAGTTTGCAGAAGCCTCTTGGACTTATGGTGTCCAAGCATGTAAGTTTTAGCCCGACTTCATTTTGCATAGTGTTTACAATTCAAAGGTTATATTTATTTCTTTAATCACAAATTTGTTCCGACAATGATTATAGGAATCTGATGTTGAAAGTGGTTGGTGGTGTGCAGTAGTGCGTCGCACCGGTATATCACTCGTTTGTGAACTAGAACCTCTTGAAAGAATGATGCTGTCACCTGATGCGCAGTTGCTCGATGGAAGTGGTATGTTATAAGAGATGGTTTCCTCACTATTTCAACAAGGATAAATATCTTAGTAGAAAATTATAATTAATAGATAGTTTTTTTTTTCTACATTTTCTGTTAAATGCCATTTGCATGTTATGTACACATTTGAAAAATTTAAATGTGTGTAAAAATCGGCCACAAAATGTATTAAAGGCTTGTCAAAATTTGATCTTTGTAGACCTATTTCTTAGGGATTCACCGTGCGGGTGCCGGGTCCATCGCGTAATAGATGTGGGCAAAACATGCGATTTCGACAGCGCCTGGGAATTGCGACCCAGGATTAGGTTTAGGGAGTACTCTTTGCGACGCGTCAGCGCTCACCTCCACTGTCTGCTGTTTTACCCCCCTCTACCTAACCATATTTAATACTATTTGGATAATCGTTCAAGAAAAGAGCTTAGTAAAACTTTTGGAAATCCAAGGTCTTTAAGCAGGCTATAGAGGGATTTATGCACCCACTTCCACGGCATATAATGCAACAAAATAACCATTTTTAGTTATTTGTTGGTTAAGTCATTTTATTTTAAAGCGTTGTCTTTAGAGATGTTCGTTTCCCACTGTACCGTGAGTTCTACTAATATAACACGGTTAACCGGTTAATTGACATAGCATTGAGAAATATGTCTGGTCTGGATGCCAAGGCACAGTTTTTTATGGTACAATAGGGCAAACGAGCAGACATGGCCACCTGTAACTTAAAAGTCACAAGTGCGTTGCTGAGCTTGGAGTCCCTCCCGCGCGAGTCAGCGGGAGGGGGGATTTGGGCTCCGGTAACTTTACTCACTCAGCTCGCTTATCACTGGTTTTCTGTGAGGCCGTGGTATCATTCCGGTCTAGCCGGCTCATTGTGCCGAAGCATGGCTCTCCCACGGTAAAAATCACCTCCGGTATTTTCTAATGATTTTAATTCGTGTCCACTAATAATGTCCAGTCACTGGCGGTATTTATAATTGAGTACGGCTTTTGTAAGTCTCTTTTGTTGAACTCGATGTTAGTTCTTATGTTTGTTGTTATTGCTTTTTTTGCTCTCGCCAGTGATAATCAGTCTCATAGCTTTGCGGATGATTTGTAATACCCTATCATGGCGACGTGAATAATGACCTGGCTGTACCTCCGCACTGCACATCGTACAAGCCTTTTCTGTAGCTTTTTCCTGTAGTACTAAGATCACGAAAATTTTAATAATACTTTTATGTAGATCATTACTATATATGATGTTATATATATATATATATAACATCATAATTTATTGTAAATAAATATATTAACAGTAGTAGCATATATGTCTGATATTGGGCAACGGCACGACGCGTGCGCTTATCGTTAAAATCAAAAATATCTTTCCTGCCTTCCTGTTACCTACTTTCGTCTCTTTTTGTGAAATCGCTCATTCAGATTGCAGGAAAGCGAGGGAAAATGTTGCACATCAAAAATACTTTTACAAGACGGTATTGAATATTTCATGCATTTTATTATCATAAAAATAAAATGCATGAAAAAAACTATAAAACATTATAGTTTTTTTTTTTATTCGAGTTTTATTGATAATTAAACAGGTAATCACGAATGAAATATTTTTTTTAATAATAAAAATGTATTTATTCTGATCTGGCAGAAGTGAGGGAATAGAGAGTATTCAAATGTACCACAAGCAAGGTAACGCAGTAACGCGGTAATGTGCAGGGGTGGAGTCGGGCGAGCTGTCGGAGGACGCGGTGCGCATCGTGGTGGCGGGCGCTCGCTGGGAGCGCGCCGCGCCGCCCGCCGCCGCCGCCGAGCTGGAGCAGCGCCTGTTCGCGTGCGGCGGCCCGCAGCACCGCCTGCTGCCGCGCCTCCTGCACCTGCTGCTCACGCCCGCCGACCGCTCCACGCCCGTGAGCTGACCTACTACGTTTATAACGTGCCTTCATGAATCTGACTAGTGTAAACAGCGTGTACCTCGCATCGGTCTGTTGCTACGGCGAATATTCTACATACAGCCTTCAGACAAAGCATCTATACTAATGTCATAAATAGGTGTAATTTATTTGTATGTAGGGGATGATCTTTGAAACTACTGGACCTATTCTGGAGATTCTTTCACTAATATGTAGCTGCATTAACCGTGAGCGATATAGGCTAATAATTATATTCATATCTTCAAAATCAGCGGGCGGAGCCGCGGGCGACAGCTAGTATTATAAATAAATATATTTTTAAATATTAGTTCTGTATATAATAGTAGATAATTTATAGTCTCCTTTTCGTTTTTTCCTGTGCGGCAATGCCCACGAAAATCACCCACCGGTGGGGTGATTATGTCGTTCTCGAACCGACCAAAACCCTGGCGGGCCGGGAGAGTTCTAAACCTCTTCGGGTCCCGGTCCGCCATCCCCTTCGCAAGAATAACTTGCTCGCAGAAAGAGACGGCGGAGTTCCACGCACTCTCGCTCCGTACTATTGCGGCAATCATACTATCGAGCGAGAGGACTCCCACTCCGATGGCCACCACGAGGGCATTCTGCCAACTTGTGGAGGGCCACGTCCACGGTTTGGGCCACCGCAGTGGTGGCACTCAAGCGTTGGCTCCTTGCGGATCAGATACAGGTGATCTCTGAAACAACCTTTCTCGGTGATCACCTACGTCAGCCGGAATGAGAGGGTTCCGTGATTCCTCTCGAGTCAATCCTCCATAACGGGTCTTACCGACCCCGACCCAACTCTCGCGCCTCCTTGCGCCACCGATACAGAGCCGCAAGGGCTCTCGCCTCCAAATCCCACGGTGAAGTTCCGGCCATTCGACTCGCCGCCTCAAAGGAGATCGTGCTGTGCCCCTTATGACCCTGATGGCCAGTACTTGCTGCGGTCGTCGCAATAGTGCGACGTTGCTGGCCCCGCCCATACTGGGGCCCCACAAAGGGACATGGACCGCACAACCCCCGAGTACAGTCTCCTGCAGGAGTCATCGGGTCCCCTCATGTTAGGCAGCAGCCGCGCCAGTGCACGCGCTGCTCCAACCAACTTGGGGACCAAAGCTCGAAAATGATGTCCGAAGTCCCATCGGCCATCGAGTACGAGCCCCAGATCGCCCCCATCGAGAGCGCGAAACCAGCATTTTATTAATTTGGCTCATTGACACAATTTATATAATTGCAGATCTTAACTCCTCACCAAATAGAAGAATTGACCTCTATCCTGAATCCTATTAAAGACTTGCAAAGTGCTGTTCTTGAGTTGAATGATGCTTTGAGACTGGATGTTCCAGAGATTGAAACTGTTAAGAGTGAGTACTACATATTTCATTTACAAATAATTTCTAATTGTAACCCTTTCCAACTGAATTTAAACAGAAATATTTCAGCGAAAATAGTATCATACCTGTCCAATATAAATTGCTGGATCTTTAAACAAAACACAATCCAAACTGGTGACTTGCTGTAGGATAGTAAAGTATTATTACACTACCATACGTACCGAAAGTTTGGAAGCACTTATATTATTCTATTTGCTTTGGATTAAAATTATAAATATTATATTTTTTCACTAATCAGTCAGATATTTGAATAAAACAACTATTTTACGATACATTTTCTACTAAACTTTGTTTAGTAACCTCATAAATTTATAAATTAGTTTCATCTATTTCCACCACCTTTCGCCCAAGTTGACAAATTCTAGGCATTTTCTGAAGCAATCTGTGCAAAAAACCAAATATTCGGGTTCAATCTTTCGTCAAGCTTCTTGTAGATGTTACCACAGCACTCTGGTACTTAATGCCAGATGTTCTTTAGCTTTTAGGCCCATTTCATCAAGTCAAGTGATTGTGGGCCCCACTTTTTACACTTTACATTCAAGCACAACATTTGTTTCTTGTTTTTCTGAAAATGCTTTGAATATTTTTGTACCTTTGTTTCTATGCAGTCTATGCAGACTACACCTACATGACTATATTCACAAAAACCATCGCCATTTCACGACTGTTTTTACGAAGAAAAAAACTAATGTTTAATTTTTTCAGGCGAAGAAGGCGAAACTGACGAATATGAGTGCCTACTCGCCAGCGATCTCGGTGTAGCTATCGTCACTGAAGCAATACGGCAAATGGCAGAAATGAGGTATAGCACATGGGCTGAAAAGTCCCGGGCCTAACGCATAGATGGCACTAGCCTTATTGCATTCACTGCTTTTTCAGTTAGTACTAACCGTCAAAATAAATCTGTTAAATTTTCATGATATTCTACTCATAATTTTGTGAGTTATTGTGCTGCTTATTGATGAGACAAAATACCGTTTAAGCAAAGCAATGGCTAGAAAAGAGTTATAAGGACTCTGCTTATTCTGAAACAACAATGAAACGTTGGTTTGCTAAGTTTTTTGGCTCCCAGCGATTACTGGCTATTTGCAGAAAAAAATGATCACGAATAAAGAGGTTATTGCTGAAACTCGAGGCCTATATTGAGGCAAAAGATAAATCGCTCTACAAAAGTGGGATTGATATGTTAGAGCGGCGCTGGAATGATTGTGTAGCTCTTAATGGAGCTTACGTTGATGAAATAAGTCAAATTTAGACAAAAAAAATGCGTTTTCTTTGTTGGGCACGGGACTTCACAGCCCATGGTTATAACACAACCGATGTTTATGATAAAAAAAGCAATATTTCTAGATTTTTACTGATAACATTACAGGATGTAAGCACTCACTAAATGTATACTTGTGGATATGATCTATGAGGGAATACCTCTTTTAAATTGTCACTTACCGGTCGGTATTTCTATGTACCGCCTAATGCGATACAAAAATCGAAGCAATTGATACTAGCTGTATGTCGCAAGTATCACTTTCAAATTTATTGATTTATTGAAAGGCCGGTGGCGATAACACTAGTGTACGACATAAAAATACTCTTGACATCAAATTGCAACAACAACAACAGCAAAATGAGAAAAAAAAACATTTTAAATTCTCAATAAATGACATGACAAACTAAAATCGATTCAAATAAAACCAAAGTAAAATTAAAATCATTATTAAAATAAAATTTAAAAAAAAACAAAATTCAAAACAGAATCAAAATTAAAATCAAGATCAAAATCAACATTAAAAAACAAAATTAAAATCACAATTAAAAATTAATATCAGAATCAAATGAAAATCAAAATCATAATCACCATCATAATCAAAATCCAAATTAAATAATAAAATCAAATCCAAGGCTTCATCACAATTAACAGTTGTAATCTAAATCAATACCAGAATCAAATTCAAATCAAATTCAAGCTAATATTTCACCAATCTGGAACATAAATTATATATAATATCTGTTGCTACCTGTTTTAACTGTTTCTAATCTAAGTCGCCGCTCGTATTTATTTGTCAGGTCGCGGGTGGTTCGGGGAGCCTTATGTGTACTTGGCGCTTACCGGGACGCCGGCGGCGTGCCGGGCGCCGGCCACTGCGCCGTGCACTGGCAGGCCTACCGCGCGCTGCTGTGGCTCCGTGCAGCTACCTTGCAGCCACAGTGAGTACCCATCTACTACGTATGTACCAGCGGGCTCCGCGCCGGCCACTGCGCCGTGCACTGGCAGGCCTACCGCGCGCTGCTGTGGCTCCGTGCAGCTACCTTGCAGCCACAGTGAGTACCCATCTACTACGTATGTACCAGCGGGCTCCGCGCCGGCCACTGCGCCGTGCACTGGCAGGCCTACCGCGCGCTGCTGTGGCTCCGTGCAGCTACCTTGCAGCCACAGTGAGTACCCATCTACTACGTATGTACCAGCGGGCTCCGCGCCGGCCACTGCGCCGTGCACTGGCAGGCCTACCGCGCGCTGCTGTGGCTCCGTGCAGCTACCTTGCAGCCACGGTGAGTACCCATCTACTACGTATGTACCAGCGGGCTCCGCGCCGGCCACTGCGCCGTGCACTGGCAGGCCTACCGCGCGCTGCTGTGGCTCCGTGCAGCTACCTTGCAGCCACAGTGAGTACCCATCTACTACGTATGTACCAGCGGGCTCCGCGCCGGCCACTGCGCCGTGCACTGGCAGGCCTACCGCGCGCTGCTGTGGCTCCGTGCAGCTACCTTGCAGCCACAGTGAGTACCCATCTACTACGTATGTACCAGCGGGCTCCGCGCCGGCCACTGCGCCGTGCACTGGCAGGCCTACCGCGCGCTGCTGTGGCTCCGTGCAGCTACCTTGCAGCCACGGTGAGTACCCATCTACTACGTATGTACCAGCGGGCTCCGCGCCGGCCACTGCGCCGTGCACTGGCAGGCCTACCGCGCGCTGCTGTGGCTCCGTGCAGCTACCTTGCAGCCACAGTGAGTACCCATCTACTACGTATGTACCAGCGGGCTCCGCGCCGGCCACTGCGCCGTGCACTGGCAGGCCTACCGCGCGCTGCTGTGGCTCCGTGCAGCTACCTTGCAGCCACCTTGCAGCCACAGTGAGTACCCATCTACTACGTATGTACCAGCGGGCTCCGCGCCGGCTACTGCGCCGTGCACTGGCAGGCCTACCGCGCGCTGCTGTGGCTCCGTGCAGCTACCTTGCAGCCACAGTGAGTACCCATTTATTACGTATGTACCATCGGGCCCCTCGCCGGCCACTGCGAGCCTACCGCGCGCTGCTGTGGCTCTGTGCAGCTACCTTACCTACCGATTGTAATATCGATATCGAAGTAAAGTTAACATACGAGGATGCGTTTTTAAGTTCGCGGAATGAGAGGGTTGGAGGGGGGCGATTAGGCTCATTAGAATCGTCACGTGTTCAGTGACTCATAATTAGTATAAATACCAGGTTTCATTGTTATTAGACAAATTAGTCTTTGAGTTATCGTCAACCAAGCAACATAATCGGGAGTGAAAAGTGAAACATGGAAAAAATCGAATATCGTGCCGATATAAAGTTCCTTACCAAGCAAGGAAAATCAGTTGCGACCATAATGAATGAGATGTCATTGGTTTACGGCGACTCTTGTCCAGGAAAAACCATGGTGTACAAATGGCAAAGTTTATTTAAACAAGGAAGGGAATCCCTTGAAGACGACCCGAGGCCGGGCAGGAGCATCGAGGTGATCACGCCAGAACTTATCCAAAAGTCGAAAAAATTGTACCTACTCGACGATGCTCGACTAAAGAAGAAACAACTCGCAGAAATGGTTGGAGTATCTGATACAGCCATTTTTAGAATTCTGCACGATCATTTTGGCATGACAAAGGTCAGTGCAAGATGGGTGCCGAGAATGCTCACGCCGACGCAAAAACAACAGCGCGTAAAGTGTTCACGTGCATTTTTAGACCTTTGTAATGAAGACAAGGATGCTGTATTGAGTAGAATTGTTACTGGAGACGAAACTTGGGTTCCTCATTATGAACCTGAGTCGAAACAAGACTCCATGCAGTGGCATAAAAAGGGCACAGCACCTCCCAAGAAGTTTAAGGTGTCACAGTCAGCTGGGAAACTCATGGCAACGGTCTTTTGGGACTCAAAAGGAATATTATTGATCGATTATAAAGATAAAGGTGTTTCTATAACCGGAGAATACTACGCTTCAATATTAGACCGACTCAAAGAAGCCATTAGAGAGATTCTTTTGCACGACAACGCGCCCGTCCACAAGAGCCGCGTTGCTTTGGTTGCCCTGCATAAGGTGGGCTTCGATATTTTGAATCACCCACCCTACAGCCCAGACCTGGCCCCCAGCGATTATTACCTGTTTCCTAAAATGAAAAAAGAGCTGCGGGGTAAAAAATTTACCAACGATGATGAAGTCAAGGAGGCAGTTTCGGCGTATTTTGAAGACAAAGAGAAAACATTTTTTTATGAGGGTATAAACAAATTAATTGAAAGATCTGAAAAATGTATCCGTCTTGCAGGTGAATATATTGAAAAGGAAAAATAATTTGGTTTTTTTATTTCCACCCCTTATCCCCCAATCCGCGAACATAAAAACGCTCCCTCGTACATAGTCAGTCGCAAAATGTTTTCTAGTTCATATGCCCTTACTCGTCAGTATCAAGTTGACAAAGTTCCCTATCGATCGTAAGGGCCGGTGGTCCATCGGAAACGTTCCGGCTGAAGCTGAGTGCACTGGGCGCGGAGGCGCGGGCGAGCGTGTCCCGCAGGAGCGTGGTGGCGGAGTACGTGCGCGTGGCGGGCGGGGCGCGCGCGCGCTCGCACCTGGCCGCCGCACGCGCACACACCGCGTGGCACCACGCGCTGCCCCTGCTTGCTTATCACTTAGCTCATCAACTGTATCCTTTACTGTTTGTATCAATGTTCTCGCTAAACTTATATATACGTTTATAGAAAAGGAAGGTATATTAGGTATAGGTATATTCGTGATATAAGGAATGTGGCGATATTTAAAAAGGAATACATAAATAAAAGCAAATTTATAATATCCTTCTTCCTGCGATTAGTAATCGTACTTTTTGTTGATATCGCCTTTGTACTACTTATCTGTCAGTCAGCGCTGTTGCGAATAGTATAGATAGTAATAAAACTGTTGTCTTCAGTTGTATAATATCAAGTCTAATTACACCACGTTTGCGTAAAAAGTTATTTTGCACACGAACTATGGTCAAAATGGCACACTGACCTACTTACAAAGATGGATGAAGATAACTGAATAGATATTATGTACTTACTATACTGTCTTAGATTCCACTGTGTATATTTAAAAAGTAGAATTTGATCGTTATATAATTGAGTAGACTTCAAGTAGATGTTAAATTTTAAAATTAATTTGAATTCGATTACACACAACGAGTAAATCCTGAACGAAACAACAGCTGGGCTGTAAGTGGCGGCTTTGACTTCAGTTGGTGGTTAGCTTCTATAGACCAACCACGCCTTGTTCAAAATTATGTGACGATGCTCGAGCCCTGGTGTGAATGGAACTCATGTTCACGTAAGTGGTCCAGTTTCAAAGTTTGAAGCAAATTAAGTTTCAATTATTCCATTAAGTTTCAAGTGTCTATCAGCTGGTGTGGGAAACAGCCATAACTTATTTACTGTTAATTTTCTTGAGAACTGTCCGTGTGGTGACGAATTAAGAATACAGAGTGTCACCACCCCTATTCATATCGCAAGAGCCGACTAAGGGAGCAAACTATGCAGGACAACAGCACTGCAAAGAGAAGGAAAACTTAAAACAAACCCTATACCAACCAACCCGTCTGGGCAGTGTGGTATAGTAGGCTAAAACCTCGTTCCTAATGACAGGTCTATGTTCAACAGTGGACTAGTAAAGGCTTCTCTTCAGTAATCAACAGATGATGATGTTGAATTTTTCCATAAAAATCAAATTCTGAAGTGAAGTGTATAGTAGGCCAAAACCTCCTTTTTAAGGAGAGGCCTATGTCCAGCAGTGGACTAGTAAAGGCTGTTGATGATGATGATGATTGATGAAGTGAAGTGAAGTGAAGTGAAAGTGAAATGATTATGACAGAGAATTACAGACGCTGCTGTTGGGAATCAATAACTTATATCTACATATATTTAAGTATAGTAATATTGATACCAGCCAAAGAAAGCCTAACTACTAATTATAAAATGCCTTCAAATTGGGCGTTACAATGAAATTAACACGTTTCTTGGTAATGTCTGTGATTGAAGGTTATTAATCCATTATACTTTTACTGTAGGTCAATTTATTCTTGGGTTGGCATTGCTGGACTTGGATGACGCCGAAAAAGCTTACACAGCTTTCTACAAGGCGGCGAAGGGAGTCAGTACTGAGCCATTTCTGAGGGGGCTTGTAGCCGCGGACTCACGGCTCACACAACATCAAGCGCTTGTACTGTATTATGTGAAGGTATTATATTTATTCATAATGAATAATTGTTTATTTAGATCAAATTAGTTCGATTCTTTCTTTTTTTTATTTGGATCTTGAACAAGAAATACACCCTACATGCTACTTTACAGCTAATAAAATTTATGTCTTGTGCTCTCTTAATTATAATAGCCCCCAACATGGACATCAGAAAAATTATTAATTACAAACAGTGGCCACAAACGGCCTTTGTAGATGAAAAAAATAAAACAATTAATTCTGCAAAAAGTAGTAAAATAATAGTAGTTAATATTTAGGTGGTAGGAAGGTACCTTTTTTATTAATTTAGCGAGACTATTACAAAAGATGTCTAAGTCTCCTGAAGGAACTGAAATGGTGTTTTTTCATATTTAATTATATTAAGTTTGCATGTTTGGAAATCTATTTATAAAATATCTTGTTAAATAATTAAAAAGAAAAAACTATATATATATATATCTGATTTGCTTATATTTTATTTTGCATAGGTGATAAAATTGTTTCAAATTCACGATGCGGGGGCATGCGTAGTGAGGCTTGCAGAGACGGCCATCAGTATCGCTGACACAGACGATCCCAATTTGGTAAGTCACGTCGACCTTTACTTTTAGTAACTGCTTAAAAACCTAATAGACAGTCATCTCAACTTACCAAAAAAAACGGCAGTAGTGATTCATTAATTGAGAGCAAAAAAGGTAGTATTTCGATATAATTTGCCACCTGCGAGTCAAAGTTGTCTTCGTCTAATACGTTTGGTGGTGTCGACAGACGATGTTCCAGTGGGTGGTGTTCAAGTGGCACCTGTCGAGCGGGCAGACGGCGCGGGCGCTGAGCGCGGCGGCCGCCATCCCCGCGCGACACACGCGCGAGGCCGCCGCTGCAACGCTACTCACTACGCTCGGTACTCACTCCTGATATGTCCTGGCCGTACAATCGATCACTACCTAGGGTCCACGTTTTATAAATAAATATATTTAAATAATATTTCATGAAATGCACGCCAGATCGTGATGTGATTTGACTAGATTGATGAATAATACCTAAACTATACTTATTAATGATGTAAGAGGCGCTAACATTGATTCGCTTTAACATTATGGCGACAGACAATTATTTCAAGCGAATAATAATGTAGAAATAAAAGAAAACTTTGTTAGTTTGTTGAAGTTGAAGAAGAATAAAGTCGTTCCTTTAATCACGACTAGAATTTTTTTCTAAATCTTTTTACTAAAAGCGATAACTATATCATCATCAACAGCCTTTAATAGTCCACTGCTGGACATAGGCCTCTCCTTAGAAAGGAGGCTCTGGCCTACTACATCATAATCAATATTAATTCATATATCATCAAACAAACGCTATAGTCAGTTTTAAATGGCCAAATCATAAAATACAGCCATTTCAAATAAAATGTATGTATATAAATGACGAATTCCTCAAGAAGTGTGCATCTATTGGGTCATAACCTAAGAAGTGTGCATCTATTGGGTCTTTACCTATGAAATTGGAGATATGTGTGTAAATTTTTAAATTTTTGGTTATTTTTTATTTAAGCTAATCACAGCACTGATCCAAATTATACAATTTTGCCATTTTGATGGCAGTTTGTTTATCCCTTTACAGTACCAGTTTGTTTTTGCCCAGCAGACGCTGGACGGGAAACGATAAAGTCAGCGAAAGCGTTTTGTACTGCCTCTTGGCTGTAGAATATTTACCCACTTAAGACCTTGCATACGTCCAGCGGTACCGAAAATGTACCAGAAGAAAACTGATTTTAGGAGGGATAGAAATAGAAATTGATAAAAAAATTCTTAAAAATTGTTTATTACTGTGTTAAGTTTGTAAAAAAATTTAATTCAATATTTAAAAAAAAATTACAACATGAAAAATCACATTTTTTTAAGCACTGTAAAAAAAAAGTTGCTCCACGGTCGGCAGTATTTCTTCCTCAAATGTTGACGGATCTGCAAAATGTAAAGAAATTCTTGTAAAATAAGGTAGTAGTTATAGTCTGTCGAGCCGGATTTAAATTCGAAAAATTCAACAATTGACGGTAATTTAAAAAAGTCACTTTAATTGTTTTTATAAAAAAAATCTAATTATAATTTAAAAAATCCGGCTCGACAGACTATAGAAAAAACAATGCCGAATATTTAAAAAAAAATATCAGAAAATATTAAAAACCGTACGAGTTATCATGCCGACCGTGTCAGAAAAAGTAGTTTTGAGAAAAACGCAAAGTAGTTTAAAGTTTCAAGCGCGTTTCGCTCGAAGTCGCGCGCGGCTGGAGCAAGAACTTTATGATTTTTTTAAATTTATTTAGTTAACTTAGGTCTAATCTCCCATTCCAGCTTCATATTGTACGCCTTCCTTGTCAGTAAACTCAACTCAGGTAGGCGCGCGTCAGACCTTTGTCCTTTCGTCGGGCAGTCACATATCAGCGTACACAGAAATACGCCCAAGACTATAAGGAATAATCTGTAAACAAAAAAAAAACGATTTTTCGAAAATTCTCGACGTATGTGGCTATGGTTTTAAAAAATTATCTAAACTTTGAAAAAAATAAAATTTGTTGGGGCAAGGTCCAGTGAGTACAATGTGTGGTGGAGAGCTTTCAGTTGTAATTCTTGTAGCTTTGCGATGGTCTGTCTTAATGATGTCTTTGTGATGGTTGTTGGAGTTCGCTCGTTGTCGTGGAGGAGCAATGGGGAAGAGCGGTTGACCAGTCGTGGCTGTTGAATTGCGAGCTTCTCCATCATTGTCTGCAACTCTTAGAGAATTTGGAATTGCGCGCCAAACAACAGATAATTAAATTTGAAAATGCTGGTTTTAAAAATCTCCAATTTCATAGGTAAAGACCTATTTTGCCACCTTGTATACATGGATACTAAAGTATAAGTGAAGTGAGCGTGTGGGGTGTGTCGTGGCAGGGCCGCGGCGCGAGCTGGGCGCGCTGGTGTCGTGCAGCGCGCTGGCCGAGTTCGCCGAGCGCGCCGCCGCCGCGCGCGCCAAGCTGCACGACGCGCACGCGCACAACCCCTACTACGACTTCCTCTACGCGCTCTACATCTCACGTCATCACTATAGAAAAGGTATCGCTTTGTTTGTCTGTTATACGTCCTGTCACTTCGCCACCGTTCGCCTCAAATATTTGCTTATATAATTAAACCGTTACCGAAAGGGTAGTAATGTGTGGCGTGTCTATACCGAATGGATAGTGTTTATACTACACCCTACTATTTATTACTAATCACATACTTACTGTTAAAATGTATCGTAACATTGGCAACCAGTGTTTTTTTTAAATTAATGATTTCATCGATTAATTTAAAACGGTACATATAAGTATATTCCCGTGAATGTATAAAACTGAGCAAAATTTTATCGTGCAAGTACATAGATGTATACAATATTCGTAAATCTATAAGTCTCAGTCTAAAATTTCATCACTCTTTCGTAAAACAATAATGACTTTACGGCTCATTAGATATAGTTTACGGTATATTTAGTCCAACGTGAGTGTGGTATGGATGTGCAGCGGCGTCGATAATGTACGAGCGCGCGGCGCGGTGCGGCGCGGAGCGGTCGGCGCGCGGCGCGGCGCAGCGGCGGCGCTGCGAGGCGGCCGCGCTCACGTGCCTGCGCCTGGCGCGCCCCGGCCACGACTTCCTCGTCCGCCCGCACGCGCACTCCTCGCAGCCGAAACAAGTGCAGGTCACACACGATTATCGTACGAGACACCCTCACATGCTTTTATCGATCCATAGA
Organism: Arctia plantaginis; assembly: GCA_902825455.1. Lineage (NCBI taxonomy): Eukaryota > Metazoa > Arthropoda > Insecta > Lepidoptera > Erebidae > Arctia > Arctia plantaginis. The sequence continues at coordinate 11,246,466 of CADEBD010000745.1, read as the reverse complement.
TAACGACGTGCACTAACTTAAATGCCTAGTACGAGACTCGATGAAAATTAATTAGTGTTACCTACTAACGTGGAGTGAATTAAGGCAGTTAATTACTGCTTTGCACGCGGTAACATAAATTTTATTAATGAAATAAGCATCTCTCGGAATCGATATTTACTTAATAAACTTAATACGATAACGCCTTGTGAAAGAAACTACTCTTCTGTACCACTAACGTACTAATTAGGATCTTTAAATATATTTTTAACATACATATTTTACTATAGGTTATTGGACCCGAGGAATTGGCGGCCGAGCTTAGAGAAGACGATCCCGATTCTCTAGATCCAGTGCAACGAGCGCTACTTCGTAAGGATAATGTTTATTTAAAATCTTTAATTTTCTTCCAAGCCGATAATTGAACTTCATTCATATTTTAATTAATTTACTTATAATTTAAGATGGCGGCAATTTAGACTTTGATGCTTTGTATCCAAACCTGAAGGAGGCCGACCCAGAAACGTTGCTGGCGGTAACAAAGAGAGCGATTAGTACTGAACAGTTTTTGCCACACTGGTTTCTTGAAAGATATATGGTAAGATACTTTCAATATATTGATTAATAGCGTAGAAACCTTAGTTCATCTTCATCTCGCCCTGTTCTTAGCAGACCTATCCTACCTTTAAACCTCCCTATCTTAAAACATATGGACTTTAATAGAAACTTGCGAGAACCCTAATAAATATTCATTAATTTGGACCTGTCGCAAAACCTTTATCTTTTAATACTTCCTTGAAAATTTTAATACGAATATTATCGTTATCTGTCGCTTGCTGGTGATTAATGCAGTTTTGCAAGAAGATGCTTGTAGCACTTTTTAATAATTTCGCCTTTTTTTTTTACAAATCTGTCACTGTCGAAATCAGACCTCTATATTACTGGTTACATGTGACGTAGTGTAAGCCAACAAAGTCATTTATTAAATAGAATACCAGATCAAACAAAAATTCAAATTCGCTTTAACTGTAAAATCTATGTTTATTTTCGAGAAACGATTTGAAATATAATAACTTTAAAGGAAGAAAAACAGTTTTATATTGATAGTCAGTTAAAGGATAGACCCACCACAAAAACCATCTACCTATTAGATGTAATCTGAAGGAGGGATTCTATAACAAAACTACATATCAGATTTTTTCTTTTTTTGAAAATTTTAATTTAACGAAACAAAAATATTCGAGTCGGCCAAGTAGTACCTACTTGCTTTTTAGCAACACTAAAGAATATTACCTTCTGTGATTCCTTCGCCAACAACCGCAGGGCACGTCGAAAATAGAACTCTTTTATAGTACTAAATAAACATACAAAAACCTATTCTTAGTGTATCTTTTTGTGTCATTTCTTAGACGTATTTATTACTATTAAAAGTACACAATGATAGTTATATGACAAGTAGTCACTGTAATCGGAAAAAGTCAATGTAAAATCATCGTTCAAAATGTATCATTTGCCGTACATATGCTTGCCATGGACGTGAACAGCCGTCAGCTAGGGATGCGAAGGGATGCGAAGGGATGGACAACAATTTATTAAATGATTTATGAAAACCAATTAAAATACTTTACTAACATATGATGAAAATTATTTTTCATCAACAACATTTTACAACAGATGAAATACAAAGTAAAATGTGTAATAAATGTACCATGTGTAGGGCCAAAGTCATAGATAAATATTATGTGCAAATATATAATTTTGGGATTACTCTCACGCTATGACGTCGATCGGGCTGCCGGACTCTGATAGTGAATATATCTGATAGCAATAATTTAGTAGATTAAAATACTTTATGTACAATAAATTTATTTATTTATTTATTAAATCTTTATGCACCAATGTGGCAAAGGCGGACTTAATGCCGTAGGCATTTTGTACCAGTCGGCCTTAGGGCGATGCAGAGCCAAACGTAGTAGATGCACATAATTTAATTTATTAAAACTATAGCATATATAGAATATTATATAACCAGAGTACTTATATAAATAACACTGGAATAATTTTAATGAAAAATACAAATACAATAAGTAATCATGATACTAATACACATAATACATAAATATTTATATTCACACATACATTTATATACTTAAATATACGTAATATAAATTCTAGGAGAGAGTATAAAATTAAGGTGGATCTGATAGTGTTTAAAAAATGTTTCTGCAACAGGTATTTAAATGTTTGCCGACTTTTTGCCATCCTGATCTCGAGAGGGAGCGCGTTCCACGAGGTGGTAAAATGTTGGTTTAGGATCGAAGATTTATGGATTGCGGCAAGTCCACATGTCGCGATCTGCCCATACCAAGAGTCCCAAGGAACTTCCAGATGTCGGCAGGAGACGAAGAAGAAATATTGTCTTCAATGTGGCCTTTATCTGGGTACACCGATTTCTTGCAGACTTGTACGATTGCCAGTTGACTTCGACGCGGTCCCTCTTGTTAGTTCTAAACGCCCGATTTAGACGTCTCATGGCCATCTGTATACCCCTGGTCATCCAGGTTGCCGGCAGTCGTTTAATCCTAACCTTTTTAACCGGTACATGAAAATCGTACAGTTTAGTCACTATTTCGTTGAATACGTACAACTTGTCATCGATAGAAGTGGAATCAATCAGGGATGTCCAGTCAATATGTGACGCATCGTATAAAACGCCTGTATAAAATAAGTTTGAGAACGTAGGAGAGGAAAATCAGGTCATGATGTGAAAATCCGGGAGCGTCAAGTTGACCATGAGAGGAAACAAGGGAAGGATTAGAGGTGATAATTAAGTTGCGCCAAGTGTCCTTGCTGACATGATTGTGTTGAGTAGCCTGTAGTGGCAGAACATGCAAGCTGACCGACTCAAGGAGTTGGTGTTTAGAGGAACGAGTGGAGTTTTAGGCCAGGCGATTGGTATTAAAATCACCCATGAAGACATGATGATCGTACTCTGCACCCAGAGATTCAGGAACTGTTTCGAAATCAGTGAAATAGTCAATAGAAGGGGGACAATAGACAACACCAAGTACGACCTTAGCGCCTTTGACACAAACCTCTAAGAATAGGAATTCAGCAGAAGCATCATAATTAGAAGAGGAATATGATGCAATTGTATAGGGAAAGTCACTGCGCAGGTAAATAGCCATAAGATAAGAATAAAGCCTTATCACAAAATGCCTCGTACAAATCAGCGTAGTGGCTAAGAACACTTTGGACATTTAGATGGCACATATTAAATAGATGGCTGTTTTTGTTACTATTAAATTCTAATGTTTTACTAGGGGTAGTTTATTGCCCCCCTGCTGTCAACTACTTCTCCAGTCTGGAAACAGTTCTGGAATCTTTAGGGTCAGAATACTCACACCACGTCATCATGGGCGATTTTAACACCGATCACCGAGCACTTAATTCGCCCCGTACTCGTAATCTCCTCCACATCATCCAATCCACTAGTCTCCATGTCCTCCCCCTTCAAGCAACTCATCACAACATTGAGCACCAAGATACTTGGCTTGACCTAATTATCACCTCTGCTCCAAGACTTGTCTATTCCCATGGTCAATATCCTGCTCCTGGATTTTCCCATCATGACTTGATCTTCCTTTCTTATATCTTGAAACCCCCTAAATCCGTTCCCAAATTTCTGCATATTCGTAGTTTCAGACGAATGGACGTCAAAAACCTGTGTGCAGGCGCTTTTGCATTAGACTGGACAGAGTTGGCTGCAGCTACAGACATGAACGAAAAAGTTACTCTTTTTAATGACGCAGTTCTTAACCTATATGATATCCACGCACCTGTGAGGAAGGTCAAATTGAAGCGCCCTCCGGCTCCATGGATGACGGAGGAAATTCGAATGGCTATGAGACGGAGAGACCGTTGTTTTAATGGGTACAGGAAGGATCGCTGTGAGGAGAAATGGAACCTTTTTAAAGCTGCTAGGAATCGGTGTAACCAGGTTACAAAACGCCGCCATATTATTCAAAATATAGAAACCTCTTCAACTTCCAGTGTGTGGAAGTTCCTTGGAACACTAGGCATTGGCAAGCAACAACGCCCTGAGTTTAAGATGACAATTGGTTTAGATGATATTAACCGTCATTTCTCAACTACACCTCAGTTGGATCATCAAACCAAGTGTCAAACCTTGAGCTATATAGCTATTCTAACCCACCCTGATATTAAATCCTTTGACTTTTCTCCGGTATCTTCTGAGGACATCAAAAAGATTATCCTATCCATTCGTTCCAATGCTGTGGGATGTGACGGTACCAGCCGTCGCATGATTGTTACCATCCTGGATCACGTTCTTCTAGCAATATCTCATATCATAAACTTTTCCCTTGACTCTGCAACCTTTCCCTCACTCTGGCGTAAGGCCTTCATCATTCCTTTACCCAAAAAAACTAACCCCTCTCTTCCCGAACACTTTCGACCAATTTCTATACTTCCCTTTCTTTCTAAAGTGCTAGAGGCCTGTGTACATAAGCAGCTCGCACAGTTTGTAAATCAGCAGAATCTTCTTAGTCCTTTACAATCTGGGTTCAGACCTGGTCACAGCACAACCACCGCTCTCCTCAAAGTGACAAGCGATATTAGGGAGGGTATGGAGGAGACTAAAGTCACAGTGCTGGCTTTGATTGATTTCTCGAATGCCTTTAATACCGTTAGTCATGACGTTCTACTGGCCATCCTTTCCTGTCTTATGATCTCCTCAGAAGCTCTGGAATGGTTCTCCTCCTATCTTCAGGGACGACAACAGAGTGTTCATATTGATGACTTGTCGTCGAGTTGGTGTGATCTTCTCACTGGCGTCCCTCAAGGCGGTATATTATCTCCCTTATTATTCTCAATATTCATTAATCTCATAACCCAGCACCTTCAGTGTATGTATCACCTGTACGCTGATGACTTACAAGTGTACACACAGGCAAGGGTTGAGGACATAACATACGCTATCGACAAAGTCAACAAGGACTTGGACTTTATAAAGAGCTGGTCAACGAGGTTTGGTTTGTCGGTAAATCCAACCAAATGTCAAGTGATCGTCGTGGGGAGCAAACAAATGATAAGTAGGTTGGATATGGCGGTCATCCCACCAGTTGTCTACAATAATGTGACTATACCTTATAGTGCAGTGGTAAAGAACCTGGGGTTATATATCGACTCGACACTTGACTGGCGGGCACAGGTTACACACGTCGGCCAGAAAGTCACCACATGTCTCCGTGCCTTATATCGATTGAAGAACTTCCTTCCCGCTAAAACTAAGGCTACGCTTATGCAATCCTTAATTATTCCCATAATCGACTATGGTGATGTGTGTTATTTCGACCTGAATGCAGACCTTCTCAATAAACTAGATCGCCTTCTCAATAACTGCATTCGATTCGTTTTCAATCTTCGCAAGTATGACCACGTGTCTGCTTTACGTTCCCAGCTGCAATGGCTCCCAATTCGTCAGCGCCGCAGTTTACGAGCACTGACTTCTCTCTTTTCTTTCCTCAACTCTCCATCGTTACCTGAATACCTCGTACCCCACTTCCGTTTCCTATGCTCCAATCACGATCGAAATCTTCGATCAACCAACAATATGCTTCTTCTATGCCCCCCTCACACCTCTAACTTCATCAACTCCTCCTTCTACGTCCAGTCAGTCCTCTGGAATGCCCTCCCTGCCGAAATCAGGATGTCAACAAATCGCCTCGCATTCAAGCGAAAAGTGCGCGATCTTCTTCGGGGTGAATTGGCGAAATAGTTACAGCTCTAGTTCCCGACTGAGTATTTATATATTTTATTAAATTTATGTAGGTTTATGTATGCATGTGTGTTTTTATATTGTGTATGTTTCTAGACCTAAATTATGTTAATTTCATACTTTATTTTGCACCTACCGCATCATATTTCTACATCACCTGAAGGTTGACTGGGAGAGAATGCCTAATGGCATTAAGTCCGCCTTTGTACAATATGTGCATTAAGTTTAAAATAAATAAATAAATAAATAAATTTGTTGCGTAGAACACTACCGAGAGTTTTACTTACGGAAGGGAAGCTATCGTCACTAAAAGAGGTTTCAGATTCATAGGCAGAAACATAATATTCATACAATAAATACACTATCTTTAGTACTATATATAGATTTCCACAATTAGCTCTCTGAGTAATCAACAAAATAATCAAATACAATAATTAAATAAATGTGATTCAATATATTATAGTATTGTAGAAATCACACCGTCACATTTCTAAGCGGCAGTTGGTAAGCGCAGTGCCACGCCAATGACAGCTCTTGACGTCAGTGGATGTCGTTACTAACGAGATTAGAGGTTTTTTTTTCATTATAAAATGTGTAACGATTACCATAAAACTCTAAACTTAATTTTTAACTGCAATTTAATAAAACTTTAATTGTAACCTAGTACAGTATCAGCAATAATTTTTATTTGTAAACCATTTACAAGTAAAATGTATCGATGATTAAATGATATTTATTTCTGTAAGTAAATGTTTTCAGATATTTTTACAAGTCCGATTTATCGCTACACTACTATATTTGATTTATGAAAAATTATAATTTAATTTTAATCTCGTGACGGTAGTATTTCATCATTTAAAAAATGGAGATATAAGCCACGGTCGTGTTTTTAAATTATCAAGGGGGTGCACATAAAATGCAATCCGGTTTAGCAGTATTAGGATGTATTAAGAGAGCAGTGTGTCATTGGCAGGAGGTGGAGGGCGCGGGCGCAGTGCGTGCGCTGCTGGGCGGGGGCCGCGCGGCGGAGGCGGGTGCGCTGTGCGGCGCGCTGCTTAAACGCGCGCTGGGCGCGCTCGTGTCCACCGCCCCTCCCCGCGACGCTCCGCTCGGCCTAGCCGACCTCATCCTGGCCGAGCTGCGCCATCACACGCAGGACCCCTACGTCGCACAGGTAGCGTGTCTCTCTTATCGACTACCTCACCGTCGACTGTAATTTTACCAGATACTAGTAATAGCAGTTAGAGATAAGAGCTGTTTCATATAATGTTAATTCATATTTTCTACAGGTTTACACGGATTTGCATAATTTGGTTGAAGAATACGTAAATGTTGTGAAAAGGACTTCTCAAGATATGAAGCTGGTCGGTTTGGGAAGATTCGTGAACTAAAATTAATATTAAAATCACCTTGTTTTTATTAAATGTTTTATTTCAAAAGGTACAATATTTTTCTGACACCATCTACACCACCTTGGCATATTAATAAATACTTTCGTTATAATTTTACCATTTTATATCGTTACGGGTAACTAAATTGTTTTCCATTGGCTGGGCCTCTTCACAGGTCAAAACGTAATATATTTATATATAGCTCGGCTTTTAATAAAATGTATATAAACATTATTTATTTGGTTTAAAATCGGAACTGTTTTCCTAAAATAAGACACGTTTACTTAACAAGTATTTTATTTAGAGCAGCATACATACACTGATCCCCATTAAAACGAAAAAATAAATAGAAACTACCTCCTACATTTACTTTTTAATGACATGAATTACAGGTTTTTGGCACATTGCGATTACCTATTTATAAAATAAGTTAGTATTTACTAAAAAGCTAACAATCTATCCACTTAAAATCAACGTCGCCCAGGTTTAATATCTAAAGAGCTACGATATATTTTTGAACCATATAAAAAAATAAGGAAAAAAATTGGGCTAGGGTTCCGCCCCTAGAACACCCTACCAAAGTTGCACCACAATCTGATCAATGGTTTTGTAACGCACAGGGGACAAACAAACATTGATTTTTATTTATATAGATAACTAGCTGCACCCTGCTACGCTTTGGTGTGGCACATTTTGGTTGCATTTAGGAAAAAAACTAACCCGAACAAAGTTTTCCCCAATATGTATTATAAACTTTAAAATACCATACCTATATCTACGTATTTGTTTAAAAAAAACAAATTCATGACGTCAACATTTTAAACAATCAATGTCGAAGTGACTCAGACAAAGAATAGTGTTAACGATGTAACAAAAATCGTAAACAAAACTTGTTTTTAAACATTGTCCTAGTAAGCACACATTGTGGACACTGTCTTCATCTTGCAGTTACTCACACGGAAAAATCTTTTTGACACAAATTAGATAACATGCAATAGCATTAAAAGGTAGGTCAACACCGGTGGAGGAAATTAGACATTATTATTATTACATTCCTAAGACTTTGATAACCGTTTCTCTTCTAGGTCGGAGTCATGAAGGCAGCTACAGAATTTAAATTTTCTTTAAATCGAGCAAAAACAAATACGGCATTTTGATTGACCGAGGTCATATCTTAACCAGTGAAAAAAGTAAAAACTAAAATCAATTGATTCTTGTGGAATCATACTAAGCAGTAAGTGCAGAATATTAACAGCCTCACTTGAACATTTGTATAATAATTCCAAGGCCAGTCATCTAACCAGTCAGCCAGGCACATAAATTGTAGACTTAACTTGGTAATAATGAGCAAGCATGCAATCTAAAGCAAAAATTTTATGATGTCCTAAGTAATTTAAAGATAGGTACCACGGTACCTCACCTGATATGCAGTACGCAGGGCCGCCGCTAGCTGTTTGAGCGCCCGCGTGCGATGCCGAAGAAGACGCCCTTTTTTCCGTGCGGAAATCGCCCTTCTGAAACCCCGTCCGGACAACCGGTGGGATGGTTGTGGACTTTATTTCATATTATTATTATTTTATCAGGTTGACCCGTTCGTCCCAAACGAGCAGACGGGTCACCTGATGGAAAGCGACTACGAACACCTGCAAGTCAGGAGTCACAAGCGCGTTGCCGGCCTTTGAGGAAGGAGTAAGCTTTTGAGGTCGTATCGGTCAGGAAATACCGCAGACTGACTTAGAAAAAGTGTCTTGAAAAGCGCACAGTCGTGGAGTTCGAATTATTTTATCGTTATTTCAATGAGTTTAGAAATCATATTATTTTATATCCATGTCATGAGATGCCGCACCATGTCTTGACATGCGGTTTCATTCTACGGATTCCGATCCGATCCACATAGGTGACAGGATTATAAAAAGCAACAAAAACATTCAAACACCGGTTTTCTGTGAAGCCGCGGCATCACTCCGGTTGAGCCTGCCCATTTTTGATTGGCTCTGTCACGGAAAGTTTCGTCTCAATGCGATCCGGACGGCGTCGCGTCGCCACCTATCACGCTTGTGGAGGACGGAGATCATTCAGCGACCTCGGGCGCTTGATCCGCCGGCGGTACCTGGTCCGTTTCCAGGCCTGGCGGGCCGAGTTCTAAGCCACTCCCGGTCCTACTTCGCCCTCTCTTCGCGAGGACAATTTACTCGTAGAAAGAGTTAACGGAGTTCTAGCACGCTTGCTCCGGCCGCAATCAGACACGAGGACATGCCTGTGCTCATCACACCCCGGGTGTTCTGACAGGTGCCACACATAGGTTTTGGTTCTTGGCGGATCAGACACAGGTGATATTCAAATCACCGTCACCCGGTATCAGAGGGTCCCGTGTTTATAATGGCGTGCGAAAACTAAGCCGCCCCATAATTTCCCGAACGTTAAACTATCGCCCGGTATGGGATATTTAGGAATCCTAATTCAATTTTATACAAAATTAAGCAAAAGTAATTCGAAGATTATAAACATTTGTATTTATTTTTGTACAACGATCAGTAGATGTTACTCTTATGACATAATAAAAACATATTAGACATGCAAATTATGAGAATGTTTCGTTTTCGCTTCGATTTCTGTTTTTACCGCCTCCTTGAACCTGTCCTCTGCTCACCTGTCCCCGGGGACCCTGGCACTACTATCCATCATCATGGATATACACAATTATATAAGTAGAGACCTGAAGAGATAGGTACCCACTTACCCATTTTCGACTTTAAATATATCGCGTAGAAATGTTGTTTTATCCTGTGGGGACAGTTTTTTTTCGGGATGAAAATCACGTTGCAGGGATGCAGAGAAACAAAATGTTATGATGATCCGAAGCACGATGAATGATGATGAACAAGCACGGTAGCGCGTGAAATACGAACAAAAATATCTATAATATAATATATAACTAATTAAATTTATTATCCAGTCGAGCAGCCTTTCCTAATGAGTTTCTTTGTATGAATACTAATGACCATGTAATACTATAATTTAATAATTTTCACACAACCGAGAAATGCCCACAGATGTGACTATATCTAAACAATGGCTTTAATAAAATTCAACGCTTAGCTAATCTTACTCTCATGATCGTTAAAACTAAACGAATAAGTTTTTCATAAATAATAAACATGAGAGCAGCCGTCATAACTGTTTGTAATAATTTGACTTCTAGTCCACGGAATGCTACCAGAGGTTTGGATTTCATATCTCTAAAAAGAGGTTTTAAGCTAGTGCCAGCGCGTAGCCTTGATTGTATCAACTGTAGAGGATACGTTAAAGTTGTTGCTACAGCTTTCGCGATAGCACCTATAATAAATGCAGTTAAAGTATGAAATGAGCCCTGGGATTTTAACTGTCTTTTTAAATATTCATAAACCATAAATTGGATAGCAGGATTGGAAACCAGCAGCAAGGATGGTAAGGTGCCAGACCATAGACCCTTTGCTCCTTCTTTTCTAAAAAGCTCAATAAGACCTTCTATTAGACTGTCACAAGATGTCTTTTCAAGCTTCATTCGAGTGTTGACAACCCATAGAGGTGAAGTTAAAAGCACATTTATACTGCCAGCAATTATACCGAACATCAAATCCTTTGCTGCAGTTGTATCTTTTGAATCTAGTTTCCGTAAACCATGAAAAGTATAAAAATATACAAAGTTAGATATTGAAAGTGACTGCAGAACCGGTGACAAGCCCCTGTACAGCGACTCAAGGCCTTCTTCGGCAGCTAATTTAACTAAAAGCTCAAATGTGGATCCACGCAGTTTATTGGAGTCTTCAACTGTAAAGAAAAAAAAAACAGTTTTATTAAAAGAGACATTAGAATAGGTTTTAACCATTGCTTGCATATAGAGTTCTTCAATAGAGCGACTCACTTCGTCCTAATATATTCCGTGCCTTTTTTAACTTTTTGCTGGCTTACTATATTCAAAAATAATGCGAGTTTTGTCATTGTACTTGTTCGCAATCTTTAAAACTAGCAAAGGATCTGAACCTCAAATTGCCTGCATTATGAATATCAGACAGGCTCAAACCTAAATGTGAGAATCTCTTTTAAATTTACAAAGGACAATGGCAGGTTCCTATACATAATTTTATTTGAACTGTTTTTTTCTTTTTTTTAAATTATTCTTGACCATTCTCATAACAAAATTACCAGCGAAAGAACTCTAGGAAAAAAGATAGTGTATTTTGAATGTTTCCAGGTTAAGTACTAACATATTGTTAATGTTTTGTTTGAAACTAGATGGCGTTGTGTCTCATTTAACCGAAAACATTGTTGTTATTATTATTACTCATAAACAACCCTATTTTGCTGTTGAAAGTGTTAGCTGAATCTCTAAAAGGGTGCAGGTTATTTTACCAATGGTGTAATACTAGCTATAAATAAATAAATTAATAATAAAATAATGATTTGAATAATTGTACTTCAATACACATTTACATAAGGCACTAGCAATTTGTTTATTTATTTAGTAATTAGACAGCTGGTAGTTGTTACCATATTTACTAAAATCTAAAGCATGCATCCGTTATATTGAGATTAATGCACAACATTGTAAGGCGTCACATCATGCATAACAGACTATACGAATCGACTATACGAAATTAAAAATAGAAAAACATAACATATATGCTAGTTTAACACTAAATTGAACAAAAAATAAAACAACTAAGAATTGCCGAGTAGGCAATGGTCATGAAATCGTGCGTGTGAGTGTCAAACGACAAGACTGGTGAGTGCGGTACTCGACAGGATCCAAACGGCGATATATGGACATTTTGAAAATATCGATGTATGTCTATTTATGAGCCGTTTTCAACGATACGTATATTGTTATACTGCAAACATTGTTAAAATAACGTAACTTTATTCTATTAATTTAGTCTAGCAAAAATCGTTGAAAAAGAGTAAAAAATATTCTAAATTATTTCTAATTATGATGATTTAATCACTACCGTGCGAGTGAACCTGTATGCAGAGTGTGCGTTACCCCAGCAAAATAATGTCGAAAATGGTCATTTAAACTTTATAGATAATTAGTTGCTCCCCTTCTGTAATTGTTAAGCACATTTTTAAATTTGTTTCACTTAAACTTTTTTAGTTATTTCAAAAAAACATTTCCTGCTGGAGTAACGTTTGAAACGTTACCGCAGCCAGACATTTTCTTTTTTAATTGTAATATTGAAATAAATTTTAGCTAAATAATTAGTTATCTGGACTAGGTAAATGTTACAACTTATTTGGTATTTGTATTTTCTTCGGCTGCGAAGTTATTCGAAATCCTGCTGGAGTAACGTTTGTGGGTTTGCTGGATCTCTGAAACGGGTAAGCGGATTGTAACCATCTTTTGTACATAACTTTTTAGGGATTAGTTTTAATTTGTTCGACAATAAAATAACAAAAATAATGGACCGTTTAAAAATTATTTAGGTAAGTATGAAAACACTTCAATACGTCCTAACACTTTAAATAAGACCTCTAAAGACTTACTTAAAACGTTATTCTATTGCTTGTAACTACCTTCAAATGTATACGAATTTTCGTAAGAATACTGTAAGTGACTAAAAAGTTATGATGAAATGTAGCTCTCCACGTTCACGATCACAATGTGTGCGGCCTTTTTTGGCCACCGATAAACCTGTGTGTGGATATATAAACTGAATGTTATGCCAACAATTAGTTGTTTAGTTCAGTTGTCTACCTGTAAAATTTCAGCGTAGTACATATAATAATTTACGAGATAATTAAATAAAAGTCATTAGAAGGTGCAAGACCGTGGTAACCCGACCATGTTTAGGTGGTTACAAAAAAGCGATCACCCAGTACATTGTGCTGGCTTTTAAAATATGTAGGATATTATTTGCAAGTTTACTACGGATATGTACATAAGTGTTACAAAAAACTACATGTTTTTTAAATATTTTTTATTTAGGATTGTTTATTGCATAATTAGTAATCAGCCGGGAGATTAGGTATTGTTTTGAATGCTTTTGTTTTCTCGTAATGTTTAGGTGAATTGTTTATAGTTGTTCATAGAATTGGTACCTGCGTAGTATTTGTTAATTGAAGTTTAATTTTAGGGTAGGTATAGGTAATTTAAGAAATATGAAATGAAATGATAAGTTTTGAAGAGTGTAAACGTATACGTTGTAAATAGGTATTTTGTGAATAGATGGGGATTTTTTTAAGTGATGAATCGACTTAGGCTAGAATATTGCGAACAAACTCTGTATTGCATTATTTCTGTAATAATGTTGAAGAAAATAAAATATTTGATCACAAAATCGCGGTGAGTTAAATTATAATAAAATAAATTATTTATGTAAAATTAGTAATAAGTGATATACCTACCTAAAAGTTATGATCGTTTTTAATTTGTTCACCCTGAACGAAATTTCAATATTAGCATTAGTAATTAATATCCTAAGACAAGAATTGACAATTACTTAAATTGAATCGAATTAGCATTAATGCCTATTATTAGTAATTAGGTACACACATATTGAAGAACTCTCAAGAATACGATAAATATTTGCAAAAATAGAAAGCGGAAGCGCACACGTACTTTACAACACGTATATTATCTGCCTAAGGGTCAAGTTTAGTGCACTAGATGCAAATTGCAAACAATAAAATATCCCTTCGCCCCTCCCCTCCCGCGTTCTAGCGAAGGATGTATTATCAGCGATTCTTGATTGACAAATATTATCTGACCAGTAATTTTATCTATAAAAATGTATCACTTTCACTCGATAAATTAAATTACCGTTATTATATCAAAATATCATTCAACAACTGTTCGTTTTTAACAGAAATCAACAGTCACGGGCTCAACGCTTAACGGTAGGTACATAGGTATAGATAATTCTCGGTTCTAGGTATAGACCACAGAACAATATTACCTACTCTTACGAGGTATACGACTGTTGGGCGATGCAATGTTGATGCATTCTAATTTACAACTGTATTCTTCTACTATTCGGTCTATTTTAACTTATTGTAGATGACTTGTTGCTTTAAATATTTTGATGCATTCAAGTCTAAGCTCTATACACCCCAAAATAAAATACAATTACTTTAGTGTCATTTCTTTACGAAAAAAATCAAAGAAATGAAACGATTTCTTATTGGTTTAAATTTTCGTTTTATTGCAGTCAGGTGAATCGTTCATACATGTATCTACATATTTATAATTTGAGCGGACCAGTGCAAATTTTCTGTTGATTGTAGCTCCGGTAGTAAAAAAGACTAAATAAATTTTAAGTAAAGAAACTAGTGCTTAAGATCAATTAGGGAAAAAAACAAAATAAATAATAGGTAATAATAATGAATAAATATTGAATGTATTTAACACTGTACGCAACTGTACCGAAATCGTAAGGTGTATTACACAAAACATTTTAAAAGACAGCGCAATGTACTGGGTGATCGCTTTTTTGTAACCACCTAAACATGGTCGGGTTACCACGGTCTTGCACCTTCTAATGACTTTTATTTAATTATCTCGTAAATTATTATATGTACTACGCTGAAATTTTACAGGTAGACAACTGAACTAAACAACTAATTGTTGGCATAACATTCAGTTTATATATCCACACACAGGTTTATCGGTGGCCAAAAAAGGCCGCACACATTGTGATCGTGAACGTGGAGAGCTACATTTCATCATAACTTTTTAGTCACTTACAGTATTCTTACGAAAATTCGTATACATTTGAAGGTAGTTACAAGCAATAGAATAACGTTTTAAGTAAGTCTTTAGAGGTCTTATTTAAAGTGTTAGGACGTATTGAAGTGTTTTCATACTTACCTAAATAATTTTTAAACGGTCCATTATTTTTGTTATTTTATTGTCGAACAAATTAAAACTAAAATCCCTAAAAAGTTATGTACAAAAGATGGTTACAATCCGCTTACCCGTTTCAGAGATCCAGCAAACCCACAAACGTTACTCCAGCAGGATTTCGAATAACTTCGCAGCCGAAGAAAATACAAATACCAAATAAGTTGTAACATTTACCTAGTCCAGATAACTAATTATTTAGCTAAAATTTATTTCAATATTACAATTAAAAAAGAAAATGTCTGGCTGCGGTAACGTTTCAAACGTTACTCCAGCAGGAAATGTTTTTTTGAAATAACTAAAAAAGTTTAAGTGAAACAAATTTAAAAATGTGCTTAACAATTACAGAAGGGGAGCAACTAATTATCTATAAAGTTTAAATGACCATTTTCGACATTATTTTGCTGGGGTAACGCACACGTATGCAGAAGCAAATTCATAATTATAAAAGGTGAACCTTCGGCAGATATTTCAGACAAAGCTATAAAAATCGATTTTCGATAAAACGTTTTATAATATAATAATGCCATCACGCATCCCTAGTCGGTTATACGCGATGGCGAATCTGACATTACGTACTAGTCAAATAAAATCTTCAAAAAATATCCGATCTTATACAGTAAGACTTATACAACACATGACGGTGTAATGAAAAATCATAGAAAAAATATTTATTAACTTTAATGTGAGTCAATTTTTTAAACGCTTGTGTTTTAGGTTTAAACTAATCCTGCAT